>JAZEWT010000005.1:19076011-19109596 GCA_036362905.1 Mordacia mordax
GTGATATTAGCCTTAGCCAGGAATTGAACTCAGGTCTGTGACTTCATAGTGCAGAGTGCTATATGTTATTACTACCTGGATGCTGATCGTTTGGCTGTTAGGCAAGCTTTCAGTTAGAAGTTGTAGCAATCTTAAAATAAATAATCTCAAGTGAATGCACTAAAGCTGTAATTGAAGGGATGGCTTTTGCATTGTCATTCACGGCCTTCGCTATGATTGACAGTACGTCACATTAGCACGTCAAGATGGCACACAAGTATAACCTATGTCACGTGCTTTGTATTCATGCTTCCAATAGATCTATGGACATCGTGGACAAAATTAACCATCAGTTCAACAACGACAAATATAATAGAATGTTGATGAAACCCAATCGATGTTTAAGGATTTTCAACACTGTGAACATTCCATTGGAAATAAAACATTCCTTGCAATTGACGTTAATGTGCAAATTTAATTATCTTGTACAACTGAATGGATATTATTGACTAAGACTGTTACCACTGGACTGATTCAATTGCACTTGCTATTGTCCTAAAACGTGAATGTAATCAGTTATATAGTCTTAAACAAAGCATTGGTAACAAAATCTAAACAAATGTGTCAATTACACTATGGCCTTAAAAGGAAAAAGAATGTGTAACATAAAACGTTTATCACCGTTAATGATGTTGAAATTATGTTAATGATATTGTGACTGTTACTTTGCAGCATGCAAAAAATGGCAAACAGAAATTAATCTAAGTAAAAAAACTGGTTTCCAGTAACAAATGAGTAGCCAGAGAGAAAAACTTACAAATCCCAAATGTTCACGAAAATCGTCACCATAACATTTACGGATGCCCATCACATGTTCAGGACCGTAGGATTTTCCCCATATTTAAGCCTTTAAGATCATAAACCCCCTCCCTCATTCTTATGCCAGGAGATGGCAGTCTGCTCCCAATAAGTCATTGCGGGTAAAACTCGGCGATTCCGTTTGCAATGTCCAGCATCATCGTGTTTGCAGCTGTTGTTCTGGCTCACTGAAACGTCGACAAATCGTGTGGATAAAAATTACACTTCTAGCGCGCTTTTCACCCGAGGATCACTCACAAAGCGCCGCACAGAGCTGTGGAGAGAACGGCACGTCAGCAACAACATTAGAACAGTTCAACTGAAAGTCAAGTAATGGCTCGAATTGAGGATATAAAATAAGCGATACAAAAGAATTGTTCAACAAACAAGGAAGGAATAAATGTTTCCAAGCAGGCGCAGGTCGGCAGCGAGCGACCATGCTGGCACGACGACACTGAACCGCATCAAGTCCCAGCCAGAGGACTTTGAAAGCCTGACGAAAGAAGTGAGTCTTGAGACGAGATTTGAAGATGTCCAAGGGAATCAGCTGATAGAATCTCCAAAGGAAGGGCTTTCCAAGAGCTGCACACACTGCAACGAGAATGGTTCGGGAGGGATCAACGCTTTCAACTTTCTCTAGAAGTACTGGACAATAAAATGTGGTGCAACGTCTTGCTCAGAGACAAAGACAATGAAGGACTGATGCAGATTTGTCACGACTCGATGCATGGTGATTGCATTCCAAAGCTGCTCTTTCGGGATAGCCGGCTACATCGCCCAACCCACCCCCACGGAAGCATCCGGTCTCAAAACGCGAGGATATCTCCGTACGAGGCGAAATCTCACAAAGTGGAGAGGAGGAGATCTCGACACGGCCACCCCGAAGAGTAAAATTTGCAAAGCAATCGCCGCACATGACGCCGTGAAAACTCGACATCAGTACTCGACTCGTGTCGTGACTCGTGAATTTCCCCGGAGTGGGTTCTTCTTGCTGACCTTTACGCGCCGGCGACGATCGCTCTTGCGTTGGCGGCCGGACTGCCATGGGTCAATGTTCCCGCGTCAGAGACACAGACCGGCGGACCAGGGTTCGACTCACGTTCCACTATAAAGGCTTTATTGACTCGCGCTCCACCGAACAACGACCACGCGGTCAACTCACGGGCCTACGAACGAACTCTCGCCACAGCGCGACTCTCTACGACCACACTTTACTACCACACTCGACGAACCATTTATCCCTTAAGA
The DNA here is from genome assembly GCA_036362905.1 of Mordacia mordax. Lineage (NCBI taxonomy): Eukaryota > Metazoa > Chordata > Hyperoartia > Petromyzontiformes > Petromyzontidae > Mordacia > Mordacia mordax. The sequence continues at coordinate 19,078,097 of JAZEWT010000005.1, forward strand.
GAACTGCCCCCAGTACTTCCGCACATCCCCCTTTAATACTCTCAGCTCACACTCCCGGCCCCGTCTCACATCACCCAGTCACGCGATGTCACACCACTCCGCTAGCCAACCAGCATTTACCCACGGCTGCTTACATACTGACCCGGAGCAACCTGGCGAATGACCCAATGCGACCCCTGCGTGAGTGTCAATGACACAACCTCGATACATCGCGAGGCTTGACACCAGTTCCCCCCCCCGGCGAGAAGTCCCGGCCGAGACCCCTCGTCGGCTCGACCGCCATGGCATAGTCCTGGAGGCGGACCAGGGCCCGTCTCGGTTGCCTGATCGCCGAAGGGCCACCATCCACCTCCGGGGCCGCCGCGGTCCCTGCGTCTGTGGGGAAACTCCCCGAGCCCCCACGGTCGTTCGCTCGGGTGGAGTCCGCTGTGGCGGGCACAGAACTCGTCAGGTGCGAGGTTCGACCGCTCGGCTCTGCCGCCACATGCGCGTGGGCCACTTCCGTGGTTCACCACGGAAGTGGCCCACGGGGGGTGGTCTCCAGGCCTTTAGATGCCGCATGTTGATTACACGCGACGCCCGCCAGCCTTTATCTTTCACCAATACCGTCTCGGGCGACAGCTGCTGTACCACAGTGTGGGTTCCCTCCCAGGGCGAGGTGAGTTTCCCCACCCGCCCTGGGCGGACCTTCGGTGACAACACCCACACCCGCTTGCCGGCCCAATACTCCATGGCCTCACCTCTCGGTTGCACAGCCGCTGCTTGCCTCATGTGGGCCTCCTCGTCGTCCTAGTAGGTCCGGCCACGGGCCTGGCGCAGGGACTCCAGGCGCTTATCGAGCACCCCCTCCGTCTCCATCACGTAGCTGTTACCGCGCTGCGTCATGGGAAGCGACCCCTGCAAGTTGATCCCCACCAGTTGGTTCACCCGGCTCACCCGTAGCGGCGTTGCTCACCGCCATGCCCCCCGCAAGGGGTGGTCGTGCACCAGGCGCAACAGCCGTGACCATGATGCAGCCGAGACACATATCCTCTCGGCTTTGCCGTCGGGCACTCACTCCCACACTAACCCCTCCCAGAGGCCCAGCTGGGGGTAAAGACTCGCCCACAGTCCCTGATAGCCGTCTGCTCCCGGGTGAGGGTGTCCCTCACCTCCGCTAACTCGGCATCGCGACCCTGGGCCCGTCATAGCTGCTCTTCTGTCATTCCCGGGAACTCTCAGCCTACCTCTTCCCGGATCAGCTCCATCCGGGGTTCGTCGGCCTCTCCCAGGTGCTGCACTACGGCGCGAGGCCCCAAAGTCACTGTCGTAGGATCATCCTCGGGCAGGTGACAACGGTCCCCTCTGGTAGCAGGTGGCGAGGCCGAGGGAGCAGCGCACCTTGGCCGATATACGGGGTCACGGCCACTCAGTGACTACCCGTACCTTATCGGGGTCCGTGCGCACTCCCTCTCCACTCATCAGACTAGGTCCCGCTCATCCTCCGTGGACTGTTCCGCCTCCTCAGCCCACAGGGTGTACACCGCTCCCGGATCGGTCTGTGCCCGCAGCGGACGAATTTCTGCGACCTCCGTTCCGGCAGGGAGCCGTATCGGCGTGTTGTGGGGATTTAAGACTCTCAGCACCAGGCCCCGTTCGGCGGCCACTACTGTTGCCGCACCCACTAGTCCGTAGCGGCGAGTGAGTTCTGGATGGCGAGTTATCAGAACTTCACGGTGAGCGCGGCCCCATCTCTGTTGCGGGTGACGAGGTGTAGCAGCCCTTCGGAGTTCGGGCCCATCTGCACTCAGCGGATCACGTAGCCGACGCCATATTTTCCCGCATCCGGCTCCCCACCTCTTGACCCAGGAACTGACGTCATGTCCTCGCCCCTCGAGTTAGACGTCACAGCCACGCTTCCGGGAACTGACGTCATGTCAACGACCCCCGGGTTTGCCGTCACGGCCGCTACCCTGTTTGAGACACTCGCACCTGGCATGGACACTCGCTCCCGCCCGCAGAACGGAACCTCTTCCCGTCCCGTACCAACCTGCGCACATTTTCTTGGGACGCTCACGGTCACGCCCAGGGTCTCCAGCGCTCCTGTTCCGAGGATGCAGGGATGGCGTAGTCTTGTTGCCACGTACACGTCGAGACGGTCCCTCGCCATACCTATCCGGATCTCCAGCGATAGCCGCCCGATGGTTTGTCGGTCGGCGCCGTTGGCTTGCGTTAGGCCGTGGTTTGGAGAGCGCAGTCGCCGTGCGTCGACCGCCACGCGTCGACACAAGCTCACGGCTTACTGCCAACACGGCAGCCCCCGTGTCCAGTAGGATCCGAGTCGTCTGCCCTTCCGCCGACCCTCATACCACCGCGGCCTGTCCCAAAAGTGTCCCATCACTCCCTATCGCTGGAACGAGCCCCGCTGGCCTCGGGATCCTGCTACGGTCCCTGGTACTCCCGACTACCATGGCCCGTTTTAACGGGTTCAGAAAGGAGCGCGTGGTCTTGAGTGGATAATTCCTTTGCACAAACCTTCTTCGGTGGCACTGGTAACACTAGGGCACCCCCCTGGGATGGGGTGTTGGACTTGGGCCGTCTCCGTCGCTTCGCCGCAATCCCGACGATTGACGACCCTCCCGCGTTCGTCGTCGTCGCTCCGAGGATCCTCCTACGGAGCTCATCTGCAGTGAGTCTAGGCGACGCTGGATATTCCTGAGCGTGTCACTCAGGCCCGCTGGACTCGTTCTCTGGTCGCCGCGCTGCACCGCCGCCACGTCCCCTTCGTCCTCCTCCGGGTCTCTGCAGGCCAGTCGCGCTCCCATGCGCTGGCGGGCCCGGCTGTGCCGCACTCTCGCAAGCATGGATCTGCGCGAGGGTCAGCTCAGGGCGATCCACATCCTCTCTCTTGCCACCAGTCCGTCCCCTGGAGGAACCGAAGTAGCTCGATCTTGACCAGGCTCTGGGTGAATGAACGTCCCTCCTTCAGGCGAGCCCGATCAACAAGCGTCGCTAAGCTCTCGATGAAGTCGGGCAGGGGCTCGTCCGGTCGTCTGCGTCGCCGCGCCACTTCTTCTTGCGCAGCCGCCGGTACGATCCGGTCGAACCGCTCCTCGACCGCCTGTCTGAGCAGGGGGCAGTCGTCCCTGATCCTCGCCTCCAGCCCACCCAGGAACCGCGCCGCGCATCCCCGCAGCTGAAGGTGGGACACGCAGCGCCATCTCCGCGTCTGACCAGCCTTCCAGATGCTGTCCGCTGTACACGTGTCGCTGGAAGTCCTCCCAGGACTCCGAAGCGCAGCCCTCGTACGTCAGCGCGATCTTCACACCGCTTCCCCCGGCCTGGGTTCGCGTCCCATTCTCCGACACCCAAACTGTCGCGACGCGTGGATTAACTCGGGCTGGGTTCTTCTTGCTGACGTTTGAACGCGCGCCGGCGACGATCGCGCTTGCGTTGGCGGCCGGACTGCCGCGGGCTAATCGTCCAGCGTCACGCGGACCGGTGGACTGGGGCTCGGACTCAGGTCCCATTATAAACAAGAGACTTTATAGAACCGCGCTGCACCGAACAACAACAACGACCACGCGGCCGAGCCACGTGGACGCGAACGCCCACCTTCAGCGCGACTCTTTACGACGACGCTTTACGAACGGCGCTTTACGACCACACGCGGATCGATTCGTTAAATCATTAAATCGATAGAGTAGAAAAAAAGGGGGCATCGATGGAATCGTGATAAAGCAAATCGCTAAAAAAATATTAATCGAACCGTCACCGAATCGATTCCACGGCGCCACGTCGAGAAACTCCGCGAAGCTGCGACATGAGAGCGGTGAGGAGTGCGCGTCTCTCTCTCGCTCTCTCTCGCTCTCTGCTCAGCCGCGCACTCACGCGACGTCACCCTGAGAAAGACGTCGCCGTTGTTTGTATCTCGCCCTCGCTCAGGCGTCGGACGACGACACGGAGGACGTGGCGCTCGAGTTCGGCGACGAGGATGCGCCTGGCCGGACGAGGCGGCGCGTCGGGTAGGTTGCGCGGCCAGGCGAGGCGCGGGGGCCCGAGGCGGACCAGGCCTCGCGTGCCCCCACACGGGCGTCGCTCGCGCGGTTGTGCGCTCGTGTCGTGGCTTTAAAGGTAAAATAATTCTATTTGGAGCAGGACTGTCAAACATCGCTATTATATCACTCATCGTGGGGTTGTATAACTTGTTTAATGGCATTGTAGAGGCATTTAGAAGACTGTGAGGCCATGTGTCACAATGCGGTGCGCGTAGTGGTGTTAAATGCGTCTTGTTATACACACGAAACAGTCTAAACTGTCAGCAGCTGTGTAAAATCTACTGCTGGATGAATACCAACCCTAGCCGCCGCCACCACTCACGATTCAATAAAACTGCAGGTAATTTGGCTTTATTCGGTGGCTCATTTAGCTAATTGAACATCATATCGAACTTGAACACTTTACACTGCTGCTTAGAGTAATTTAGTACAACGTAACTTATTCAGGGGGCTATGGATAATAAGGAGCTTCTCACGGAGGACTGTAAAACAGTACTGTGTCGTGTGCAGTTGCTAGCTCATGGCCCATCGGTGTAGTTATAGTACAGTTGGAGACTTAGAGTGGACTGTCACCATGCTGATAATAATTGGATTTATAGAGCGCTTTTTATACCCGAGGGCCACAAAGCGCTGCACAGAGCGACGGTGAGAACGGCACGTCAACAACGACGACACTTGGACAGAAAATCAGCAACAATAACATTTTGGGGGTTTTTATTCAAATGTATACATCGCTGTAGAACAACGTATAAAATATGATCTGATCTAATCGAATGTAATGTTTTTATTTATATGGTGGTATTAAAGACGAGGACTTACTGGAGGACAGCTGACAAACATTGTATAATAATGTAGTGTTTGTGTTCGTTGTGTTTCAGGCACCCTTTGGCGACATTCTTCCACCTATGTTTTCGTGTTTCTGCAATTGTCTTTTACTTAATTTGTGAGTGGTTCATCGGAAGTTTCATCGCCAACTTTGTCACTATCATCTTATTACTTTCCTTCGACTTCTGGACTGTGAAGGTATGAAATACATCGGCCCATTTTTGTTCCAAATAAAGATTTGTTTCTGTCAGCGATCTATGTTTATTATCGTACCCAGGGAGCCTGCAAGCTCTAGATGCGGGATTCTAACGATACAATAAACGTTCGGACTGACCAATGCCATGTATAAAAATGTCAAATAATAGTGGAATATGTTGCTTTAATCCTTTTTTTAAATCACTAGAATGTCACTGGAAGGTTGATGGTTGGATTACGTTGGTGGAACCAGATTGATGAAGATGGAAAGAGCCACTGGGTGTTTGAAGCCAGAAAGGTATGAACTTATTTCAGAATAAAAAGGATTATACAGTTTATAATGCATGCAAATCCACACCAGGTCATTGACGAGACACGCAGGTACAAAGAAAGCGCACACGGAGGGGTGGGGATGGGAGTCAGCCAGGCGGTCAGCTCGTGCCAACTCTCCAGACACTCTAAAAAATAAAAGGCTTTTACCGTTTCTGGCAATTATACAGGTGTTAACATCTTGACACCTGTCCAGTTTGCAAAAGCCACACGTAATTTTTGTTGCATCTTTTGCCACAAGTGTGTGTGGCTTTTGCAAACTGGACACTTAGTGAAAGGTGTCTATTTGGTGTTTTAAGATCTTCGCACCTGTATTATTGCCAGAAACGGTAAAAATCTTTTAATCTTTATTTCATATGTATACTAGAATAAGTACCCATACTTCCATACACTGCTTTTCTATATATTATGATATGGCCAATTACTTAATAAGTTGTTTTTATATTTGCCAGAGGAAACTCAGAATAGGGGGAGAACACACAGACTCCAAACAAAACAGTGCCCGGGGCAGGAATTAAACTGCATTGGGCAGGAGCTTCTTTATGTGAGATGCAGATGCTAGTACCACTGCGCCACCCTACCACCCAGTAGTTTGAATTGCGTGGTTGAATATTGGAGTTGTGCATAAGATGAAATGTGTGCTGAAAAAACAAAAAAGTTTTAGTTTCTTTACCAGCACATACCAGAAACATTTAAAATGGTTGCACGTGACATGTTGTCAAACACCTGAAAATACAGCTGGAACTGCTTTCATATGAGATGCTGTGATTAATTCCATGCCAGACATGTGGAGGTTTAAGAGATTAAACTGATCATTAAAGCTCGCCATTACCAGGTTTGTGTCGTGTTACTAACATAGCTCGAGAAGGCTGTCTAATTATAATCCTTAAGTAATGAATATTACCTTTATTGACACCATGTTATTAAATGAATCTGTTGAAATATGAAGCATTTTTTAAACACTACTATTGTGTCTGCTGTATGTGTTGTGGATTTTATTAGACTTCTCCACGAAGCAAACCTAACTCCACAGAGGCAGAAGCCAGGATATTTTGGTTGGGTCTCATCATCACTCCTATAATCTGGTCCATATTCTTCTTCAGCACACTCTTTGCTCTAAAGCTGAAGTGGCTGGTAAGGGTTCTACTGTATGCTATCAGTTTGTCAGATACATGTTTATTAAGCAATGACGCTGCCCACCCTGAAATACATTTTTTCAAGTAAATTTGTGTACAAGATTTAGCTATATGTGATTGTCATACATCCACATGTCTTTATGTTTTATGTAACTATGCATTAATTAAAGCTGATAATTACATACACAACATCAGCAGTATATTACACTCGCAGTATATTCAGCAACAGATAAGAGCAATAGTTAGATTTTAAACTACAGAAAGCATGAGAAAATACAAATGGCATAGTAAAAACATATCAAGCATACAAAAAAGAAAAGATGCTTTACCATTTATGGCAATAATACAAGTGTTAATGTCTTAAAACACCATATAGACACCCTGTACAATGTGTCAAGTTTGCAAAAATCACACACGTTTGTGATGAAACATGCAAACAGAATGCTTAATAATATATGTGTTATCCTTGAAACGGATTGGTCCACACCAGAGACTGTATACGTAAACAAATATACAAAGTATGACCATAAATTGTGACCTTTCGTCTCATTTTAAGTTTGGTAAATAATTTAAATGTTGGTTGTCAGAAATGGGTAGAAATATTTCCTGTAATGTAACAAAAATTGACACGTCACTCACTTGACACGTCTGTGAAACACATATACCCCGTGCCCTATTGAAGAGATATTGATCCAGCGCCTTAAAGGGAAAATACAGATGCATGTGTATATGCACAGTCGTTGATCAATCAATTGCTGGATGAAGGTTTCCTATCTTGATCATGAGGGCTAATTGACCATACTATGCCTCGCTCGTCCGTGTAAGATGAAGAGGTAGGCAAGGGGATAGGATCAGTAAATCTATTACTCAACACTGATATGTGACTGGGAGTCAAACATAGAAGACCGTGTAAAATACACCATGCTAATCATGGCACTTCACCTCCCCCTGTTTTATAAGTAGTGTGCCCATTTTTAATGCACATGATTATGGCATGCATCTCTGTTTTTGTAGGCATTGGTGATACTTGGGGTGACCCTACAGGTCGCCAATTTGTATGGCTATGTGCGTTGTAAACTTGGAGGCAAGAGCAATTTGACCAGCTTAGCTTCGACCTACCTGGGCCAGCAGTTTCTACAAAGGGTAAGTTTTGACATGCATCTCCATCTGTACCTTATAGGGCTTTCACTAAAGCATGTATTTGTGATGCGCCATTGATCATATACAAAAATATGACACTGACTTTCAAAGTCCGTGTCCGTCCAAACATTGTATAAATAACGAGTTTTTCTTATAACTTAGCTATTCTGTTAAGACTATTTCAATGCACAGTAAAATGGCCTGTATAAAGGCTTCAAATAATAGGCTTAAATATCCTGAAGCTGTTGGGTTTGTGTTATCACGTGATAAAGCAGTAATTCTTAGTAGAGGTTGAGGGATGTTTGTGTTAGTTGGTCGCTTTGGCTTTATTTGTCTCATTTGAGTTTAATGAGACTTCATATTGTGACTAATTCGCAAGGTGTTAAGGAGGTTAGCATTGGGCTCAGTCTGACACTTGAACAAACGCTGTTATTTAGTCAGAAGGCCTGCACAATAAGTGTTTGCCTCTACCTGCTGAGCAGGACATAACAGATGTATGGCTGGATGCGATTTTAAAAATCTGCCTCATCTATTTCATGGGCACTCAAGGGAGATGAATCGAGGAGCGATTACGTGTCATAGCTCGTGCACATACAGAACTCCAATATTGATATATGTATGTTTGTCTTGTGGCACACATAGTCATGAAAGCATTGCTATTAGAAACACTCTTGCTGTTACTTAGGTACACATTAGAATACTATTGTAATCTTGGATGACACGTAATGTTCTTATCCTGCTCTAAATGAAAGAATCAAATGTATTGATCTCCCAGCTCTTGAAAGCAATTATTTCTAATAGAATCGAATGTAAAGCAATTGGTTAGATTTGTGCCTCAGTGCATACTAATTCACTCCATTCTCACCATCATCCTGTTCACCTTTGCTCATGTTTTTTATCACCAAGCACAACCATTGTATCATCTTATTTCTTTGCACTGCTCGATTTTGGAACACACTCCCATACTTCCTCCATGTTCCTATATAAACCTTGTTAAATTCAAGAAACATGTGCTTCTTTGCTTGGCTATCATTCATGCTCTTAATTTCTGACCACGTTGATTTTGTGACTCGGCTGAAAGGTGCTTTGGAAATGCAAATTGCATTATTATTGAGCAGCCTCCAGACACTGATCAGGCATTCATACGTATTACTTAGCATTATATACACCAACTTCAGTATTCCAACTTTAGGACACTCACACCCAACCATCAGTTTTAAGTTCCAAATGTATTTGGAATAGATCTAATATTTCTTTTGTTCCATCTGGCATCATTGAATTCCTGGGTGTTATTTTGAATATGGGCCTGGAATATATTTTTTTCAGAGGTTAAGGTGAGACTTCCCAAGATAGCGTTTTGGAGTTTGAATTAAATAAAAGCTGCTGGGTCTTGCAAAATATAAAGGTAGAATGTTGTGTGACTGCACATAAAACATTTTACAATGCAATATGATCACAGTCTTCTCTTAAAGTGACAGCCTCTGACAAGTTTTTATGGAACAAATGTTCTAAATACATACAGATACTTATGTGGCCTGTCCAGATTACATGGCATAGAATGATGACCAGCAGTTGTGAATGCTAAATAAGCACCAGGACACATTTATGTCATTATAAAAGGTGGCCCTTCCTACCACCAGTCCATGAAAAAGTTTCCATCACCTTCATTGAAATTCTGCTTGTTAGAAGTTAGTTGGTCTACTTCAGTCATAGCACTTGGCCTATGATTGAAATTGCAAGAAGTACATTATAAACAAAGTGTGAAATGTCTAATCCTATCAAAGTTTGATTTTTGGTGCTTGTAATTCCCCAGTTTTATTTAAGAATGTACTTTGGTAGTCATGCAGGAACAATTTAATCCTCTTTATCAGGTTTTGCTACATTTTATTTTCAATGCTACTTCAATCAATATGAAACCATTAAATCATGCATTGTGCAGTTTATAGAGCCCCCGTGCTAAATTTCCCGCCTCTCATTGTCCAACTTGGACTAAGCTGATAAATTACATTGATAAATGGTCCCTTTCCTGAGGTCCCCAAATTAAGACATCTCATTAGTGAGAAGCCATTACTGCGTTGGATTGTTACAACATGGTGACATGACACGAATACTTGAGAAGGAAAGAATTAGAATGAAGATGCTTCGTCTGCAGCACATTTGAGACAAAGGCACTATCGCTTAATTTTGGGAAGCATTGAATGGTTGTCAGCCCCGTTAAAATAATCAATGTGTTGCAGAGGAATAGATGACGTTTATTGTGTAAGTCTATGCGGCACTATGGATTTACCGTCTGCAAAGACCCACACGTATTCCCTATCACTTTGTCAGGTGAACAAGAACCACTGACAAAAAAAGTTTGCAAAAAAAAAACTGCAGCAGCACTTGAGAAAATGATGATTTAATGCCTCTTTCATTCTGTCATCTGAAGAAAATAATGAATATGGCAGTGAACAACGTGGTCTTTATATATTGTAGACATCCAATTGTACATGTGATTTAGGAGAATTCAAACAATAGATATCCATATTGTCAAATTGTCAAACATCAATGCAGAATGTGTAGCTAAGCCATACCCTCAGTTTCTGCTTAGATGAGCAAATATACCCTTACCCATTGCATATCAGTTGAAATATTGTGCATGTATGCAGGTGGTGTAGAGATAGTCGACGAGAATGCTGCACCCTTGAATGTTTACTGCTGATGTAGAAGACTTGGTGCATTGTTCTATAGTACTATCATTTATAACCTTTTAATGAATGACCTTCGATTGTATTAGTATTTAAATGCTAAATTGCGTTTATGTATATATAGATGACAACCATTCATTTTGGAAACGTATTGAAAGTGGCACCAGAGTAATGATGTAGGGTTTCACAGCTTGATGCATGATGATTCCTTCGAAAGAGGCATCCTCAGGCGCATTGCCTCTAACATGTTAGAGGCAATGCGCCTCTAACATGTTAGAGGCAATGCGCCTGAGGATGCCTCTAACGTGTGAGGCGAAACGTCGCGAGGTAGAGAGAGGAAGCGATCGACACGGCTGTCCCGAGAGAGCAGCTTTTCGCCTCTAACATGTTAGAGGCAATGCGCCTGAGGATGCCTCGACGCGGCTGTCCCGAGAGGGCAGCTTTTCGAAGCAATCATAATGGCACCAGAGACTTTTAAATTACATCCGTATTATGGTTCTTATTGCAGGAATCGTACATCTAGAGCTTACACGCTTACTGGGTACTTTCTGCTAAAATAATAAACATCTATCTTATATGCTGTATTACATCAACTGCTAGATGCCATTCTTTAGCTGAGCAATTGGTTCGTTGGGGGTTTATCTACTAAATAAGCAAAACAGGAATTGCAAGTGGTGTTCATATTCAGCTGTAAAATTAAATACTTGGTGTAATTGTGGATGGTTGTGCATGTTGCCACATTTTAGTGATGTGAACTTAATATTCTGATATAGCCACATACCGTGGTCAGAGTTTGTCAACCATTTAGAGTGTTTAATTTCTGCATAAATTTAACCTAAAGTGTCATCAGATCTTTGATTAAGTTGTAATAATAGAGAAAGAGAACCTGATTGAATAGCACACCTAAAATAAATTTCATTTATTTATTGAGCAAAATTATCCAACATTCAGTGTCTGTTGGCAAAATCGTGCACCCTTACATTTAGCTACTGGTGGAACCCCCTTGACCAGCAATATCTTCAACCAAATGTTTCCTCTGTTGATCAGCCCTGCACATCGGCTTAGAGGCGTTATTGCCCATTCCTCATTGAGAATGCTTCAACGCAGATATTTGTGGGCATTGTTGCATGAACTGCTTGCATCGGGCTCTGCCACTGCTTCAGCCATTCTGTTGTAGATTGCCATGTGTTGAGTGTCGTTGTCTTGCTGTGTCTCCTTTTATACTAAGCTTCAGATCATGGACAGGCTGGCCTGACATTCTCCTCTAAAATTTGCTGGCACAATCCAGAATTCATGATTGTCAATGATGGCAAGCCGTCCAAGTCTTGAGGCAGTAAAGCAGTCCCAAACCGTGATTCGGGATGAGGTTCTTTATATATTGGAATCCAGTGTTTGGATTTCGCCAGACATAACATTCTTCATTTAAGCCAAAAAGTTCCATTTGCAACTTATCTGTCCACCGAAGTCTTCTGGTAGCCATTTGGATAATCCAGGTTGTCTTTGGCAAACTTGAGACTGGAGGCAATGTTCTTCTTCGAGAGCAATGGTTTCGTTCTTGCTATTATCCCATGCACACCTTTCATGTTAAGTCGTTTCCTGATGGACTCATTAGCATTGACGAGCCAATGCAAGAAAGGCCTGCAGATCCTTAGCCATTACTCTGGGATTGTGACCTGGATTATTGTATGCGTTGCTCTTGGAGTCATTTGTTGGGTACCTCCTGGAAAGAAAAACAGTGGTGTTGCATTTTATGTATGTGTACACTATCTGATTGACATTTAGATATAGTTTTGTTTCCATTTTCAGACGAATAAGCATTGACAATTCTTTTTCTGAGATCCTCAGAAATCTGTTTTTTTTAAGGGCGTGACACATTTCAAAAAACATAGTGAAGACCAGACTGGTGGTGATAACCAAAGTTTACGTTTTTTTCATACAGGTCAAGGGCCACCTAAACTCTTCCTGATTGTCATCACATTGATTGAAACACCTGACTATTAATCCACTTGAGCTAATTTTAAAAAATCGTCCTTCAAAAATATTGAATGTTGGGATAATTTTTCTCTAATGAAAAAGTAGGTTTTTGTGTGCCATTTATTTTTATCAGGTGTTCTTTATTATTAGGACTTAGATAAAGATCTTATGACATTTAGGTCAATTTTATGCAGTAATACAGAACGTTTGAAAGGGTTCATAAACGTTTTCTCTACCACCATATCCCTTTAGCCACCCTATAATATCGGACTGATGCTTAGGGTTCACTGTCAGGTCATAAAACATGAACATGTTTACTCCCACATTGGCTTACACTGCGTTTTATCTGCACCAAATTGTAACTGGACATCGACATCCACAAGTACAGAAATACGTGCGAAAATTATGCGGTAACCATTTAAAATTGTGCTTCTTGGCTTCTTCAAATGTGTTGCAGCCTGGAACATTCAAGACTGACTCTTACTTCAGTGGTGGAAAAAGCTGGTAGTGCATCTGTATGCACACCAGCATGTCAAGGTCAAGAGGTCGACACGGCCATTGCCGTTGATGCCACCAAACCAATGCTTGCGAGTGATATTAGTAAATTTGATGAGGGCTGAGACAGCGCAAATAGGATTACCCTTCACTGTTGGTTAGACCATGATTAGCGGCGTTTGCTTGTATGTGTGTGCCCTTGTCCATAAAACCCTTCTATAGATGACCTTGCCCGTATGTGCAAAGTATTCGAAATGGTGTGCACGTGTGTGCTGTTGTCCAGATATGTGCACAGATAAAAACAAAACACCATACAGTATTTTGAAAAGTCAATGGGTGTCATTGCAAAATAAACATGGGGTAACGCTTAACTTCATTAGTAGGCCTGAGGTAGTGCTGCAAACTATTTACAGAGCAGTAGTCAAATTGTTAAGACTTCAACCAGTGCAGACTTATTATAAACTGATTACTTAATTTCCTGCCCGGGAGAAAGAGTTGCCATGTCCCTCTGTGAGATCTTAACTTCTATTTGTGAGTTAAATGTGTTTGCTTAGAGCATCCCTTAGCTGGGTTTAATAGTATTGACACAATCCGTCAGCCCCATGGCTTCACTGGAGAAAACGTACAAGAGATAAGTAAGGAATTACGCTTCAAGAAAGCTATCGTCTTTCCCTGTCGCCCATTCGACGAAATGACTTAACCTGGCAGTCTTCACGGATGGGGGCACTGCGTGAGGGAGCCGGATTTTACACTGAAAACCAAAATTGTAGTGCACATATTAAATCCAAAAGCAGTTGTCTGCAAGGCATTACAGATAACTGATGGTTGTATAGTTTACATTTTTTTCTTATTGTTAGATAACAGAATTTAAGGTATTTTTACCTCATAACTCAAGCTCGAAGTCAATAATTATAGATCCCCAAAAGAAAATGCCAAGTCTGCCAGCAAGGTTATATTGCACAGGACATTTTGTAGAGAAGTGTTTGGTACGCAGGCACTGTATTACACATATAGATTACTAGAAATGATAGGAAATAGATGAATCTCGTGCAGTGTTATTATTATTTATTCTGGTCATGCCCGATAAAAAAAACATTTACAGCTCAATGGGCTTATTCGGCAAATAATCACCTGAACTTTTAAGTGGTAATGAAATTTACAGATAGTTGTAAGTGCTAATCAAGGGATAACAAATTACGTTATCCACACGTCTTATAACTTGTTGCAAATAAAGAGCAGTTTCTCTAATTCTGACAGGGATTTCATTATAGACTACAGCTCCTAATGAGCGCCGCTTTAACATGGCAGCACTTTCGACTTACTGCGCATTAGGAGCAATTAGTTTTGAATAGAAACGAAAAATGTTGTCATTGACTTGGAATGTAATGATGTCGGTTTTCACGGCTCGATGCTTGATGATTGCTTCGAAAAGCTGCTCTCTCGGGACAGCCGCGTCGATCGCTCCCCCTCTCTCCACCTCGCGACGTTTCGCCCTCACGTTGGAGCCATCTCAGTCACGATGGAGGGAGAGGGAGCGATCGACGCGGCTGTCCCGAGAGAGCAGATTTTTCCAAGTCATGATATTGACTTGGAAGTTGGTTTAATATTCCAAATGAGATCGATTTTTGTGCAAAGCCAGTGTCGTAATGCTCCATCGTTCTTAGTAATTATAGTTTTTCGGAAGTAAACTAAATGACAGGCGTGTAAGTAAATGCTAAACACATTATTTAGTGGAATATTTAAAAAGCGAGTTTCAAAAGTGAGTTTTTAGGAAAGAATTGCTCGTTTGCTTGCATGGTCACATTAATTATAGCTGCGTTGCTTAGATCAATGGCATATACATCAATATGACCTGCACAATTGTACACAAATTATCGTGCACCGCTTCACCAAACTAAACCAAATGTTCTTGACAATGTAGCCAACCGTCACATATTCATATATGGACTAAAACGTAATCATTCACAGCATTATCACTTTGGAAAGGTTGCTTGAATATTTAATTTTACTTACCCAATTTAGAGTGCATCCGTTCATTGAGAATTAGATTATTGTTGTGGTATTACGTCTGGTAATTATTTTAATATGACGTATAGGAGACCAGATTGTTACTTCACTGCTCCCTTGGGTTATGGAAATGTGACGTAATAAGCAGCATGGCTAAAATTTATGAGCAGGAAATGTATTCATTCGAAAACACTGGTTCTGGTTGCCTTTTTTTATTCTAATTTAAATGCGCAGGATCGTTGCCATAAAAAGCATCGCAATTTATGTAATGAGCTGAACTGTATTCATGCAGCATTACCTTTTTAACAATCCAATCGTGGCGGGCCTTATACGTGTTGCACGAGGACGGGTGATGTTTTTCAGTTTAAATTCAGCAGTTAAATACTTCTCTGTGACCTATCTTAAAACATAACTTACATGTATGGGGACATCACGTTTAATGTATATTATTAAACGACAAAAGTCTTGCACGCGTGATTTTTCCATTATTTCAAAATTGCACTTTCACAAAATGTTTGCTTATGGCAGTTCGGCCATTCTTCACCACACTAGCCAGTGTGGGTCGGTGGAGGGACCTCAGGTTCAGACATCACTTGGCACCAATGATAGCTGAGCCCAAGAATGGGACTCGTGTTTACTGGGTTTATAGCACAATCTTCTAACTACTGTATAACCGCTCCACCACTATGACCACATGATATAACATGAGATTTTCAGTGACACGGCAGAGCGGTATCACATTTGCTAATTGTTGCAGGGGTTTGTGGTTTGGTTAATAATGTGGGTATATAAAATGTACCATTTATTGGCACAAGACTGATGCATTGCATCATGTTGGGAATGCAAACTTACCTATGGCATCTGCCTTACAGTGGTTGTTATAAGATCCATGACATCCAAAAAAAGAGGCGTTGTGTTCTGGCGTCATGGTCTAAATTTAAATGATCTGAAAATTACTTGATAAAATCGCAAAGGTAAAATATTGGTCCATCCTGACAGTACACTTGTTTGTGAAAAGCACCTTTGTGCTATAAAATTATGCAAATACATTTTGTACTAATTATTTTTACAGTTGTATTGACTTAAATACAAATCTTCAAATTTAGTACTTTTATTCACTAGATTTAATATTATACTAACCCTTCGTAAAACAGTGATGGAAGCATGGTCACACAACCCCCATGATTGACATAGCATGGGTTTAATGCAGCAGTGGATTGACAGGGCTGTAATTTATAGAAACTCAAGGCTTGATCCATTGCACAATACCTTGAACATTGTTTGCATCATTCATAAAAACACATCAGTTATCATCGACGGTCAACTGACTCATTGCAATGAGCATCTAAAGGTCAGAAATCCAATCAAGGGAAAGGCTAAAAGTTGATGCTGAAGATATGGTAGGGGTGGGCTTTGAAGGTTTGATATTGACTGAAATAGCTGAAGGATCTGGAAGAGTGGAGGCGACAAGTATACCTAACGGTTATCAGTCCATCTTCCTTACATTGACAATTGTCCTGAAGTGCTCGTGTTATGCACTCTCCATCAACTATTGTTTTCCCCCTTTGCCTCCCAATGATGCCATTCATCCCATCTGTTTCCTGTTTTCCATCAGTCCATTGTTTTCTGGGGATATTTCACTGCATATTCATGGCAGACGAGTCTCGGCAAATGTGGAATTCAGCCAGCAGTTGAAAGAATAACGACGGGCTTGTGCCGTGCTGGCCACCAGATGTCGCTGCTGGATTAAAGCGAGCCGAATGCAGTGTCTACTTTTGTCCAGATGAGAACGCTGTAGAATTGGCAATAACCTTTTTCACTCGTGACAAGTCGAACAGCATGGGGTGCGGGGTGCAGTCATTCCTGTAGATTTCCGTTCAAACCTGGGTGGCTGTTTTTAACGTCTAATCACACGGCTCGCCCCAGTTGTAAGTTACCGCTTCGACCGACTCTCCAAGCGAGATGGCTCGGCTGTCAAATAAATACAAAAAAAACATTCAGCACAATACATCTCTGGAAGGTAAAGTGCTAGGTCTGATTATGGTCGGCAACAAGACCATTTTCAGCAATGTAACAATAGTCACATTTTCTCTATTGAGGCATTTTTACAGTTTCTTAACCTGTGGAAAATGTGTCTGCCATCACATGAATTGGGCCATTATTTTTTGTACTTACAAAAACACAAAGCGCTGACCTTTTTCAGACGCTTTAGATATAGGTTGTGTCACTCTCCTGTTGTGTATGGCGAGCAGCGGCAACGCTGGACATGCCATTGTCGAGGCAGGACGGTGGTTTGTGTGACCTTATGTATATCAAGAAGGTTATGTCTAAGCACATAATGACATCGATTAAAACATTCCTGCACTGAGAATTCACCTATCAGGCGGTGTGTTTCAGCAATATATAGGATAATGCAGCAAATAAAACTACAAAGCAAAAATAAAAGAATGACAATCAGTACAAATAGCAAACACCACAACGCAAATAGCCGAATAATACTCGGCAGTGACAAGACTACAGCCATTAATTGCACTTACTCGAGAGATTATTCACACCAATTGTCTTGTGAAATGAATTATAGCTACTTGTTTGCATCAAAAGCTACTTATTTTATAGAGTCCTGCCCTATTTTTGTTCATCACCAGTAGAAAAAGAACTGCATATGAAGATTCACCACATTCCCCCCTTCCATACCCCTCCACAAGCGATTCCATCAATTGTTATAATTCGATTGAGGAATCAGTTCGAAGTTAAGTCTATCAGATTTCGGTTGATGTCGCCACCAGTGCTGATGCTTGGAAATGTGTGTATATGAGATATAAAAGCCATTTTATATGTATGATTCCAATTATTTACAATGGAAAGTCTCATGACTTTTTAAAGAAGGTCCTACATTGGGATGTTTGGTCATTAATATTAATATTTCCCCGACACAGACCAATTCAATTAATCAAATCGTATGAAGAACCACATCCACTCGTGTACTGGCATCTATCTGGTATTCAGTAGAAATCGCATAAGTTGACTATAAAGCATTTGTTATCCAATATAAAAATAGCAATCATGTTGCTTTGATTAAATGCAACCTAATAATGTTACCTTAAAACTGAGGAAGTATACAGAATGCTGGTTGACTTTTATACTGTAATGCAAACAACTGCCACACCTGCACATGAACGAGACACATACAGATGTGCAAGGAAATCGCAACGAGGGGGGGGGGCGGGGAAGGCAGACACACAATCAGCCGACACCAACATTTGTCAGACACTGCATCCATTATATTATGGCATCGGTCAATTATGAATGTTTTTTTTTAGTTGTGGGAGGAAACCAGAGAACCCGGAGGAAACCCACGCAGAACAGGGAGGGAATGCACAAACACCACACAGACACCGGAGGTGCATTTCTGTGTGGTGTACTATGAATTAAAAAAATTTAAACACGCATACTAATATATCTAAATCGCCTTGCCATTTTTTTAAAGTATCCACTGTAAATTACCTGCAATTTGCTGTGTTTAATAATAGAAAATAACTTGACATTCTTTATGTAACAATAATTTTCTTTCAATCGCTTTATAATGTGAAATTACAACAAACTCTCTGTTTTATTACAGGCATTTGGGAAGACGGTTGATCCAAATGCTGAAGAGTGACAACAAGGTGATTGTGATGTGGTATTTACTTAGATTCTGATATTGCTGCTGCTAGCACTATTGGTACATGGGTGTAATATACAGGTACAACTGGGCATTTTTATCGTTTTATGTAATGTGCACTTTCGCTTAGTCAAACCTGTTAAGTACATTATCAACTTTAATCAATAAAAGCTGTAAGAAATAATCCTTAATCAAAATACATTAAACATATGAACATATTGACCCGATTCCGATGTTGGTATGATAAATCTTTTTCATGTGTTTTGTATTGAAACATCTGCATTAAAACGTGCCAGTTTTACGGTAAATCCATCCACAAAATACTGGTGAAAGTAGTATTCATACTAACACATGCATCGGGCTTTATCCTGAAAATCGTGCAATGAATACTTTCTTACAAACGCTCGTGAGAATTTGATGTTTTCCTGATATATGTAAAATCTGAGATTTTTGATATGTGAAAATGTACCGTATGCCACGTGTCACTCATTTAGAATGTGCTATTTTTATCCTGAATATGATGAATGCAATAAGCTACTCAAAATGTATTTTCTTTTCTAGTAAATGAAGCATGGGGGCTCTAATCTGCTGGTTGGATAGATTCATGAAGACAATGTGTTATTGACGTAATTTAGCGGTGATACATTCCAAGGGGCAACATAGTGTTTATTGTAGATGTTTAGGTGCAGGATTTTGCTGGTTTTAATGAAAACAAGACGCATGTTTTATTATTTGTATGAAATACAATTTGCAGAAACACTGGGTATTGCATTTTTTTTTCAAAGTCGCAGTTTATGCTGGTTTATTTTTTCTCTGTTAAAACATGCAAACTGGCTACATGTCCCTTACCCGTAAGATAAAAGCATCAAACAGACGCGGAATTATCCACCTCCTTCTAATTACCTGGCATGATGATGTGTTGTTGTTGGCTTAGGAATATGAACGAATAATTGAAATATACTTTGAAAGTGTGCAACTGCAGAATCAGCAATTATTTATTGCATATATGCAATGCTTCCTTTTTAATGATGCAATAATTGGAAAACAAATTTTTATTTTTTCGTTATTTTGAACGTTACCATTTTCAATAAACACATTTTTCTGAGGGTAAAAATGCCATGTCTCGTTAACAGCATGTATCACTAGTTTCGCACGTTCTGCAGACTTCCGCGGATTTCTTACTTCAGTCGTTATTCAATTTGATGGATGTGCAATATTCTTGAATCTCTGAAAAACAAAATATTACAAAGAATGGTCATGCAGCGAGATTGCACAATGCTCAATGTAATGATGTAGGTTTTCACGGCTCGATGCATGATGATTGCTTCGAAAAGCTGCTCTCTCGGGACAGCCGCGTCGATCGCTCCCTCTCTCCACCTCGCGACGTTTCGCCTCACACGTTAGAGGCATCCTCAGGCGCAGTGTGTGTGTGTGTAGTGCCTGTTGCTCCTTGAAATGTGGGTACTATGTATGTGTCGAGTCATCTTTTGTTGTGTGAGGTCTACATCTGAGCAGAAAACAGTACTGAGCTATACTGAGGCTGACAGTCTTCATGCTGAAGAAAAAGCTTGACTGCAAGAAATGTATTGCTCAACATTATGAAAAGCCATGAGTTATGGAGGCCTCCTTATATTTAACTATCCTGGACGATCTTGTTATAACATAATCCACCTTGCGCCTTCTACACAAGTTGACCTCATCACTCTGTTTTCATTGTCAACAACCTCTCAAGTGCTTCCCCTACTGGCTGTCATTTCATCATCAGTGCCACCATCAGAGAAGTGAGGCCAACACAGAAACGAAATACCTAAACCGTGGACAGATGCGTCAATCCTTCTTATAGTTCGAACACGAGACAACTGATTTCAAATTTGAAGTATACTCCACAGCTGTTACCCTCTTAAACGCATATGTAAAGTGTTTACAAATATCACAGGAATCAAACGATGTAGAATTTGGAGGCCGAGCAACCCAACTTGATACATGAAAAATGTATTACATTTTTCATGTATGTAAATTAAGAACCATTTTCATTTATTCAGACAATTTTCATTATGTATTTTCAGGCACACGTGCTAAGGTAGAATACTGTTAACATAAATGTGCAGGAATGTATTTGTAGTTTTCTATAAGGTCTAGCGGCAGGTGAAAGTAAAGTTGAGCATAGTGTACAGCAAAATAACACTGGTTATTCCTTCCCACGCTCTGGTTTAACACGATGCAAAATACCTTAATTGATAGGCGACCCAATGACTCACCCCTCTTCTCCCTTGCATGAGGAGAGCAGTTTACTTTATTTTGGCAACAAACCTTTTAAAATGCCATATTCTTTACTCTGGCAGCTGGAGGCATGCATGGAAATTGAGTCTTGGGAAGACTAGCTGGTGCAAACTAGTTTTCACGCTATATAAAGTCTCAACATTCATCCTCCTTCCCATCACCCGCAGTGGAAATCCTATCCATCGCACCTCCTCCCATCCAAGCAAGTGTGGCATAGAGATGGACATGCCAGCGGCTAAACGTGGACAAGCCAGGCAGCGTAGGCCTGGCTTCATTGCGTTTGCTCATTCAGCTGGCATTGCCTGCCCTTGTCAAGTCTGCCCTCATCCACTGCACGAGTGGGCGAAGCAAGTGAATGCGGTCTTTAACCAAAGCCATGAACCACACCTTGACGGCTCACAGACTGGACAGAAGTTGCTGCAGATACAAAAATCACGATAATGATTTCAGAAACAGTTTGTTATGGAAATGACTTTGTCATCTATCCGTGGCATGCCATTTTCTAACTCTATAAGGTCTGTAAACTTGGTTAGAAAGGCAGGAGGACTGGGCATTTCTATACAGATTGTGGGAATTAAATGCAGTACAAACTTAGGGCGGCACGGTGGCCCAGTGGGTAGCAATGGGCCACCGTGCCTCAGTGCCCGGTGATGGCCTGGCGTCCCATCATGGATATTTCCCTGCCTTGCGCCGTGTCTGCCGGGATAGGCTCTGGCTCACCGTGACCCTGTACAAGACTAAGTAGTTTCTGACAATCAGATGAGATGAGACAAACTTACTAAGATGCCCTTCAAAAGCAAGACTGTGATGTATATAAGTACATGAGCAGCCCTTTTAGCAATCTACCACTGGACGAGAGCCTTTCCACACCATACAGGTTGTGGGGTTTATTTGACCGTACGTCACGCTTTTTAGTGTGGTTGGGAATGTTAAGGAAGCATAAATATTTGACAGCAGTACACTAGAACAATAATGATGCTCCACAGCCCTCTTGCTAGAAACGTGGGCCGACAATAGTCTAAGACTACCTTGTGTATGCGTGGTCTCTCCCCTTCAGGCTCAAGCCTTGTTAGCTGAGATCTCAAGAGACTGGGTGCAAATCATTAGACTTGGTTATAAAGGCTGTGCTTTATGTATGATTCACGAATAAGAACTGCAGTTGTCGAGTCAGTAAAAGCACGTACTTCAACAATTAGCATTTTTACTAATGCTCATTATTATTTGAAAGTTATTTATAGCTAAAACTGATGTGCTCAGAAAAACAATGATCAGATGCAGTTTTTCTTAATTTGCTTTGTATTTTTTTTTATGTCTGCTTTACAACTAATGTTGAAAGCATCCGGGCTGCATCCATTTATCTGTAGCGTGTGGTCACGATTCAGTACAAACAGAATTTTGAGAATTGCTCTTCTGATGAAGAGAGACTCTGAAATGTAAGGAAACAGTAGGGGGGGGGTAGTCAAGCCACATGGTTGGCCAGCGCCAACCCACCTCTGCGTCCTATATGTTATTATAATAATTGCATTTCTAGAGTGCCTTTCACCCGAGGGTTACAAAGCGCTGCACAGAGCTGCAGAGAGAATGGCACGTCAACAACGACATAAGAACGGCAAATCAGAACAATAACTTTTTGGGTTTTTTTTTTACAAATCCGAGCTGTGGAGAGAACGGGCATGTCATGATGTTATCGCCAAATTAGTTAATGAGTATTTCAGTTGTGGGAGGAAACCGAAGAACCCAGAGGAAGACGATACAGAACAGGCGGAGAACGCACAAACTACAGCAGAAGTAGAAATATTACCGCCTCGGGCGGTTACTTTCTGTTCCATCCGGCCGCCCGGGTCAATGTTGCAGACAGACGCTAACGGGCTGACATGCCAGCCCACTGCACGAGTGTAATCCCCAGACTGCACCTTAAGCGTTATTGCACAGTGCTGTAAGAGCGCACCCGTCTCACGTGGGGGTAGGTGTTCCCTAAGATCCCCAAGCCCTCTGCAGTTCATATCTTCACCCCCCAACCACCCTCCTTCCCCTACACCTCAGCACACACTACCGCCTCCGGGAGCAGCAAAAGGTTAGTTATAAAATGTGTTTTTGAAACCGTTTTCAATCGTTGATTTATGCTAATATTTACCCAAAAAAAATCTATAGAGATCTGGGCAGTGGTGAGCCGTGTGCCAAGTCCAGAAGCCACTGCCTCCGGGTTTTTTTTAGTTGAAGTGATAACGTCAGCTTTGTCTAAGGACAGACAGATGAACGGACGGATGCACGGCCGTGAAAAAGAAAAATCAGAGCACTCGCTCGTAAGAACTAGCCTTGAGCTCCATTAAAAACAAGTGCAGCCGTGGAAGGCGAGGACGAGGAGGCAGCAGAGCAGCGTGCAGGAGAAGAGAGGCTGCAGCGGAGAGTGATGGAGCAAGCACAGCGCATTGGGACAGAGCTGGTGAAAATACGAAAAGCCTTGTAAAAGCAGGATAATACCACATGACTGGTGTTTCATTGTGTAGCTAATCAAAGTGTGATAATTATAATGTGTAGAATGCGGCTGCTGAGTCCTGACGCTCACACCCATCCACAATCACTGGTTAACGATTAAATACAGGATCGAATTCAAGATACTCCTTCTCACCTACAAGCCTCTCACTTGCGCTGCTCCAACATACATCCGTGACCTACTTCAGGCACCCTCAACACAATTTCGATCCTCCAATACGGGCTTGCTGCATGTGCCCAGATCACACCTTCATTCAATGGGTGACAGAACCTTCTTGAGCACTGCTCCCAGACTCTGGAATGCCCTTGCATTTGAGATTCGATCAGCTGAGTCCCTGGGCATCTTAAAATCTCGTCTCAAGACTCACTTGTTCCATGAGGCTTTCAAGCCCTCGGGCTAGGACTGTTGATATGACTCAGTGTTGTGCCAGGGTGATGACTTTCTGCCGACCTACGCCTGCTCTGGAACATTTATTCCTTGTTTATTGAAGAATTATTTTTTTTTCCGCTTTCTGTCCTAAAATTTATTGCTACTGTTTGACTTTCAGTCCAACTGTCCTGATGTTGTTTACGTGCCGTTCTCTCCACAGCTCGGATTTGTAAAAAAAAAATCCCAAAAAAACGTTATTGTTGCTGATTTTCCGTTCTGTTGTTGTTGACATGCCATTCTCTCCGCAGCTCTGTGCAGCGCGTTGTGACCCTCGGGTGAAACGCATTCTATAAATGTAATTATTATTATCAGGGCATCGTTATTTTCTAATGTCTTTAACATAGTGGGAGGGTTTTCTTTAAAAAAAACCCCATCATGGACGAGACTAGCAAGGTTTAAGTAAGATTTATCTACAGTTGACCAAACCATCATCAATGTATTTCAGTTGCTATGGTTCCTATCGTTTAAAGACCTTGAATAAATACATGGACACAATTATTTAAGAGAGAATGGAATGGTCATCTTCTGGACTGGTATTTTGTAGATTAAGAAACATATATTTTAAAAACCTTACAAAGAGTACAGCAGACGTATATATAAAAGGCATGTAATGTGATACAGGACTGCAATCAGTATAAATAACGAGATAAATTAAACAAATGTAGCTTTATCTGTGAAACCCAGTGTTTTATCTGTGCCGTCAATGTTTGCATCGAAATGAATTGGGTGTATAACATGTCTATTGAGTGCCAAGACCATCATCAAACTTTTAACATCTAGTTTACTATGAATGCTTCGAAATCGGCACATCTGTGCCCAGGCGTGAATATCCAAGTGGACATCGCTCATTATCCTGACATAAGTAGTCACTCGGAGCTACACTGAAAATGCGAGATGGTATTGCTAATGTTTATTTATCACGTGACACTAAGAGGGGCATGCTTGGAATTACAATGAGGCATGTAAATAGGCATATATGGGTCGCAAAACAGACGCATCGTGTCGACTTGTGCAGGAAAGAAATGGGCTTGGGTGGTAAACATCTCAAGAAAGGGTAATGGCCCTTGGAGAAGACTAGTGAACGACTGGTGGCACACGAGGGGATGATCCTTGCGGAGATTAATGATTTGTGATAATTGGTTCAAACGCTACTCTTTCGAAGGAGGGAGGAAACGCGCTCGACACGGCTACCCTGAAAGGGCAGCTTCTGGAAGCAATCATGCATTGAGCCCTGAAAACCGACATCAGTACATGACTAATTTGTATTTTTAAGAAAGGCCATTGCTTAAAACGTCACCTATTTTATGTTTCTCACTGTAAAGCATTTGTTATTCACAAGTGTACTGAATTTCTTTTGTGGCGATAATGAGATTAATTCATTCATGCCCAGGAGCAAGTTTGATCGTGGTAGCCCAGGACTTTTGAGTAGAAATATATAATAGCACGGCGGGGACTTTTCCAGCAGCGGATTGTCAATGGCCGATTATGACAATGTGCAATGTAATATTAATGTTCACATAATGCAATGTAACAACTTGGGGGTGGAATGTAGGGGGCACGGTGGCGCCGTGAGCAGCATTGCCGCCTCATAGGAAGAGGACCCGAGTTCGAGTCCCTGCTCGGGTGCCTTTCCACATAGAGTCTGTACGTTCTCTCCGTGTTCACGTGGGTTTTTGCTGGGTACTCCGGTTTCCTCCCACAGTCCAAAGACACGCTGCCTATGTTAATTCTCCTGATTCAATCTACCCTGGTGTGATATTGTAACTTGGTAACCCCTCCCCGTTGGACAACTCTTAAAAAGAGCTCCATAGTTCAACTATTCCTTCCAGCTGAAATAGCAACTGACATCAACAGGCATACGTGCGCCGTGACGTCATCCCTGATACCGATTTCCCACCGGCACGCCAGCCATCAAAACTTTAAAAAATATCGTATAATGGGACGTTTGAAAAAAACACGTTATATTACACTCTGAATGTCCATTATTAACAAGGAATGTATGATCTGCGCACGTTACAATTTAGCAATTTGCATAACATGCTTTGTCACACACATAGTACAGAAACACCAAGGGCAATGATTAGCGTGCCATAGAGAGTACAGCAAATAGGTTCACTATATTTGTGCCGTGTGTTTATTTTCCCTGTGGATGCAATGGTTGTATTTTCAAATGTCAGTTTCCCTGTTAAATTTGCATACAAATTACGTCACACGTTACATTGCTCATTTGTTAAACAAGATATTCAATGTGGGCAGCACGATGGCCCAGTGGGTAGCGCTGTCGCCTCCTCACAGCAAGTAGGTCTCAGGTTCGAATCTTGGCTCGGGTACCTTTCTGTGTGGAGTTTGCATGTTCTCTCCCCGTGTCCACGTGGGTTTTCGCCGGGCACTCCGGTTTCCTCCCACAGTCCAAAAAACCATACTGCTGCATAAGTTAATTGGCTTGCAGACTAAATTGCCCCCAGTGCCCGGTAATGGCTTGGCGTCCCATCGTGGGTATATCCCTGCCTTGCGCCCTGTGTCTGCCGGGATAGCCTCCGGCTCACCGTGACCCTGTACAGGACTAAGCAGTTTCTGACAATGAGATGAGATATTCAATGTAAGTATACATCAGTATATATTACGGATCTATGTCAACTCCCCTGTGTGACTACTGTATAAGAGTTTTCTCACATAGGACTGGACACATTTTATTTTACTTACATTTCTTGTGGAAAAGCTACACAACTCCGTCACAGAGTACAAGTTGTTTTAGTGACGAGGTGTTGGCAGTTGTGTGTCAGCACCAATGACAATAAAACTTCACACATTCGTCAATAACACGGTGGCCTTAAAATGGGCCTTCTTTATAACACATAAATCGTGTGTGTGCTATAAAAGGCCGGTGCCTGAAACGTCACCTGTTGGACACTTTTAGGGCAGTGTTACTGGTGAGTGCGTCCGAGTTCTTAGCCACAAAATATAGGTCAGAATCTTGCTTTAATTTATTCATAAGTAAAACGGAAGCAAGTTACCGAGAAAAGAAAGTATAGCATCACAGTAACCCATTTGTGAAAATGTATATCTATTCCATTGCAAACGCAGGATATGCTCTTGTAAAAAAAGTGCATTCATTTGTGGTGCTGGGTGTAAACAAGGTAAACGAAAGTGTAGGGAACCATGTGACCAACAGAGGCCGAGATCTCACAGAAAAAAAATATATGGGTGCAGCAGATTGAATTCAGAACCTACTACACATAAAAACAATTCTAATTCGACAATCAAAGATTAATTTATTGTATTGTGCAGCATATAATGTTCATAGTCATGTGACTAGGGTCGGGTGATGGGATAAATTATTTGTACTGGGAGCTGGTATCGGTACTGTGCTGCACCGTGTCGCAGTACACTGCACAGTTCTGATCGAGCCGGGCTGACTGAGAAACATGTCCGGGTTTGGTTTTGAAGAAAAGGTCACTTGTCAGTGACTTGACATGCGACGCACCAGCGTCACATGACCTGAGGGTCAGGGCTTAAGTGTGTAAGCCACCGGACGGTACCGTGTGTACAGTATTCACACGGTTTCATCTGCACATCTCAAAAGCCTGTCATTTTCTGAACATATTTCTGCTCGGTCTCCTTTATCTTTTGTCTGAATGCATCGGTTGTCTCTGAACTATCGCTTTTGACTGCATCCCTTGCACAATAATAATAATTAATAATAATTGCATTTCTAGGGCGCTTTATAACCGAGGTTTACAAAGCGCTACACAGAGCTGCGGAGAGAACGGCATGTCAGCAACAACAACGACATAACAGCAAATCATCAACCATAACGTTTTTTTTAATGATAAATTATGCTCACACAACCTGTTAGAGCACGGCACGAGGAAACACCTTTGTCCAGCAATAGACTGACAGTACTGTAAATCATAGCAGTTACTATGTGAAATGCAATCGTTACATTGACCTTTTGCATATGTGTGTAATACAGGTGTGATTATTGAAGGTTTTGTCTACAAGTGACATGTGTCTAGCTGTAAGGTGAGTCAAGAATACTATGACACGTACAGTAAAATGGATTTCCGTTCTTCCCACAAATGCCTCGGGGCTTATGTATACACAGCACCCACTGCAACACTCTTGAAATATTAATGGCAACATCAGTTACATCTCCGTTTCCTTTTATGAGAGCCAATGACAACCGGGCAAGCGGCAGTGGCTGTTTATAGGACGGGTATGGAATGGTGGCATGAGTGATGGAGTAGTTAAAAAAAATGCATTGGACAGTAGGGCGGCACAGTCGCCAAGTGGGTAGCGCTGTTGCCTCACAGCAAGAAGGTCCCGGGTTCAATTCTCGGCTCGGGTGCCTTTCTGTGTGGAGTTAGCATGTTCTCCCTGTCTCCGCGTGGGTTACCGCCGGGCACTCCGGTTTCCTCCCACAGTCCAAAAACATGCTGCTGCATTGGTTAATTGGCTTGCAGACTAAATTGCCTGCAGTGCTCAGTGATGAACTGGCGTCTCATCGTGGGTATATCCCCGCCTTGCACCCTGTGTCTGCCAGGATAGGCTCCGGCTCACTACGACCCTGTACAGGACTAAGT
The DNA here is from genome assembly GCA_036362905.1 of Mordacia mordax. Taxonomy (NCBI): domain Eukaryota; kingdom Metazoa; phylum Chordata; class Hyperoartia; order Petromyzontiformes; family Petromyzontidae; genus Mordacia; species Mordacia mordax. Next base: position 19,106,370 of record JAZEWT010000005.1, read on the forward strand.
GGTTTCTGACAATGAGATGAGGTGAGACACTGGACAATAACAACGCGCGGGTTCCATGTTTTTTTTTTGTCTAAAAATATAAACCTTTCCACACAAACAAACACAAACAAAAAGAGTATTTAAGACAACAGGCAAAAAAACCCACCAAAAATAATCCTCTATTCCCCTCTGTGTCGGCTGAGCAACAAAAATAAATCCTTCACTGTAACTAAAATAGGAAATGACGGAGATTCATGAATTCCTGAGAATGCGCATTAAATGTAATGCATGGGCATAAAAAAAAGACTGGGTGGTATCCAAAAGACCTCGAGTATAAATGCCAATACGAATAAAAGAGCAGGATTCAGCCAGGATCAACATCGGCGTTTGTGCGTACACACAGCACAAGTGAAGCTCATTAAGGCCCCCTCTCTCTACATGTCGAATACATTGTATTTGGACACGTTCATTAAGAGGCAGATGCCCAGTCCATAAAATCCCAGTGGACATGCACTATATTTGACTAAAACATTCATATATAGAAAATTCTCGAACGTATCTTGCTGCAGTGCTAGCATGTTCATAATGCAGATAAGCATAGCGTCCCTGCCGTTATTGTAATTCATACTGGAGATAACCGATTGCACTCTATAGTGCTTATGCGCATACTGTCCTCACAGCGTACACCTACCAGATGTATTAACATAGCTGAACAATCTGTTATGACTAAAAGACACCACAGAATGTGTGTCCACGAAACATCAGTAGAGAGCAAATAGATTAAGAGACAGTAATGACACTGGGCGGCACGGTGGCGGAGTAGGTAGTGCTGTCGCCTCACAGGAAATATTTCTAGGTTCGATTCCCGGCTCGGGTGCCTTTCTGTGTGGCGTTTGCGTGTTCTCGCCATGCTCACGTGCGGTTTCGCCGGGCACTCCGGTTTCCTCCCACGGTCCAAAGACACGCTCCTGCCTAGGTTAATTGGTCTGCTGAGTAATTTGCCCCAAAAAAGTGTACCCTGCGATGAACTGACGTCATATCCTGGGTATTTCCCTGCCTTGCACCCTCTGTCAGCCGGGATAGGCTAAACCCNNNCCCCCCCCCCCCCGTGACCCTCTACAATATTAAGCGGGTATTGATAATGAATGAGTCAATAATGGCACTGTGCGACAGTGACAAAGCACTGAGAACTTTGAAGAGAGAGTACAAGACTGGAGCGTGCTAGAAAAAAAGCGAAACTCTGGGCTAATCAAGTTGCACTACCGGATACAGATAACCAACGAGCTGTGATTGATGTGCAAGAACATGATGCAGGAGAGATGAATCACAAGTGTGAGTACTGCAATGCACGATATTGGGGAACATGAGCTGAACACTTCCAATAAATACTGTTAAATGTTAAGCTCTGGCTCACCGCGACCCTGTACAGGACTAAGCAGTTTCTGACCATGAGATGAGACTCTTAAATGTTGTCATCGTGGAAAGGTTTCACTCGGCCATTGTCTGAGACACCTCCCTATCTATTCCGTGAGCTACACACACGGGATACACACGAAATAAAGAGCTGCAGAGAACACAGACGGAAGTACCCATTCAGCAACAGCGTTCGCATCGATGGGCGCCGAGATTAATTCACCGCCTGGAAATAGTCCAAACTGCTTTCGAACACACGGGCAGATTAACCGTTTTGTTTCTCCGATGTATGCACACGAGTCAAATAAGCCAGGATATGGAGCTCTATGATTTGGATTTTGCTGACAACAACCAAACGCATTGGAACACCAATCAAACCAAGGCCGCATGGCCGAGTAATGGCAACGCCTGGACGAGATGCTGAGACAAATTAATCCTTTTGCTGATTCGTTTAAGCAAATGCATGAAAAAAAAATCCAGACCAATCCAACACTGAGTCTGCACATGATATTTATGGAAGACTCAGAAAAGAGACTGGGCTGGGCATGTTAAGCGGGGGTTAATAATAATAATTGCATTTATAGAGTGCTTTTCACCCGAGGATCACAAAGCGCTGCACAAAGCTGCGGAGAGAACGGCACGTCAACAACAACGACATAAGAACGGAAAATCAGCAATAACATGTTTTGAGTTTTCGCAATTGGAATGTTGCAAACTCAAGTCCTGGTTGGAAGTTTGCTCAGATAAAATAGGTATTATTTTGCGAGAAAATAAACAATGAATGCCCCGTGGATGGACCCGGCAAAGGGTTAGGAATGAGGAATTTGCCACTACTGGCTTCGAGCTGTGAACAAGAGATTGAACACCGCTTCACAGCTCACTCCCCCGGTGTTCTTCCGAGTAAGGAAGAGTGGAACAGTTAATTCGTGATCGAATGTTACTCATTATTTCGTTTATATAGACTCTCAGGACAGTTACAAAATAAAACTTGTAGTCCTGTCTTTTATCCGACAGTCTAACAAAGACTTCATCTCCATTTTAACACAGACAATACGACTGATCACGGTGCTACAAAGAGCGGCATTATTATTGTGCAACAGTCGAGCATATTACCGAAACTACAGTGCGTGTGCGTTGAGTGTACGTTTAACAAAAAAATACATCAGCATCCATTTTATATGCTTCACTGAACTGCGCGCTCCCCATTACAGAATCAGAATCTGTACGCTGTCATCTGTCTTGTACCGCGGCCTCATTGTCACTCCACCTTCCTCATTATCCGTCGAGCTCACCCGCTTGTACCCACCGTGTCACATTATTTTACCCAACGTTATCCCTTATACCCGACGGTAATGGACGAGGGAAGAGCACGGCAAGGTTAAGGATGTAAAATGTTGTCCGGGTGTCAACAGCATCCACGATTTTCAAGTCCTGTGGACAAGGTGAACTTTGTCGTGAAATCCCAACTGTAGTGGAAATCACGGGGGGGGGGGGACATGAAAATTTAATCAGGCTTCTCTGCGTGCCCATTTCCCATCTACATTTCACGATGTGAACTTTATGTAAACAAGGATGCCTAACCCTGCGGTGTGACCTTGGTTCAAAGAGGTGGGGGATGAGGGTGGCTGGGCCATTCAAACACTCAGGGGAGCACCGCACGGTTCAATGTTGAGCGAAATATAAACAAACGTTGAACGCTTAACAGAATAAGCACTCTGCTGTTGTTCATCGTGCTTCAGATCTTACTCTCACCCCCTGTGTACTTGACGGAGATCGGTCACGCCTGGTGATAAATATTTCCCAAACTATTCTCTAAATCACCGTTGAGATTTTAC
>JAZEWT010000005.1:19109621-19134130 GCA_036362905.1 Mordacia mordax
GGGGAACTAAGCTTTCGCAGAGTGTGGAGGGGGGCTCAGTCCCCTCTACTCCCCCCAACGCTACGGGATGGAGACTGTGGCGTACCGAACCGACGCGGTGCGCACAGCGGCAGCATCACAAGCAGCACGGTAAGTCGTGTTGTAGGGCATTATACAATACAATCCGATAGGATTCAATAAACTACGATGCAAATCGACATAATTCAAAGCAAAGCAAACAACAATTCACACGTTTGTTGGTTTAATCCTCCCCTTGAGAGATCACCATGACAACACCTACACCTGTTTAGCATCTTGACCTGCTACTGCTTGCATCTTTTCAATTAGTATCTCTCTAAACAAACAACTGGGACAGCCCCATCCCCATTGGTCGATTTCAGCAAGCCATGGAAATTCCACATTCTCACGGTGCGGCTAGTATGATGTCGATCCTCCATTACTAGTCATAGTTGTTTTGATCTGACTCCTGAAAACATCAACTGATTTTATCCTTTGTACCCTTGTATCCTGCAGCGCACCATAAACAAATGGACACTGACTATTCAGCAGCCTACAGTGAAGGAAATGTACGTCCAATTGGGGTAATCGCAAATTATGGTGCCACTTATTTACTACCCTTTGCTGCTGAAATCCATCTGCCAATTTAAACCATATCCTTGGCCAAATATATGGGATGTGCCGACCTCTGTGCGACTTCTGAACCTGAGCCTCAAGCAATTTTAAGCAGTATTTTTCTCCTTATAGCACATAACTCTGTGCAGCCCCCTACTCCCACACAGGGCACATCTTTCACATATGGAAATGTGTTATAGTTCAAATCTTGCTGCCGTAAAAGCCTTTGTTCAAGCTTTTGTTTCCAGCTTGATCGCTCTAACATCTGACTCTATGGTCCACACTAAATCCCTATAAACACCAGATGATCCAGGCAAACACTGCCAGACTTCTCACACGTCAGTCTGACCGATTTTCTGCAATTCTTAGATCCTTCTACTGGTTTATGTACAGATTTCCAATTCAAGATCAAGGTATCCACGACAACGCTCATGCTAACCTCTCTGATCCTATCTCAACTCTATCACTTTTCTCCTAAGCTAAGCCAGCCAAGTCTTCTCTCAAATCTTCCCGTCAGCCTCTGACTATGGGAGATCATTCTTTAATCTTTACTGTCTGGGGCTCTGACACATTTGTTGGGTTCATTACTGGTTTCCTTCATACCAATGATAACTCAGCATTGTTCAATGGTTAATTACCATGTACAATAATAAAATAATTACGTGTCCTTCATCAATTCGCTACTATCTACCCATGCCATGCCACTCAACAGGGTTGACTGATTATACTTCACCATGCTCGTTTTTGCAGACAGGTAAAAAGGAGACGTGCAATATCAGTTTGGAAATCGCTCACGAACGATGTTAGTCATTATTAGGACTGTAAATCAGGTTACTGGATGCATGGTGCAGCAGGCTAACCACTGCGTCACCACTCCATTCCTGATTCAGAGCAGAGCTCTCTACGCTCACCCACTCACTTGCTATATATATTATCTTTACAGCCCTGACATGCAAACTTGCCTACCCCCAATATCTTATAAAGATGTCACATTTCATCCGAGCTACAGTGTGTCTTCCAATAAACTATTTTTACATGTATTATAAATAAAAATGCCATGATATTAGACCATGGTTGTAAAATATCGCAGCATAATCCCTTTAGGATTACACCATTTACCTTCATGCTCACCTTACTACACTCCCATCAGCCCCATCCCACACCTGGCCAACGGGTAGTTTACGTCGTGGATTGCCTGTTGTATTGGACGGAATAGTGGCAGAGCCAGGAGTTGTGTTGCAATGCGGAAGCTGGAACAAGTTAAAGAGAACAGGGGCGCAGGCGTAGAGAGGGGGAACATCTCTGTGTTCACATGTGAAATGCGGAAGACATGCGGTGCCTTCACGGTGGCTTGCACACTGCCAGTGTGATAACCGTGCAATTAGACCCGCGTGAACTATCACAAAGCTATCGGCAGATGGACATCTGGAAGATACTGAAAGGCAGGGAGGAATTATATCAGCCGTTTACAGGGGGAATGTGGCTGTTATACAGAGTTCTAATGGACACTTGTGCTGCTCGAGAGACTAAATGGGTCCCCGTTAAGTACCGATGCTTTGGTAGAACTGCTGGAATGTTGAGGACTCAACTATGTGGTGGTATAGCCAACAAATGTATGCGTGTGGTTCTAGCCCACTTGAGAAATGTTATTACTCAAAACGGAGTTATAAATTGTGGATGCGTTTTCCTCTTTGAGCATTCTGGGATCGCACACCTCAGTTGGTGTGGGTTTGTTTATCACGTAACCTGTTGGGCTGTGGAATGGTCAAGAGGTGGCAGTGCAGCCAGTTGATTGAATCCATTTGTGTGCAACTTTTGAGTGTTATCACCTGAATGTGTGTGAGTTCTCTCTGAGTAGTCTCTTTTCCTCCCATAGAGCAGATCACATCGAGGTAAACTGTGGCCAACAAAACGCTGGAGAGGCAGCATTGGAGGTAGGTCAACAAACGAGTTTTGAGAGCTCTAGGGTTTCTCTGTGTATAATCGGGTCCACTTGACCGAATTTCACCACCATACTGGTTACTGCAAGTTGGAGAAGATCCTTTATCAATTCGGACATCATTCACTAGAGATGTTGACCAATTAAATATCATAAGGTCATGAGCCATCATCATCAGCCAAATAAAAACTGACTGATGTGCTCGCTTCATTGGCTCCACATCCACAGTGGATGTTTCCTTGGGTTTGTTCCTTTGTTTGGCTGCCATTGTGTTGTTAGTCTCCACCACCTGCCATTGTCCCTTCTAGCGCCACATCGTAAGCGCACCGCGTCCTTCTCTTAACAGTCAACATGATGTCCCTGATCTGCGTTTGTCCTTCGATTCGTGCGCTCGAATGTTTTGTCTCCCAGTGTAATTCCCGATAGACATCTCATGTTAGGATGACGTTTTGTTTAAATGCATTGCTGAAATAAATAATAATCGACATTGCATGGACACAGCTCGACATAAAAACACATCACACGTGTGTATGGATTTTTAAAATCGTGTAAAAATTCGTACACTGTAAAACTTCGATATGGAAGTCACGCAAGTCCATCTGCATCGCCACGTGGGAAGAGGAAGACTCTGTGACAGACTACGTACCGCATGTGCACGGAGAAAATGTGATGGGTGAAATCCATGGTGCGCATCATGGCTTTTATTCAATTAGCTTGGAAAAGCCAGAAATCATTAACGTCAAGAGTATCCTTTATATTGTGAGCAATTATATTTTGTAAGTCGACTGGAAGCACAAGGACACAGTATTTGACTACAGTGCCAAGAGATGGATTGAATGCTAGAGGGGCAATGTTAGCTGCATTAACAAATGTGAAGAGCAAAGGCAGTGACGTTTTTTATTTATGTCACTGGACAAGTAATATTTTATTATTTTACGCCGTACTTTTGGATTTGACTTTATAGGCATGACCAAACTCTTGAAAATGGATGCAGAAACACGCCCATATATTTAAGCTGCACTAACACATACAGATTAAAACAATTATAAAAATAATAAAAACTGCCATTAATTCGAAAGTTGTGTTTGGGTTAGACCACCCATATATTAGGTTATGCCATGACATTTGGGTCAGGTTACAATAATAAAATCTGTCCTGCGGTTGTTGTGTAAAGGAAAATAATGCCACAGTTGTGGTGTAAACAAACTTTTTTTTAGTCATTATCAGTATCTGCTTTATCCTATACAAGGTCACAGTGAAACTGGAACCTATCCCAGCAGACACAGAGTGCAAGGCAGGGCTGTATCCATGATGTGACGCCAGTACATCGCAGGACACTTTATGACAATTTACACAGCAGGACAATTAAGCTTGGCAGCAGCGTGTCTTTGGACGGTGGGAGGAAACTGGAGTACCCGGAAAAAAAACCCATGTGGACACGGAGAGAACATACAAACTTCACATAGAAAGACGCCCGTGCAAAGAATCAAAACCAGGCCCTTCTTGCTGTGAGGCAGCAGATCTACGTATTATGCCACCGGGCCGCCCATGAATGAACTTACTTTGGATAATTTCTTGGAAAGCGCGTGATGCCGGTGAATCGGGGACCTCTTCGACAAAAGACTTTCCCTCATCGCAGCAGCGCCCTAGAGCGAGAGGGAATAATACCAAATGGATCCCCTTTACAACCAAATTAATTGTCATCGTGCATTATAAACATGACAATAGCCTAAGCTGACTGACAGTGGAACTCTAAGGCTCTGACTTTCCTGATTAGGTTTTCTCATGAGTTTAATTTACAAAATTAGAGATGACTTCACCTGGTGGAATAAACGTGTGTAATATAAAACTTATTCTTGTGGTTTCGTGATTGGCTATATAAGTTGACCATGTTCACCTCACTCCAATACCAAACTTACCGTCATCCTCTCCACGATTAGCTGCTGTCATTAAAACAACTACAGGCTTTAGAGGAAGGATGCAATGGTGAGATGTGGTGACATTCACGGCATTGGTCACGATGACCTCTTGAAATAGACCCCTTGACAATATCGCACACAGGCACTGATCTCAACAGAAGCCGTGACATGCGTGAGCATCCTATAGTGATGGTGCAACACAAAATAGCTCATCTTGCAGATTTGTCCTGAAGCCGTGTGTGCGGAGCAGTTGACATGAGGTTAAAACTTCATTCGTGAAAAAAAAAAGTCATTTCGATTTTGGTCAGGAATTCCATTACAGCACTTGATCTACAATAAATTGTTGTCTAAAAAAGTACGAGGCGCTGTCGCAGTCATGTCACGATAGTGACTCATGTGACCTAATGACTCGCCTGTCCGTAACTGAAAGGTTTTTTAAAATCTTTCTCATTAACGAAGCTTCACTGTCACACTGGACGAGGGCACGTATCCCAGGGAGGTCTCCACAGGAAGAGGGCCGATTGTTTTCTCTAAGTTGCTTCTTCCTTGAAGGAAAACGTGCTTGTGCATGCACAATGGGTGTTTCCGACACAGATCCCACCGGGGGAACACTGCATCGTTTTAATGCGCTACACTTACCAAAGCAACGGTCGGGTAAAAACAACTCGATATTTTACAAGATATGATGACATCGCTGGCCGACAAGATCTCGAACAGTCGCTTCACCACAATAAAAATCGATCCATGGAAAAGGTACAGATATCAGACACATAGGCCACGGGAATCGGTTGTTTTATCATCATCGGTACCTGCATCATCCTCTATAGGGTCGCTCGGAGCCTATCTCAGCAGATACAGTGCACAGGACAGGGCTATACCTTGGATTGAATGCCAATTCATTGCAGTACACTGGGCGAAATTTAGTCAGGACAATTAGCCTATGCAGAATGTGTTTAACGGTGATAGGAAACCAGAGTACATGGTAAAAATCTACTGGGACATGGTGATAATACGCAAATTTTACACATAAAGGCATCCGACCTGGGAATCAAAACTGGGCTGTTATGGCACTGCGGCAAAAGTGCTATTCACTATGCCACCATGATACCCCAGTCGTTTAAATGCATAAAAGTTGTGCTATTTGTATGTACGGTGGTCTGCGAAACCTGTTTGTGCGTTGATAATAATAATTGCACTTCTAGAGCGCTAATCACCCGAGGGTCACAAAGTGCTGCACAGAGCTGTGGATAGAATGGCATGTCAAATCGTGGCACATGGCTTTAAACAGGTTTGGAGCCACTGCTTTAGCGCACAGGAGTTTACGAGCCCTAGTGAGACGAAGACAGACAGCATTTGGCAAGGCTGAACGCACGAAACCAAACCCTTGAAGGGTGTCTATTCTCTCTCATCATAGGTTACTGAGAGCACATTCATTAATTCGCTTACGGATTGGCATGTCCAGAGTTCTCGCCATGGGATGGTGTCCAACAAATTATGGGAGACACTGCCACAAGCCAGCAGCTGTGCCTCATTCATTCTGGCCCTGGGTGTGCCGCCCGTTCCATTCCTCATGCCCCTGTGCTCAGAGATCATGTGACAGCTGTTCAGCAACAAGTACAAACATAGTAGCTGTGCTTGTGCGCCACTGGCAATGCAGCATCGCTAAATAATTTGTTCAACGACTCAAAAGGTCGGTGCATATTCTGAGGGTACGGTGGCTGTGTGGGAAAGTTTATCACATGGATGAGAGGAGACACACAGATTCTCATCTCATTATCTGAAACCGCTTAATCCTATATAGGGTCACGGTGAGCCGGAGCCTATCCCGGAAACACAGGGCGTAAGGCAGGAATACACCCGACGACGGGACGCCAGTCCATCGCCGGGCATTGCGGGACAATATTTAGTCTGCGAGCCAATCAACCTATCCAGGAGCATGCTTTTGGACTGTGGGAGAAAACCGGAGTACCCGGCGAAAACCCACGCGGACACGGGGAGAGCATGCAAACTCCACACAGAAAGGCACCCGAGCCGAGAGATTCGAACCCGGGACCCTCTTGCTGTGAGGCGTCAGCGCTAACCACTGGGCCACCGCGCCGCCCACACACAGGTTAAAAACATAATTTTGACTCAAAGTGGGCTTGGGTAGGACAGAACGCTAAGTAGGATGATGACCGATAGGTGAGTGGTGAGAATGAGAGTGGTGGCAAATGGAGGCCACAGATTGGAGATGACGTCCACTGCGTATATGGTGCAATAAAAACCAGGTCACGTGTAACTCTTTGGTGGGATCTTAAGATTACAGGGCAGAGAGAGATGGTGACAACTTGGGGAAGTCTCCATCCAGCAGCGGATTGATTATAGGTGCTGATGACTGCAATGTTGAATAAATATGTAATATTTTTAAATCGTTCTTTTATGTAATAAAAAAAAACATGAACAGGAAACCTTAAAAACATGTATATATATATATGGCTTGTTTTTAACTCTGCAAGACTTGGCTCTACCACAAAGGAAGGAAGTAATAATTGTCAAAATATTCTCACCTATCCTTGGGTCAAGGGGAAGCTTCGCCAGGAAAGGCACGTTCATGCTGCGGCACATTCCCACAGCACCTCCCGTGCTTGGCGGGAAAATCTGCGACTCATTCTGAAGGAGGAGAGAAGACACTCGTGTAAAACGTCCGCATTACTCGTACGTACATACCCAAAATCCACCGTGTATATAAAACTGCATTGTGATCCACGTTGTGCGCAGTTCACCTTGCACTTTGGGCAGACGAACCCGCTCATGTTCTCCACAACGCCAATGATCGGTAGATCCACTTTTCTGCAGAAGTTGATCTCCTTGCGCACATCTTGCAAAGACACTTCCTGGAGGTACAGTTCAGCGTTACTGCATTGTGTCGGTGACATTCTGGTGCATTTCTTTTTTTAGAAACGTAACAACAACTCAAAGCTGTATTACTAGTATCCTTTATTTAACCAGGAAAATTAAATATAGGCCCACCACGACACGTAATAATAACGAGAATTACATTTTTATAGCGTCTTTCACCCGAGGGTCACAAAGCGCTGCAGAGTTGCAGAGAGACTTGCATGTCAATGACAATGACATAAGAACGGCAAATACACAACAATACATTTTGGAGCTTTTTTGTTACAAATCCGAGGTGTGGAGAGAACGGCATGTCAACTTCAACATCAGGACAGTTCAACTGAAAGTCAAATAGTAGCAATACATCAGAGGATATAAAATAAGCGATAAAAAACATAATACCTATTGCCTCTTTTGAAATGGTAACTTGTGTTATAGCAAGTCGTTTAGAAAGAGAATATATAAAATATTTTAAATGTCATACATTCAGATGAGTTTCAAAATTACCTGTAATTATTACAAGGCAATGCTGCACCAACATGTCAAATGTTCTTACTAAAAATATTCTCTTGATTCTAAAATAATGGAAAGTAAGATGTGCCCCAAATGTGTTTCCCTTCGCAATTAAAATGATACAAGTTATTTTTTAAATGTAGGGTTTTACCATATAGGATCGCTAAACCGAATTGTGGCAGGTAAGTAATCCTAATTAATGTATAACGCATTTATAACATAAAATGCACATTAACATTTCCGTAATATCACATTGCAACAAACATTTCAAGTGTAAAATGCAAAAAGATAATTATCATAAATATTTTACTAACAATACGGGAAACATGATCAACAAGGCTTGATAAGTCTCTTGCATCAGATTATGCAGCCATACACTTATATATCTCATCTCATTGTCAGAAACCGCTTAGTCCTGTACAGAGTCGTGGTGAGCCGGAGCCTATCCCGGCAGACACAGGGCGCAAAGCAGGCATACACCCACGATGGGACGCCAGTCCATCACCGGGCACTGCTGGAAATTTAGTCTGCAAGCCAATTAACCTATGCATTAGCATGTTTTTTGGCCTGTGGGAGGAAACCGGAGTGCCCGGCGAAAACCCACGCGGACACGGGGAGAGAACATGCAAACTCCACACAGAAAGGCACCCGAGCCGAGATTCGAACCCGGGACCTTCTTGCTATGAGGCGACAGCGCTACCCACTGGGCCACCTTGCCGCCCCATACACTGATATGAGCAGCGTCAACCACGCACAGCAGAAGAAGCAGCCTCCATCTTGCCTCATGAGAGTATAGGATAACCCTCTTTTTTCACGGTTCAACGCATACGACACCCACACACAAACTGCCAGCAAGACCACCGGCCGTTATGTAATCGGTGTAATCCAATCAAGATCAACGCCACGACAAAAGACTTGATACTAAATGTAACACAACTGTTAACAGTGTAGAATCATTTGGATCAGTCTATGAGGTTCGGTGGCGCGGAAATAGCACGTGGTAACCATTTCCCAATATATGTATTATAAACACTGATAATTTTGCATTTTTTAATTTTAGTTGAAAGTCAGATCATATTTTACAGGTTGATCTGCAACAACGTGTATATTTAAAAAAAACCCAAAAAAATGTCGTTGTTGATGTGAGGTTCTCTCCGCAGCTCTGTGCAGCGCTCTGTGACCCTCGGGTGAAAAGTGCTCGATAAATGCGATTATTATTAATAGCACAATATAACGTGGAAGAGTAAAGCCATCAACATGCAACATCATCTGTAGACACAATAGTGATCAGAAACGACAGTCAGATTTACACTTGAAGTGGTAAGCAGTTAGCTTTTGCAAAGGATGACGTGTCACACGTATTATAGTTTAAGTGTTAGGAGTGGCGAATTGACCTTCTTGATAAATGTCAATGGCCATAAGTAGGACAATGAACGTGCAGATCGTCCCTTGCAAAAAGCAGGAGGTTTCATCTCAATGCACTCAATGGCAAAGAATAAATGCAAAAAAATGGATTCTATAACTGAATGTAATGTGCAGAAAGCCCACGCTAATTGTGCGGCTAATTGGATAAAATATTTCAATTATGATGACGTGCAAAGAAACTTTGTACAAGGTCTGAAAAGTGCACAGAAAAACAGGGAGATATTCATGTTTGCAATAGCACCAAAGGAAAAAGACGAAAACGTGGAACAGGGAACAAATAAAAATCAGAGACATTGCAGTGACTGTTAATAATAATAATTGCACTCCTAGAGTGCTTTTCACCCGAGGGTCACAAGGCACTGCACAGAGCTGTGGAGAGAACAGCGTGTCTGCAACAACGACAACACATAAATGGCAAATCAACAACAATAACGTTTTTTTAGTTACAAATCGCAGCAATGGAGAGAACGGCAGTCAACACTAGCAACGACATCAGAGCAGTTCAATTGAAAGTCAATAACGGATATAATTCAGAGGAAAGCATAAAACAAGCAATAAAAACAATTGTTCAACAAACAAAGGAAGGGATAAATGTTCCCAAGCAAGCGCAGATCGGCAGTGAGCCATCATCCCAACACGACAACAGTGAGCAGCATCAACAGTCCTAGCCATGGGACTTGAAAGTGTTATGGAACAAATGAGTCTTGAGACGAAATTTGAAGATGCCTAGGGACTCAGCCGAACGAATCTCCAATGGAAGGGCATTCCAGTGTCTGGGAGTAGCGTGCGAGAAGGCTGTCACAAATCGAATGGAGGTGCGATCTAGGCCTCACAAACATTCTGGGAAATAGCTTTTGTGGCCGACCACCCCTCGCTTTTGGAACAGCAATGCCATGAGATTGAAGCTACGACCACTGCCATCGTTGATCCAACTTGGAATCCCAATTTTAAAAAAATCGGGTCCAAAGTTGTTGGCATTACGCACGCTTTTTCCTTTTTGTTGTAGCTAAAGAACTCACAGTGTTGCCCACGCCACGGCCGTACTGTTGCCGGTTTTTGTCTACAATTAATTGATTGCGCGGTGCGATCTTTGTCGGGCCGCAGCAGTGGCTACCGCCTCACGGCGAGGAGAGTAAGTTGGTTTGAGCAGGATATGTCACTAAATGGGATGATGGGTGATGGATGTGACTGGTGATGGAATGGCGGAGAATGTGCCCTGAGAGAATAACAACTGCGGAGATGGAGCGTTGAGATCTGTTAATGTGCAGGAGTGAGATGCACCGTGGCATCCCACGACCGTAAGGAATGATGGCGATGGTGTGGGAAGACCTTCCTCCAGAAATTGTTGATGATGGTGATGATGATAAGCTTAAAATAGAGCAGTTATTTTTTTTCACATTTACTTAGAATTACGTTTTAACTATGCTTAGCAACCAAGACAGGATAGGGGTATGGCAACAAGGCAGTTCTTTGCTAATCTACAATCGCAGATTCCAACACGAGGAAACTGTGCATGGGGATACGTGAGCTGAGGAGTGTTGGAAAGTGGAATTCCTCCTCCGCTGATTTGTTGTGAGATGTGGCGGGGGGGGGAGAGAGACGTGGTATTTGCGTGGGAGGCAGAGGAAGGACGAGGACGGAGAGGATAGGCGAGAAGAGTGATTGAGGAGAACAGGGTGGATTCATGGGGGGGGTGCAGTAGAAGGGGTTGTTCTAAATGCTCACCACTCCGAATAGTGTCGTTTGCCGACTCATTGGTATGGAAGGGGAATGGGGGACCAGATAGGTTGCAAAGTATGTGTGCTTTAACCACTTTAGTTCTGTGTTTATAAGTGCCTGAAAGTCACAATCTCGAAAAGCTCTTAAAGCTTTAATCACTATGAATTTATATAAAAAAATAAGCATGCATGCCCACCATGGATAATATAATATCCTAAAAATTGAGAAAAAATTATGACTTTTAATCCAACTATGATCCCTCTGTTCTCACTCCCTTTCAGAAAATAATTGATTGTGGTGATGAAGTAAAATTATACAGCCTGCAATAAACTCGGCGCAACCCTGACAATTTCACCTATTATAAAAGTTGTTGTCCACCATGACCAACTCTGTGTATATTAAATGCATATTTCTTGCCTGTAACATCTGTCAGTTCACAAGCATTAATTCAAGCAAGCCTGCCCAGCTCTGCTAATGAGACCTTGCATGTCGAAATCAGTCTGGAGTTTTGCTTGAATTGAATGTACTCCTGGACAGCTGTGCGAGCCATTGGGTTGTAGGGAACGGACTTTACGTTGTTGGTGTGGAGAGACAGATAATTCCGGGAGACATCATCTGCGAATGTATGTTGTTATCGTCTGTACAAAATGTGACTAATCATCTCACCGGCTCAAAGTGGTCATAAACACATTGTTTAAAAGGTGTACTGTGTTCTAAACTATCCCTAATACATGACGTTTGCAGTTGGGTAAAACATTAAAGACGGAGGCTATAATAATTACTTGTCTTCCCCGTAGAGCGAGGCTGAGTCTAGACTGTAGCTGTACCAAATGGGATGTGTGGCCAAGGCAGATGGCGGTGAGTGTCTCCGCATGACACTTCACATTTGCGAAGCTATACCTTCCCTTGCAAGTTCCAAATCGCAATACAAACTTTGGTGAATTCAGTTTTACATTTTAAGTTTATTTTGATGTTACGCGGATGATCCCATTCATCAAGTTACAAGCGACATCTGTGGTGCTGCGTGAGCGCAACAGCAAAACATCAGCATTGCAATACGTTGCATCACGCTGAGCAGCAATAGGCAGCGGGCGGCACGGTGGCCCAGTGGGTAGCGCTGTCACCTCACAGCAAGAAGGTCATGGGTTTCGAATCTTGGCTCGGGTGCCTTTCTGTGTGGAGTTTGCATGTTCTCCCCGTGTCCGCGTGGGTTTTCGCCGGACACTCCGGTTTCCTCCCACAGTCCAAAAAACATGCTACTGCATAGGTTAATTGGCTTGCAGACTAAATTGCCAGCAGTGCCCAGTGATGCACTGGCGTCCAATCGTGGGAATATCCCTGCCTTGCGCCGTGTCTGCCGGGATAGGCTCCGGCTCGCTGTGACCCTGCACAGAACTAAGCGGTTTATGACAAGGAGATGAGATGAGTAATAGGCAGCACGCCAGCTTTCAACAGGTAGAGGGTTTGTAATTGTCCTTGGCAATGGTTTCACCTGGGGATTAATGTTTCATGCATACTAATGTCTCAGTCATTTAGCCACAATTGCCTTTATCGTTTCCTTAGTCCTCATGTTGAACACTGGAATTGCACTTTCACTGGAATTGCACTTTTAATGTAGTTCAGTGTTTTTTGCTGTTAATGTGACCTTGCTTGCTACGTTGACGTTCAAGTATAACAATGTACATTATACTAGGTTTACTCAATTTGCTGTGCTTTTAGTAAATATCATGATTTACATTTGTTATTTTGGTAATTGTTTAATCCAGGCCTGCCTTTAAAAAAGCCGTTTCATATCAACGAGCTATCACTTACACATGACTGAAAAATACTACTAAGGATAATTTTACATCGTTTGACATTTCATGTATGCGTAAATGTAACTATATTGCTGTTAAATTATAAATAATTTTAAATGTAACTATAACCCTGAGCATAAACAGCTTTAATGAATACCTTTGACAGTAAAAGCATCCAACATCTTTAAAGAATAACTTTATCATGTAACACAGTAAACACAATTTATAATGCACGTTTATTCATTCCATGTCAAAGGTAAGCGAGGATAGAACGATTTCAGAGTAGAGGAAACCGCAGAGAGGTGGAGGGAAGGCAGCCACGGAGTTAGCCGGCAGCAACATTTACCAGACTCTGCGTCCTGTATATTACATCATCTCATCTCATTATCTGAAACCGCTTAATCCTATATAGGGTCACGGTGAGCCGGAGCCTATCCCGGAAACACAGGGCGTAAGGCAGGAATACACCCGACGACGGGACGCCAGTCCATCGCCCGGCATTGCGGGACAATGTTTTAGTCAGCGAGCCAATCAACCTATCCAGGAGCATGCTTTTGGACTGTGGGAGGAAACCGGAGTACCCGACGAAAACCCACGCGGACACGGGGAGAGCATGCAAACTCCACACAGAAAGGCACCGGAGCCGAGAGACTCGAACCCGGGACCTTCTTGCTGTGAGGCGTCAGCGCTAACCACTGCGCCACCGCGCCGCCCGTATATTACATCATTGGCCAATTAATTCACGAGTGGTTTTTTTTTTGTTGTGATTGGAAAACGGAGTACCTGGAGGAAACCCAGGGGGAGAGCACACAAACTCCACACGGAAAGACGTCAAATGCAGGAAACGAACCGCCTCGGGCAGGATTTTTTTTTAATGTGTGAGGTGCGGACGTTACTGCTGCACAACGATTAAAAACAAAAACAGTTGACTGTGAATTCTGAGGCAAATATCATAGCTGGTATATTGTCGGAAATAAAATGTAAAGTGCAATGAGCTGTGCACCAGTGTGCGGAGACACGACGGACCTGCGGCGTGGTGATGATCACCGCCCCATCGAGATCCGTTTCACTCAGGTACTGGACGATGGAGAGGTGTTCGTCCGAGGTGCCTGGCGGAGTGTCCACGATGAGGTAGTCGACGGGTCCCCAATTCACGTCCCGCAAA
This sequence comes from Mordacia mordax, assembly GCA_036362905.1. Classification (NCBI taxonomy): domain Eukaryota; kingdom Metazoa; phylum Chordata; class Hyperoartia; order Petromyzontiformes; family Petromyzontidae; genus Mordacia; species Mordacia mordax. Next base: position 19,123,587 of record JAZEWT010000005.1, read on the forward strand.
AACTGCTTGATCAGACCTGTCCGCAGCAGAGAAAACGGCAAGGCCACACGGGCCCATGTCGTCTCGCAGCCAAAATACACGTGAACTTTTGGAAGAACCCTCTCATTGGCCCATGGGATAGCATTGGATTTCGTACCACTAGAGGTGGCAAATATTTAGTCATACCAGTTTCTGTAAATGGTTAGAGTGGATTGTGTGATAACATACTGTTTTAATTAAACAAGGTTAATACATGATGTATTGATGCAGGTTTTCACAGCTTATTTCCTCAAATGTGGGAGATGAAGAAACATCGTGAAAGAGAGAGGGGAAACGTTTTCCAAATATATCTTAAAAGAGCAACTCTGAAAAAACAATTTTCTATTTACTTTCATTGGCAATGTATACATGCTGGTACAACTCAACTTATTCTATCCCATCTTTTATCAACAGGTAAGATATTTGATCTGGGCCAATCGACTACAAACACCACCCATGCAGGGAACTAGGTTAGACATGATATTACTGCTGGGTTTAGTGTGTGTATTTGTTGAAAGAGCCAACAGCGATAATGAGAAAAGTGCAACTGAGAAAACGATAACAAATGCACGGAGTGGAGGAAGTATAAGACACAACATGTAAGGAATACTGCGTGGTTCAAGACCAGCGGGGAATTTCTGGCGCCACTTGGGAGAACGCGACTACTGCTGTGGGTACGGACTGATGCGGCGCGCGTCTAACGTGTGGCTCGCAGAGTAACGCTGCACCGATGCCTCTCTCTCGCCCTGAAATCCAGCAACACTGGTTGTGCTTTAGTATGCTGCCTGCAAACTCACGGGCGTCTGAAGTGAAGCAAGACTCGGCTAACTCAATCAACCGGCAGAGGAGCTAATCCGCTTGTCAAACAAATGAGAGATGTCGGGGCTCACAGTAAGTAGAGTTCTACCTCGTCTCCTCATTATATGTCCAATCTGTTTAAAGCTACTCATTCTGATCCCAATTGTGATTCGTATCACAAAACGTGTGTGTGTGTTTTTTTAACATACTGCCAACTGAATCTGGAATGGGCAGAAAAAATAAGCACGATTTCTATTTAATTCGTCTGTACACTCAATCCTAATCCACAGTCCCCCTGATATGAAATCATCAACCAGGCTATTTCCCCTGAACATTACTGCAGAAGCAATGTCTATCCAGTCCAAATAGGAGGCGCCTCTTAACATATTTTAATCTGCTGTTCGCATTTTAAAGTGTACTACTATAATCACCATCATGAAAGTTATTACTTCGTAACAAAAGTAATTTAATATCATTACAACATATTATTATTTTTTATACTGGAATTACACCGTGACCTGAATTTGATTCCTTGCCGTGATTAATCATCGGCAATGAATGACATCAAAAATGTTCCCGGGCTCCCACTTCACAAACTTTTAATTCTTGATTGCTCTTGTGTTGCCTAAAGTGCATCTGTTCTTCACCAGCACTAGCAGTGCTGCCTAACATTGTAAACCCCCAGTTTGCTCTACATCGGATAATGGTATTTGTTTTATTGTAACTATTTTGTTTTACTCTGCAATAATGCCTTGAGTTGTGTTGAAAGGTGATTTTTACGTGTACTGTATTACTGTGAATTCACACTGACCAGCGTGGTGAAACATGGTTAAACAATCACATGAGCAAAATGGCACGGGGATGACTTCATTGAGCGTCAGATTGACATGAGCCTGGTAATTATGAAGTGTAATTCCTTCTCAAGACTCACTTGTGCCGTAAGGCCTTAAAGTCATCTAGCTAGGACTGTTGAAGCTGCTCAGGAACACCTCTTCCTGCCTTTTTTGTGTAACAATTATTTTATTTGTTATTTATGTCACTATTTATTTGGTCACTATTTTACTAAATTGATCTATTCTGATGCTGTTGACATGCCGGTCTCTACACAGCTCTGTGCAGCGCTTTGTGACCCTCTGGTGAAAAGCACTTTCGAAATGCAAATATTATTATTATAATGTTTTCATGCATTGTGATTACAGTACAGCTGTTTCACCGATCAAGGAGGGAGTGTTCTACCTTAAATGCCTACATTGTTAATTGCGGTGTAACAATTCACCCATTTAAACATTCAAATTATTCTATTTTTCACATTGTGTTGAATGTAAAGGTGCCTAGTGGCTGGGCGGAGTCAAGCATAAACGTTGCATATTGCGCATATGAATTAAATTAATATCGATTCTTATGTATGCAATCCAAACGTGTGTATTGTGAGCTTAAGGATTACTGTGAATTGGTGAGTTGTTACGTAGTTACATCGTTACACTCCTAACTGCCTTGTTAACAGATACATTTCGTAGTATATATAGGTGTCCAGTCCCAATTGTTGAAATTATCAGGTTTTGCCTGCAACACCTTGTCCTTAAGTTGTTAACCTCGTGTTATTGCAATCCCAATGAAAACACCAGGATTTTAAACACTATGCTTGGAGAGACACGCAGAAGGCTTTCAGCCATCTGTAGTTGTAGGCCAAAGTATTTTAGTATTCCTCGGTACGCGTTGCCAGCACACGCCCACGTACTCAAATCGGGTGACCGCAATGCATCTCCGCCTACGGAGGCGTGAATGCAGCAATCCTTTAAATTGTACCGCGGAAAATATGGCACCATACCTATCGGTGTACGTAAAAAAAAAATCCTTCCATGAATATACTCCAGACACACTTTACATAGATCACGTTCAGGATGGTATTTCACATTCTCTGAACTGACGGATTACAATCACCACGGTTGCGCTATGCAAGACGTTGTTCTTAATAAAGTTGTAACTACAAAACGTTCGAATGCAAATTTCAGTTGATCGCTGTGCATAAGCTCCACACGTTTAAAATAAGTTGCACGCAGTGGCCAGTGCAGCGATGTAGCATGCTATTTATATGTGCATGCTGCCATTAGTGCAGCGTGTTATTTGAAGTGCGGTTCCCTTTATTGTAGGTAGGGAGCAGACTTGCAGCATGTACGGTGTTCCGTTATTTTCGGGTCGGGTACATTTAGCTGGCAGGGCAGCATACATTGCTTTCATTCCTAGCATTATTCTGGGACACTGCGCCTGGCTGCCTGGACTCTCTCACATACTTGTTAGATAATTCCACTCCCTCCCACAAGTGCCGAGCTGATACCAAAAATGAGGCACGCTCATCTTCAGGCTCACCAACATCCATGTCGGAGTGGATCATTTTCCAAGACGGGCACACTTTATCTACAAGGGTAAATATAGTGTTTAATCGCGATGGGGCGCGCACGCAGATGCGCTTGCGTGATGCTTATATTTTAGGTGCAAAGAAACAATCCACGTTCCGACTCCCATCAACCTCATTACCAATCGCAGCACGCCAACCCACCGTGAGCATACCATACAAACTGCCGAAAAAAGCCTGAAAAAGCATGCCATTAACATACAGATTGCCGCAAATTGATACAATTAATTCAGATGAATTCTCTGCTCGTGGTCGATTACTTACAAAATGCACACGACCTTTTAAACGAGCGATAAAGCCGGCTCAAGCACCTCTGGGATTTTAAAGCTCAAAAAAATTCTGCTTATGTGGATGGAAACTCCTGCAGCACTCGTAACCCAATATGCTGCTCCTGCATACCTACCACCTAAATAGTACATCGACCCGAGCGGGCACCAAAAAAAATCAAATGAATAACTATTGCTGCAAATCGCACATAATGTACAGTATGTGCACTTGCAAATAGATTGGACATACCATTCTTTTTTGGTCCGCGCCATATCACAGCATCGTTCGGGCTGCTAAGCAGGAACCCCACGGACATCACACCTAAATTCTCCTGCAAATACTGCAAATGCAAAAGTCGATGGAATGGTTTTTAAAAATACGTTTGTGTTCAAACATTCCAGGTGATGGGTATTCATTATTGACGATTAAAGTCTCCCGTACATGCACATTTCCGTACGAGATTTTCGCAACGTAAATAAAGTTTTCGTTCGAAAATACACTTGTGTATACGCGATGTTTGTATGTCGCTAAAGCACATGACATTGAACTTGCGTAGGAATACGCCTGGGGAGTGTTGGTACAGCGGTTAGTGCATGGTGTGAGCAATTCACAGAACTAAGTTGTATTCCGGGCAATGACTAAAAGCAGCAACGGGGCGATAGACGATTTATTCGTGAGTCACCTTGATCAGCTATTTTAATCACCATAGTTAAGTATGGTCAAACAACCCCAATGAGCCAATAAAGTGATGGGGCTTTCCTACAGTCAAAGGACTGTTGTATGCTACTAATTTTTCATCATGGACTCAGCAGGCTCCCCTTAACAGCTGAAAGTGAGTAATAGATGATGAATAGAAGGAAGAAAATGTGCTTTCTACCAATGGAAGTAATTGATGAAACAAAAATTATCTGGTGATTCAGTTCTTTATCTGCCCAAAGCTGGTGAAATCAGTGTTATTATCATATAATCAATAGTATTAACTGAATGTGAAAGTAATTTTGAAATGTAAATATTACATGCATAAAATAATTAGCGTCAAGGTGTCGATTTGTTGAATAAATAATAGCTATAAAATATTTAGTCGTGTATACGTACGTAAAAATATTAATTATTTGTCTATAGACGGTGATTTGTGTTTATGTTAGCAACTGCTAGTGGGAGTCAACAGCTATCCATCAGCGTCAGGGCTACACTGTTCCAAAAGAACCTTAATTATGTTATTGAATAACTGAGAATGCAGTGCCCTTAAAACCTCCAGCTACAAACCTGCCTAGGCCGAGGTTCAAACATAACAATGCAAAAATTGTGGGGAATAAGCAATAAAACATTTGGTTTGAGGATTTCGCTTGTGAGCATGGACTTGACATTACATATAAGCGAGATCTCTCGCCATCTCTTCTAGAGCGGGTTATAATTTGTATCACTCATTTGTGATGTTTCATACAACGTGCGAAATCTGCACCATATTATTTTAATAATACATCATGATTGTGAGTAAATGACTACATGTTCTACCAATAAAACACAATTAGTGGAAGCAACCAATTGTATCATTTTCAAGAGGCCAGAGACCACAGCAACGCCCCTTTTTATAAATATATCTCTACTACCATCACCATGACAGCTAGCTAGGCATCTTGGGACTCAAATAAATGAAGGTATTATAAATCCAGTTAAAAGTTGATAATGAATGTAAGTCATATCATTAGCAGACAAATTAAATGTGGACTGCACCACTGCACAAATGTTCAGTGGATACAAAGAAAAAAGATTCTAGCTAAGGTTACAATGGCTTCAGGATGCAAACGATTCCTTTTACGTTTCCTGCCTGTGTATGCGCCACTTCCAATCATTACGGAATGGCTGTGAAAGACTCTGGCTCTCACTTCATACAAATCTTTCAATGTACCTCTTTAGAAAAGGTTTAAGGACACATTTTGCCTCAATTGGTTAATTATTTTATACAATGCACTAGATAATGATATTCATCAACGATGGCCCTGAGCATGAATTAACATTTCTGGGTTTCAAATGATGGCTTAAGCAGTCTGTTATAATATTTGGTTTAACAGACTGTTATAATGTTGGTCTAATTACAATTCTGATATATACGTGCGTATAAATGGAGTCGTCATCATTATCAATACCTGCTTAATCTTGTACAGGGTCGTGGGGGGCCGGAGCCTATCCTGGCAGACAGAGGGTGCAAGACGGGGCTATACCCAGGATGTAGCGCCAGTACATCACAGGGTACCGAGGGCAATTTACTTAACAGGCCAATTAACCTAGGTAGCAGCGTGTCTTTGGATGGTGGCATGAAAGCGGAGTACCCAGCAAAAACCCACACGGACACGGGGAGAACTCGCAAACGCCACACAAAAAGGCAACCGAGCCAGAAATGAAACCTGGGACCTGCTTGCTGTGAGGCGACAGCACTACTCACTGTGCCACCCACTGCCCTGCATAAATAGATTGTTTTAAGCAATTAATTGATGCAATTTCACATCCCAGAAGTATCCTAATAAAGTCAATGTTGAAATTGAGTTAAAGGATTGTTTTCTTAGCAAGAGAATTTCGATTATTGGGGAACTGTAAAAGTTGCCTACATGTCACACAAATCATCGAACTGGGGCTGCGTTTCAGATTAAATGTGAGTATTTGTAGGACATATTTATATATTTACACATTTTTAGATTTTTTTTTCTCCAGGTAACCCAAGCACAGAAAAGCCCTGTCGACTGCAGAGCGAAGGTGCTGAGGCTGAGTTTGATGGCCACAGTGTGGGTGGGCCTGCTCTCCGTGCCTCATGCCTCTGATGGTTGCACCCCAATTTGTGGACGCTACGTTTAAGGTTACAACCTCCGAGGGAAAAAAAATAGCCAGGGAACATCATGGTAAGAGATCTTCGGGTGAAAGGTGCTTTAGAAATGCAAATATTATAGGATGGAAAAACCTCAACACAGGAAGAGGGAAAACTGCATGTGGTGCATTAATAATTACATAAACGACAGACAACAGAACCTTTAATTATGCCCTGGAAAACGTACATATTTCCCAGGACATCTACTTCAAAAAGAGGATAATTCTGTGACAACAGGATGAGTGGCAACTCTAGTGGGGGTTGCCAGAGTTCCTTTGCTCCAGTGTTGTCCTACATTTGCAGACCTTTTGGTGTTTGTTTTCTCCTCCCCACATTGCTTTCCCCTCAGTGTTTTGCAGTTCTCATTTGCTGTGAGATGCCAGCATTTAAACCCTCACTATATGAGAATTCTTATCCCCAACCTGTGATTATGCTGGTTGAATAATCAGAGTCTGTAAATGAAGTCCAAACCAACCATTTTTTACCAAACCACCCTGGGCACAGATCTAATAGCTGATTACGCTATTCACAGAGTCCATTGGGGTGACACACTGCAGTGAGCACTGCCTTTATGAAGCTGCACGTGGAGACCCACAGTACAATTGTAGCTTTGAGGTATTATGCCATTTTAATTCACATTGGTGATGAAGGGGAGGTGAACAGTGGTGAATTGGATAGAGTACTCTAATGCCCGCTGCTTGAATTCAATTCCTAACCACGGAAAAACATCAGTGAGCAGTGACATTTGAAATGGCATGGGAGTTCAACAGCTTAGACCAACTAGCGTGGTGAGGTGTGGTCAAACTGATATAGTTTGTGGCGTCGGCATTCATCCAGCAAATGGCTGAACATTTTTATTTAATAAGACAAAAAAACACAGCACTACAGTGCATTATACCGTGACAAATATATCTGTTATTGCCCCCAAACTCCCAGAGTTCCATTGCTTCAAAATATTCTTGGTTACTCCCCAATCTAATTACCAATTAATGCCAAGCTGTCGATTCGGTGTGAAAAGATCACTTACATTGGTACATGACAATATATCCTTGTCCGTTAACATACAAGTGCAATAACCGAAATACATGTTGTGTTTTCGAAACATAATTTTACTTTGTGTTACAAAAAATTGCCAAAGCTAACTTTTGTTATAGGGATTTATTTGATTCAATACAGTGTAAATATTTGTGCACTTGTTTTATTTTTTCCGTTTAAAGTGGCAATTTTGTTCCAAGTTATATTTTGCTTTTTTTGCTCCGATTTTCATGAACTTCATCCTTGTATGTTTTTATGTTATTGCTTTTTCCATTTTGGTGACCCAGGTTACCCTTGCAATTGAGACTATCCATGTCTCTTGCGTTCTCAGATATTTAAATTGAACTTGTCATTAACCTGTGTATGTTTTCTAATTGATGCCTTCTGCTGTCTCTCAATGTCATTCATCCATCCTCCATGCTTCCCTGAACATTTTAAGATGCTGCACACTTTCATTTCATCCTTTGCGCACGTTTCACTTCCATTATTAATGTCCCTGTTTATGAGTCATATACATCTTCATTAAACACAATTCAATACTTGCAAGGACAATCACATGTTGGAAAGTGTTGCAGAAGCCACGAATATGTACTGGTTTCCTTCCAGCTTCTCTCCCTTAAACTGGTCCTTAATGCCAATAAAACTAAATTTATGTTTTTATCGACTAAAAAAAACCATGCAAATCTCTACTTCAATTATATACACAACCGAACCCACAAATTTAACAAGTTTAGGGATACAAATATCTTGGCTTCATATGACACTCGAAATTAAAATTCAGAACTCATCTTGACTATATTACCAAAATTAAAATGAAATGGGCTTTCTTTACAGACATAAACATTGCTCCCAAAAGCTACTCTTTAGAGATAGCCATGTTGATCGCGCCTCTCTCCTTCATGACGTTTTGCCTCCCACAGGATACCTAAACCTAAGGACGCCTGAAGATGCCTCCAACGTGGAAGGTGAAACGTCATGAAGGAGGAGCAATCGACATCGCTATCCTGAAAGAGCAGCTGTTTGAAGCAATCATCTTGCATCGAGCCGTGAAAATATAAATTAGTACAGACATAAACTTTGTTTTCCAACTAATTTCTGCTTAGACTTAATAAAGGTCACTTTTCAACCGTTGCTTGATGATTGACATGTATCAATTGGTATATAAAACAACATAAAATAAATGTAACCCACTACATTATTTGGCTCTAAAGATTTGCTTCAAATGCCCTCTACAAAACTCACAATTTTTATTTATATCAGTTCAAAATTAACTTATCTGAACATTCGTAGAAATATTCACAAGGCATTATTCATAATAGTCTGAATAGATTTGGTGTCTACAAAAATGAACCAACTGAATCTAAGAAGCTCAACCTACCGTCTGCTTAATGTTCCTAGATGTACATTGAAATTCAGGGATAAGGCTTTTGTGGCAGCTGCTCCATGCTTTGGGAAAAAGATTGCCATGAGCTTGAGGCTACAGTCACTACATCTTGAGTTACCGCACCTCATCTCATTTTCAGAAACTGCTTAGTCCTGTACAGGGTCGCAGTGAGCCGGAGCCTATCCCGGCATATATAGGGCGCAAGGCAGGGATATACCCACGATGAGACGCCAGTCCATCACCGAGCACTGCGGGCAATTTAGTCTGCAAGCCAATTAACCTATGCAGCAGCATGTTTTTTGGACTGTGGGAGGAAACTGGAGTGCCCGGCGAAAACCCACACGGACACAGGGAGAGAGAACATGCAAACTCCACATAGAAAGGCACCCGAGCCGAGATTCGAACCCGGGACCTTCTTGCTGTGAGGTGACAGCGCTACCCACTGGGCCACCGTGCCGCCCTATCTTGAGTTACCTTTAATATCAATTAAGAGTTAACATGTCTGCCCAGCTGAGATTGCGAATATTAATTGGTGTTTTCGAAGGGTCGCATTCGCACTTTCCTTTTGTCAGGAAAAATCTTTTTCAATGCATTCCCATTGCCACGGTCATATCGTTACACTTATTTGTCTTTAATTTCTGAGAATTATTGGTCATTGTTTAGTGCGGTGCCATTTTATATATTACTGTTTGCTTTATGACTATGGTTAAAACATAATCTGTGCACATATTGGTACTGCGAGTTTGTTTATGTACTCTGATTCCATACGTTTTGTGCTGCTCACCATCCAGAGCTTGCAAGCTCACTCTGGTACGTTTTGCTGTAACAATAAACAGCTATCAAACTATCCTTGTTAGGCCGAGGTCAATGTAGATGTGAACATGATCGGGAAACGGATGACAGCGAGGCCAAACACCGGGATGGTGCAGGCGCTGAATGAGGCATCATGAGTGGCAATGAAGAGGGTGGCAAAGAACAGAGGATGGAGAAAATGGCAGCAAAGGCAGTGCTGTGGGGGCTGAGCAACAAAAAAAGACGTCACGTAGTTTTATTTTATTTTCTACAGAGCCAGGAGAATGACTCGTGTGCCACTTTTGGATCACGGGGGACTGAACTCCCGAGCAACATCCCTTTGTGGGGGAACACTGAGATTATCTGTGAGTGCCGTCACCTTCTGGTGCGATTCTGGGTTAATCCTCCGTTGGCGGACGGTGCAAGGCAACAGCAAGCATTCACAGCACACTCACAATACGACTGCTTTCTCTCTCCTCTCTCTAGAATGTACAACACCATGCACCGTGGTGCATTGTGAATTCAGCAGCACAACAATGCAGCCAGTGCAGCGCGAGGTTGTAATTGCATTGGTTGGGGTGCATACTGGACAGCTATAAAGCAGTAGGGTAGCGGTGAGCAAGATATGCTACGAACCTGGTGACCCAAGTTTGATTCTTGTTCGCGGCCAACAGTGAATATTATGTGAACCAGTCACGGTCCTCTCCTAGGTCAACTCGACCTTAAATAAGTCCTCGGCGTGGTGTGTAAACATCGCCACTTGGGAGACAAAGGTGGCACGTTGACCACCCACCCCCCTCGTGTGCTATATGCCCTTTATATGTACTTGATAACAGCACGAGGCCCAACAGTCTGTTAAGGCTTATTTGGAGATCTATCTCTCTCCCGCTGGATAGTCGTAGCTGGGAATTGAGCTTGAGCTGCCAGGGTTCATGGCACGGTGCTCTAGACAACCAATGAGCCACCACATTCCCCCC
>JAZEWT010000005.1:19161285-19184366 GCA_036362905.1 Mordacia mordax
TATATTGATATACGGAAAAAAAATTCGCCGTCACAAAATATTTTCGTCTCAAAAATGTACGAAAATGTAACGTTAAAATTACTCCATGCGTTTGGATAATCACATTCCATATAAGTTCAATTAATGTAAAGATTTTAAGGAACTTAATGCTGCTATATATCAAGGGACGCCCGTGATATACAAATTATTGCATAACTCATGCCCTACCTAAGTAATGCATCTATGAAAGTCACAAACTAAATTTTAGAATAGAACTCATTTGCTCATTTTCATTTGATATATACATACACTGGTTGGCCGCCTATTTATTTATTTATTTATTCCGATTTGTTATTATCAGCACCACGGCTCGCACTACAAATCATCTGTTCTGGAATTTCACGTTATTCCCTATGTCGGAAAATGGCTGCAGGTTTTTCACAGGTGACCTTTTATGCTTTACACAGTAGGGGTCATTTTAAATCTAGTGGCAGTTAACGTAATATTTTCTCATAGTCAGTGCTGTATTTTATCAAAATTTAGTTGAAAAACAAATTTTACGTGATTGGATTGTTTATAGATATACTATTTAAAAAATGAAAGTTTTCCTCGAATTATCGCAAAGCGTTGCCCACGTAAACATTGCAACATTCAAAACAAGCATGAAGTGCCACACGAGAGAATAACATAAACAGATTGCACTAATATGAGAATTGCTCTTAAGAGCTGCTCCTTTGGGATAGCTGTAGCAAGGGTTCATTCTCTCTCCTTCACGATGTTTCACCTCTCACATTCGAGGCATCGTAAGGCCCCTACATCAAGACACTGTGCCAAGTCATTGGTGTTTGTGCTGCCACTGCTGCCTGGGCTGACTCCATTAACTGGCCACACTTGACAACCCGATTTAATCACAGATGGCTAAAACCCACATTCGAACTCAACATCTCATTGGTGCTGGCTCAGCACTCCATCCTCAGAGCCAACCGGTCAACTTCTTATTTATCAACTTAAAAAATAATACTGCAAAGGGCGTTTTTTCAATGTGAAGAAGGCTAAATTAAAATGTTTAATTAAATGTTGACAGAATACATGTATTATACATTATGCCTTGTATATGCAGATAATTGTGAATAATAGTTGTTAAATATTTGTGAGTTTTCTGTATGTAAATAACTCATTTTTTTACAACTATTGTATGAAAAATTATGATGAATTGGTGAAAATATTGTGTTTTGATGTTTCACGATAATATCAATTGCCGTCTTGCAAACTGTAGCTGCCAAAGGTCAGTGTGAACATGATGAACAATTTGTCAACTTAAGTTTGTTCTTGAATATATTAAACATGCGTGATGCCCCTTATGGGCTATAGGCCACAATGGACTGCTATGTTACATTTCATTTAAACTGTATTTGTTCGGTTTGTCATTGTAAGATGTCATTATACGACCACATCTTTGCAACGATCAGATTGTTGCAATCATTAAAGCAATGTTTCAGAGGATTTAAAAAAAACACCTGCAATATACATTTGTTTAGGACTTATTTCCAAATGTTTCTTGACACATTTACATTAGTGCAGCCTTTTCATAAGACATTGTTTGGATGGGTGACCACCATGCATAATACATGTGTGGCAAGCTGCTGCTGCTGAGGGGATACATTATAGACAGCCAAGGTCATTGCAGCAAATCCATTGTTGTACTGTACTATATACTTATGGCCACATTCGACACATTCACCAAACCACTCTAACCGGTGTGGTAAAGTGTAATTAAATAATCTTGTGACCCATATAAAGTGACCGAGGCTCGCTTCCAATGGTTGGTTGACATGAGTAGAGACACATTTATTTTGGACGTCATACTTTTTCGACAATACCTAGCTCTATTATATTTATGGCATGGTGCAATCTGTAAGTGACTTGGAACACCCTGCATTTACGGTCTCATTGCAGGGGAAATCTCTCCCCGATTTCTGTTGCCACTTATCCAGCTGGTAGGGTTTCCCTGTTTTACCCCAATGCCTTCAGCTAGAAATTATTTTATCCAGAGGTTGTGGTGACCACCACCAACAGTATTTCTCTGTGGGGGGTTGATAATGGAGGGGGGGGGGGTCAGTGCCCCCCTAATAAACAGCTGTGCGTCTTCCTTGCCCCCCTTTCAGAAGCACGTCGTCTGGGTGGCTGGGGAGCCACTTTAGTAAAGTGGAAGAGGTCATCACAGCCAGTGCCGTTGATGCTACTATCCCATAGCGGTTGCTTAGTCATTAACTACAATTCTCCAAGGTGCTTTCATGCCCGGAAATGCACATTTGGAGACGCATACATTTGATCTGTGAATCACCAAGGCTTTGCAGATAAAATGTATGATGGATAAAACTTCGTAGCCCTGATTGAACATTCTAAGCAACGTCATGTCAGGTGTCGCTTTTTTTTCTCTGCTACAAAATGCAAGTCACAAATCCTGATCCTATAAGGGACCTACAAATTTGAGAAGGAACAAATAGAATAAAACAGATTACGATATAGAGCTTTTGTTTGCTTTATATCTACACATTCTTTTGTCATCTGAACAGTGAGAGAGATCAGGTGGAGCTATAATTTCTAGACGGATCCGTGTACAGTATTTGACCGTGGACGCCACTTGAAACCAGCGGTTGTAGCTCACTATTGAGTGTACAGGCAGTGCAACTCAAGCAGGGCGCATAGGTCGCAGGGGCCTTGGTACCTGGCTATGAAGAATAGGTAAAGCCTACAGGAAGCGCCATGCCATTCCTTGCCAACCAAGTATACGTCACCGTGTTACACGCATAAAATAAACAAAAACTGAGTCCGGTCCCGAGTCCAAGACGTAAGCGTAGGCACTGGAAAGGTCCTTATCCTGGTCTTCCTCGCAAGCATCTCCAGGGAAACGGGACAAAATTATTAAATATTCAGTCTGACCTCAGTCTCGGGCAGATGAACAACATGAGAGCATTTCCTGAAGTAACATCACGGCAGCGTCGTGGGACCAGGCTATGGCACTGGCTTATCTCTCTGCCGACAGAGGCGTTTGGTTTATTGATATACATGAAACAAATGCAGCTCTCCCCATGTTGCAGCATAGCATGAGTGTAGCACGTTGTGGAGAAACTTGGAGATGTACATTACTGGTGCATCATTTTCGATGAACAGAGGGAAACATCTGTTATCTGATAATGTTCTTATCTGTGGCCTTGTTCTGCCACATCAACAAAGACCAAAGGACTGGTTCTCTGCTGAAAACACTGGTTACATCATTTGATCCACCTTAGCAATGTGTTCTCTTTTTTTGTAAAAACGTGTACCGAAACTGCTTTCAGAGACACTTCAATAGGCCTCTTGTCATCGTCATCAGCTGTAATAATCCACTGCTGGATGAAGACCTCCAGATTTGCCGTCTGACAGTCTACCGAGGCAGTGTGCTAAACGATGCACATGCATTAGAAACAGGGGCACTTCTGTGCTCTCCATTATTTTAACGTGCATGTCAATATATATATAAATAAGTACAGTCTTACCTTAAAGTTATCTTTTCAACAGAGGAAAATAATGCACAATAAGTACCTTTTTAAAAAAATGTATGATTGCCGAAAGAGAAGCAGCAAGGATGTGCAATGATAAAGAGTCCCTGTATAGGGTTAAGAGACTACAGGGTCAAGTACTGTTAGCGAGCTCCAATGAAGGTCGACACGGCACACAAGGAGGTGGGTGCCCAGCACCACACCTGGCTGCCTTTGTCTCCCTAGTGGCAATGTTTACACACCACACTGGGTACTCTTTTGAGGCTGAGTCGACCCGGCTGGTGTGTGCACATCCAGCTGCACGTGCGTGTAGACTGGTGCCGTATACGCGAGAAGCTCGGCGGTTGCAATTATGCAAAGTGCACTATTTGCTAATTGGTCTCATACAATTGATTTTGGAGCAGTCATTAATCACAAGCGCCTTGCTGACCAACCAAGCGTGCAGTGTTTTGAGTGCGATGGACCGGCGTCCCGTCGTCGGGTGTATTCCTGCCTTACGCCCTGTGTTTCCGGGATAGGCTCCGGCTCACCGTGACCCTATATAGGATTAAGCGGTTTCAGATAATGAGAGAGGTACAACATTGTTCAGACTGCCCGTGTCCATTGTACAAGGTGTGGGATAGAATTCAGGAAGCGGCCGATTAAACGATGTAAAGAAAACATGGGTCAAAAATATTTATTGGAGGCATCGGACAGTAAATTCCTATTATCCACATTTTAGGCGGATGAAAGAGTGATGGTGGACTGGAACTGTGGCGCAATTATTCGTGCACCGCGTTCTAAAGCCGCGGACCTAAGTTCAATACTCAGTCACAGCTAACATAACTGATTACTAATATATGAACTTGTCCTCTGGGCGCCCTTTACCAACTCGCATTGAACAGTATGATTAAAAATGGTAGTCAAGCGCCCCTGCACATCACAGTTTTGTGAAGCCTTCATACAGCAGTAGAGTGACTGAGGACTGTAAATGATTATTGCTATTAAGAGAAGTTGTATCCTATAGGTTTCTCGAGGAACAAAATATTTCAACGTGCTCATGTCTCAGAGCACAAAACCAATCTTCCGTGACCCCTGCTATCGCTGAATCTGTCATGAAATAAAATTAAAATGATAAAACAGTGATAAAAGTAAACGTGAAATTGTGCACGTGTATTTCTTTCATAAGAGCTCAGTAGAGTAATATAAAATGGGTGACTACTAAGTGCACATCCATCACAGCATTTGGGTGCTTTATAGAGGCACGGTGAAGGAATTGCAAAAATGCAAGGTTTTGCAACGCCCAAAAGTTCTGGAAATATGCCACCTAACTCACTGCGCTATGTGTGTAAAACGGCAGTTGCACACATTGCAAGCTATTACTAGGGCACTGGATAGGAGTAATAACCATTTAACCTGTAGCAGCACCACCCATCATTGATGCCTTGACCTCAAGTCATGAGGTCTGGCATGACACGAGGACAGATCTGACCCTTACAGACAGACTTTCGGAAATGTCCGCCACTTCTTCAGAGCTTTTGATGGCAGAATCCTAAACAGCCGATGGATGCACCAATAAAGACATGAAAGCTCCTTCATCACCAGCTCATGCAGCAAAGCATGCTGATGAACTGACTGCAGCAGCAAAGAGAGGAGCAGAGCTATACAATCCCATGGCCCCACGTGATTGGTGGCAACCAATCGGTGTGCAGCAGAAAAAACTCCTGCCTGGCACTAACCTGCCATTGGAGATGAAATCAAGCTGGTCTGCATGATTTTGAACAGTCCACTGATCCAGTATAACTGAGAGAGCTACTCCTGGCGCTTGGCAGCAAGTGCCGGATCACAAGCCAAGAGACAGCCCGCTGTTCAGCCCATGAAACCCTGACGATCCACCTCTGTTGGTTCAGCCGTGTCATCCATACCCAGCTCCTGTCAGCTGAGTGACATGGCCACAACTTCTTTCGTGCAGTTGGCTCAGTTATAAAATATGGATCACGGTTTTTTTGTTTGAGAGTCCATTGCTCAGTGGAACGTGGAAATGGGTGAACACCAAGCTTGTATTCATACAATTGAGGTGCGTGTAGGGGGTGGGGGTGGACTGCTGGTTTTGCATTCCTAAAAAGGCTAAATCCATTTAGCAAGCATTATAAAAAAGTAGAATTAAGTTGGATTCACCATTTCCCAAATTGCATTCAGTTATAGTGGAAATTGCACTGAGAAGCCCTAAACTAGTGTAATATGAGTCGGAAGAGAAATGGGATTTGAACTGTATTTTGAGCATCAATATTGCATCAACACGTGTCATTCATCCTGACATTTGCCGTCTTTCCCTATCATCGTCACTTAAGAGCATTCCCTACAAATCGTGCTTTTCCCCATCTGTGTGGCACTCTTGCCTCCGATGGGCACCTCGGGTAGGCGAGTTCTTTACAATTGGTTCATAGATTTATATAAAAAAAAACATCCATGTGGTAAATGAGACTACTGTGTCCTGCAAACGAGACCTTTCTGGTTTCTTGCATTCTTACCTGGTCTCACAAAATAAACTTGGATATATCGGTGTTGTTTCAGACTCGAGATGACGAGTATGCTGCTGTAAGATGATACAGCCAAACACCGACATTTTCAATGGATATAGGCTGATGTTTTGCACTTACAATGTTGTCACCGATAGTTTAACTCCTTTGTCACTCTTCATGCATTTGACACTAAATCATAATGTACAGCTTGTCAACCGAATCGTGAATGAATGTGTTGCATACCTTGTCAGTTGTGGAGCTTGTTTTATCCCTACTTCACTGTGATCTTCAGTATGGCTTTGTGAATTGGACAGCCCACGACTAGTTTAGCAATTATGCCACTAATGTTTGCTGTCTATGGCTGGCTCTTCCTCCAGTCTCTGGACTAGTAGCACAGCGCTTACAACTGTGCTACCAATCAGCCCTTCATACGAATAATATATAATGCATCCAGTCATATTGTTTGTTTGGGGAAATGATGGAATTGCGTTTCTCTTTTTTAAAGTTGTAAATACACCTACATTGTTACGTGAAAAATTAGAATATGTTGTACTGTCATAGTGTTTCGTTATATTTCAACACGAGTTTGTGCTGCTTGGCTGCATGTTATGTTGTTCAAGGCTAAGGCTGCGGTTTCTATCTAGCCAGTTGGGCTGTTTACGAGCATAGTTGAGCCTCCAGATTCCCATCTTTCTGGGAATCACGGCGGTTTGGAGTGGGATGGGCGTGGTTTCTGGTGATGCGGAGCCACGGGGCGTTCCATCGTGAGTCTGCGCAGGATGAAATTTTGCCACCAAATCGATCGACTTCTTGGGTTTCCCTTGCAGCAATATTTTGTTGTGGTGCCTAGCGACAAATTTAACAGAGAAACTCAACACCTACGTTGATGCACTTGCGCGCTACTGCTAACGCAGCCTCACCTCATAATTTGTTTGAACTTGATAAACAAATGTAGCGACTTTCTATGATTTTGGAAACTGTGTAGATATAGCAGCGAGTCCAAGTGTGCATTGACGGTAGAGGTGAAAGTAAGCCGGTATGGTCCAGCATAGGGTACCAATAAGAAAATCGCCGAAGCATTCAGTGCAGCATAGATGGGAAGGAGAGGTTGCGATGCAACCGTACGGGTAATAAATTAAAGTTATTTTCACCCCTGATTGAGGGACAATCTGCCATATTTGATACTTTGTCAATTCCCTGGTTACATTTTTGACAACTTAAGAAGGTCACTATAGCGACATCTAGTGCCTCTATCGGATCCACCTGGAACTTTTTGCTTGGAACGGTTGGCAAAAGTGGGTGATAATCTGGCTTTCAGTGCTGTGGCCATTAAATCAGAGGTCTTTAGTGTGTTTATTAATAATAATAATAATTGCATTTATAGAGCGCTTTTCACCCGAGGGTCAAAAAGCGTTGCACAGAGCAGACGCCTATTAGAAAATAAGAATCTTGATTTCCCGAACTTGGACATCCTAGTTGATGCCTGACAGCCACATGGTGAGCTCTACATTTGTTGCATTCTCCACCTGCTGGCGTGGAAATAACACATGTCTGTTTTCTCGCAGCACGCGGTACAACGCCCCACGGTGAAATGCATTAGTTATCACCACTGTGAGTCCATTGGAAGTGAAAGAACAAACCCTACCTATTTTGCAAGCGAATGTTTTCACAATATGTAGGGACTGATCTGACATTTTAATGAAAAATTACAAGCGTAGTTTTTTTCAAAATATGCGATATAGTCTTGTCAGGAACCCATTGGTGCTGTAATTGATACACCGGTTTTTTTTACTGGAAAGAAATTAATGCGTAAGGGTTTCGTTTAAAAATCAGCAGTTTGATACTGCATGCTAGTGATGGGGAAGGAATGTTGGACAGTGGCAGGATGCAATTGCACTTGCGTATGGTGCACATCATTAATTTCAATTTGTTACACAAATAATTATTTAACATTTATATGTGATATCTGATTGTCTACAATTGTGTATACATGTGCAATGGCGACAATGTTTTAACAGCAGAACGGTAAATAATCCACACGGATTCGTCCGCGTCACATTATTGTTCAATGCAGCGCTCTTATTTCGGAGATGATCTTATTTACGAGATGAGCTTATTCACGAGATAATCTTGTGAATATTATTCTGCATGCATGAAGCAGCCTCTCCCGTCGGTATGCAGAGTGCATACTGCAGCAAAAATCCATGTGCACGCGCGGTGGGTACAGAAGGCATTGCGTGTCTATTCTGTAGATATACACGCATACACACGCATGAGTCTAGCCGTGTGCAGTCCAGGCACACACAGCAAGACGGTTATGATAGTGATGACGCCCCTGCACACAAGTTGATGGAAAAGGCCTGAAGCAAAGCATTCGAGCGCCTACCGCATTGTCAACAGTGTGCATCAGTGCTGCAATGTGGTTGGCACGTGTCCTGGTGTGGGGGATGAGATGCACCTCCCCCCTGCCACCCCCCGCTGGCACAGCACCTCCAGCTCATGTACCTCGGTGCAGTTGCACCGCCTGCACACTCGATTAGCGATGCCACGAGTGTCGATCGTACCAGCCGACCACCACTGCATGCCTGTGTTATTTGTGATCGCTGCTGTGCAATGCAGGCACCACATGAGGATTATGGCAGGATTGTGTGCATCCCCCCTCAGTGGGCGTTAACAGTGTAGCAGCAAAGATATGCCCTGTGAATTTAAACATCCTCTCTTTTCTTTACAGTGACATAAAGACATTTGCCAAACGATGAAGGGTTTTTTTTTTAATCAGCAGATATTACCTGCTGCGACAAACGTGGATATTGACAGGTAAAATGAAGCAACCGCTGAAATTGTTATTTATACAGGAACATCGGGGAGAGGCATTCTGTTGTGCTGAGATGCAGAATAAGGAACACGTGGATGAGGGAAGAATTGTAAATGAAAAATGCGTCGAATTAACACGACGGTCAATGAGAGTAAAGGTGGCTCGGGCAGGATATGTCCTGGCAGATGAAGAAGACGGGTGTCAGAATAGCAACCAATGAAGAGAGCGTGGTTCAGAAGATATCTGTAGTAGATATGCAGTGATGAGAGCAGCTGAATTAGAGACGGATTGTAGGCAGCATGATGATGATACTGAAAATTACGTTCTTAAAATATTAGCATTTACTTAGAAACATAATAATATACAGTTACACTTGTGGTGCCAAGCCTCGTGCCGCGACAGGCTGGGTGCACCTGCACGCCCAGTGATCGCCGCAGTGGACGGGTAGCGGTGATGTGGATTTGAGTGGGGTGTCGCGTGGGCGAGGGGTCGTCCAGGGTGACAAAGGGTCATGCGAGGTGAGGAGGAGAATGTGAGGTCGACAGAAAGTGTGGTGGCAGTGCCTCCCTCCCGAGATCGTAAACAACACATGGTCTGGAGGGCGGGGGGAACATAAGGTGTACGTGTGATGATCGGATTGGCTAAAGGTGGCATGGAGTGATATCTCATGGCTGGGGATATATAGGGAGATGTGCAGAAGCGAAGGAGAAAGTCTATTTGGGAGATGGGTAGCGGTGCTATGGGCATGTAGAGTGGCGAATCGATAGCGCAGAAAGCGTGGGGCGTGTAGCGAGATGAGTGTTGTATGTTAATGTGTTGTTGATATGGTTAGTGTTAATAAAGAGCATGGAAAGACAGAAGTCTCCCATCTCCTCGCTGGAGTTGCAGCCGTGTGTATGGTGAGAGAGGAAATGGCATCGCCACTGAGCTTGACTGCAACCATCGGAACAAGAGGATATGCCAGCGGGCAGGCAAATTGATGGCAAGGGAGCAGGCACATTGGCTTGCCTTCACACACTGATCAGAATAGTATGACTGTGGCCTTCACTATTTATTTATTCGTTATCAGTACCCACTTACTTCTGTAGAGACTCACGGTGGACCAGAGCCTATCCCGGCAGATACAGGGTGTTCGCCAGGGCAATATCCAGAATAGGGATGCCAGTCCATCACAGGGCACCTAAAATATATGTTGTCAGCTTTCTGCAGAGCACCACAGCGTTCGGCAAGATTGTAGCCGTCACCGTTCCTTGGCCAGCATCCCTAAGGCTGTGAGGCGCCCGCTATTGGCCAGGCTTATTTATTGACAGCCCAAGGGCGTGCCGCAGATGGATATGCACAGGGCTTCATGTTAGCCGGCTAGGGCCCTAGAGCATATTTGATGGGAAATGAAGTGCACGTCGGGCAAACAGGAAGAACAATAGCCACAAGGAAGAAAGAACACGAGGCAGCAGTGCGTTTGCTGCATACGGATAAATCGTCGACGGCAGCACACAGTGTAGACAAACAACACAACATCGATATTGACAAGATGCGAATACTCGCGGCTATCCGCCACAAAGGCTCATGATTAATCCGTGAAGCAATGGAGATTCATAAGATGGAAAAGACTATGAATCGCAAACAAGAAATGAGAATAAATATCAACCAAGCCTGGAGGCCAGATTTTTAAATCAGCAATATATAGCTATAAAACTCTGGACTACGGACATCAGGAGAGACTCATCAAGTGTTTGGAAAACTGGACAGGTGTTCATGAGATACAAACTAATCTGTGAGTGAGAGACGGAATTGGATTAAGTTAATGTGATTCTAATATGCGAGCAAGACAATAGAACCCCTTGAAATGAACCCCGCCTTTCTTACATTGTTCCTGAAAGAAAGCAATGCTGTACAAGGGACGTAACATATACATAGTACCTACCTATAAATAGAAGTCATATACGTGACACACACACACAGCGCCTGAGGATGCCTCCAACGTGTGAGGCGAAACGTCGCGATAGAGAAAGGGGGAGCGATCGACGCGGCTATCCTGAAAGAGCAGCTTTCGAAGCGATCGTCATGCATCGAGCCGTGAAAACCTACATCATTACAAAGGGCTTCTATGATTATCTCATCTCATCTCATTATCTGAAACCGCTTAATCCTATATAGGGTCACGGTGAAGCCGGAGCCTATCCCGGAAACATAGGGCGTAAGGCAGGAATACACCCGACGACGGGACGCCAGTCCATCGCCGGGCATTGCGGGACAATTTTAGTCTGCGAGCCAATCAACCTATCCAGGAGCATGCTTTTGGACTGTGGGAGGAAACCGGAGTACCCGGCGAAAACCCACGCGGACACGGGGAGAGCATGCAAACTCCACACAGAAAGGCACCGGAGCCGAGAGACTCGAACCCGGGACCTTCTTGCTGTGAGGCGTCAGCGCTAACCACTGGGCCACCGCGCCGCCCGCTTCTATGATTATTATTTTGTAAAAACAGTATGTAATAATTCCTATGGGTAAATGCCACTGTGTACCCACATCATTTTATTTTTGCGAAAATATAGGTCGCTCGTAGTCAGGCCATGAGTGATTAAGTGATCTGCTTTAGACTTTCAGACCACAAACACAATTCCAACCCTGGTCCACACGTTGATCTCTGCACCGTGTGAGCGAGTTGCACATTTCCCTGATTGCGTTGTGGATTCGTGCTTGGCTGTGCAAGCATTTCATTGCTTTCTACCTTTACAAAATGCGCTCGTGTGAGATTAAACATCCTCTTGCTGCTGCTGCTATTGCTGATGATGGTGTTTACCACCGTTTTATGTGGGGGGGGGGGAACTTGCGGGTTAACCGCTATTTCTGCCAGTAGTTGACCCCAAAAACGACCTCCTAGATTGACATCTGGTAGGGAGTTAGCAGCCGGTGGGGCCGGGCGCAGATGAGGATCTGCTTTTCAGCGGCGACCGTTGACCGAGAGCCACTCGGGGTTGGGGGGGGGGTTATTTTTTTCTAAATTTTGCCGGAGCAGTAGAGTACAGGGATGATGTCTAACATTAAAATGTGCCTCCAGTCTGGACTCACTTAAATATTTAATTGCAACACACACCGCCGATTCCTCATAGAGAGCGCATTCTATACGAGCCACGTGTTGTGCGCCATGCCATTGTCGTTCATTAGACTGCCGTGTGGACGTGCGCACGCGTTGCTGCACTGGCCGTTTTGTTCCTCTTGCTCTGATAATGTGCTCGACATTGTGTATGGACGTGCGGTGTCCGTTAGTTGTCATTTTAAACTTGCTCGCATGCGCGTCTCGTTGCGGCGCTTGCGGTGTTACTCGACAACCTGGACACCCGCGCAAATTAGAGCGCAATCTCCGGGTGATAGATGTGGATAAAAAAATGTGAGGATTGTAAGAGGGTTACCCTGGTGGTGCAGTGAAAATAACTGCGCTCGATTTCCTGCCCAGGTACTGCTTTTCTGTGTGACGTTTGTACGTTCCCCTCGTGTACACATGGGTTTTTGTCAGGTACTCCAGTTCCCCCGCCCCCACCATCCAAAGACATGCTACCTAGGTTAATTGGCCTGCTGACAAAATTTCCGCTAGTGCCCTGCGATGGACTGGCGTCCTGTCCTGGGTATAGCCCTGCCTTCTTCCCTCTGTCTGCCGGGATAGGCTCCAGTCCTCCGCGACCCTGTACAGGATTAAGCAGGTATTGATTGTCATGGAATATGAGAGACATGGATGTGTGTAGTATCTTGGCATATCGACCAATTGTTAAGGTGCAGGCCTGAAATTGCTTATCCAGATATCTGCATGAAGAAGGGCCTCCCCTCGAGGGATATTGGCCTGTTCATAGGCGCTCTAGAAATGCAATTATCATTATTACAACACGATAAATGTTACATTGAACAATTTCCCAATATATGTATTATTAACACTGATAATTTAGCATTTTAAAATTATAGTTGAAAGTGAGATCATATTTTACATGTTCTGCAACGATGTTTATATTTAAAAAATAACCCAAAAAAGTTATTGTTGCTAATTTTCCGTTCAATACCGTTGTTGTTGACGCGCCATTCTCTTCGCAGCTCTGTGCAGCGCTTTGTGACCCTCGGGTGAAAAGCGCTCTATAAATGCAATCATTATTATTATTCATCCACGCGTGCTTCATACACAACCTGATACGGACTTTGGCAGGATTATTACAGTATTCATAATGTTGGCGTACTTGTGTCTCGATTTCAGAATGGATGCAAGCTGTGCAAGCCCTGATGATATTGTCGGTGATATTCTGCTGCTGCGCATTTTTTGCCTTTGTCTGCCAACTTTTCACCCTCAAGAAGGGCGGCCGGTTCTTCATCACTGGAGTGCTGCAGCTTGTGGCATGTGAGTGACACACGTGTGTAAACACTCTATCCCCATACAGATGGAAGCAGATCGCGATGAATCCAATTGCTCTACTGCCTTCCCCTGGGGAGCCAGGATATTGCACCTCCTCATCACCCACGGGAATGGAATCTGACAACATTAGTGTGCTGATCTACCAGCTCCCGCTGCCTCCACAGTGAC
This sequence comes from Mordacia mordax, assembly GCA_036362905.1. Classification (NCBI taxonomy): domain Eukaryota; kingdom Metazoa; phylum Chordata; class Hyperoartia; order Petromyzontiformes; family Petromyzontidae; genus Mordacia; species Mordacia mordax. The sequence goes on from JAZEWT010000005.1 coordinate 19,174,687, forward strand.
GGATTACAGAAAGATGCGTGCACAGCCGCCGCTGCCTGGCTGGCCACTCATGACATGTCCATCAACTAACTGTGGTGTAACTCATTTATTGTGCTGGGTGGATAGCAGCAGGGGTTCGTGTTGAAGAAATCTGCAACACTGTTTCAACTGCTGCACCGGGCGATCAAAGCAGTGGTCTATGAATTGCACGTATAGTTGTGTCACTCGTTTCAGCGTTGTATATTTCACATAACTGAAAAAAAGAGATAGGTTTAAAGAGATTACAATATGTTTAAAGTGATCCTTTCCCAGACATAAACGTGTGCATTTCCATAACCGTGAGCATAGTTTTATCTGACTCCAGCAATTTAAAAAGTTCACTGAACCAATCAAATTCACACCTTTCATAAAATCTAGGAGCATTTTTTTTTTACTTAAACTTCAACATTTCAGAAGCGAGCCACAAATAATATTTCAGAACACTACACGGAAGTAGATGGAGTACAGTTAATGGACCAGAAGAGCAACAAATATAAGCATTTGCCTTGAGTGTACAAACGATTTACAAATACGGACAATAACGACAAAATCCACAGGGTAGTGTTAAGGGCAAAGGGAGACAGTCCAGATTTGATTAGAGATACTTTGGTTGATGGGCCATTTTAAGGGTGCATTTATTATGACACTGCATTTCAGAGAATGCCACAAATACTCACCTGCATAGCTTGCAACAAGCTTTTATCACAGCCAGCTGGCTGTATATTTAAATCCCCCGTAGTGCACTTGCTGCGTGGCTGCACCTTGCTCATGGAAAGCTTGAGAGTTGCATGTTCAGTCCAAACAACTGAAATACCTGCATAAAGATAATGTTGCAACATGAGTACACTTTCAAAACCAACCCGGTAAAAGCTTCACCAACACGAGTGTTATTAACTTGATGATTGCTTACCAAAGCTGTTCTTACGGGAGAGCAATGTGAAGTGTTCCTCCTCTATCCTTCACGACGTCTCTATTCCCACTTTGGAGGTGTCTTCAGGCATGCTCGCAGCAGATGAGAGGCGGAGCGCTCGACACAGATATCCCGAAAGAGCAGCTTTGGAAAGCAATCGTCATGCAGCGTGCCATAAAAACCAACATCGGTACACTACGCTATTATAATTATTACCGACCTTTTTGCAGTGTTACACGCGATAAGTTTCGGGTCCTTTAAATCGCTGTTACCTAACAACCCCCCGCCCCCCCCGCCCCCCCATTATTGATATGGTAGTGGGAGGACTTCATCCATTAGTGGATTTACAAAGGGATATAAAGTCGCGTTCATTTATTTAAGATCTGTCTTGTCGCCTTTGGGCTTGATGCGTATCTATTAGCACAATTATGCTCTTTGCTGTACAGCATGCCGAGCGTCATTCGTGATTTGAAATCCTACTAACCATTCAAAAACCCTGCATTTGTGCACTGGTCTGCTGGATCACATGATGGACCTGCAATATGGAGGTTGCCTTTTCGACATCACCGCGGGGAATTTGAATCACTAACCAAGTGATTTAAATACCCCACCGCCACCTCTAGACCGAAACCCACCCTGCTGAGATAGGTTGAAGAATCCAACACAGCAGAGTGTACTGCCTTCTTCAAATGCGCTGGTTGCATTAGTTCGGGTGTGGTACTTGGATAATAAACCATTGCACGTTCAACAGTGCCACAGTTAATTCATTATACTTCAAATTTGTCAACAGTATGAACGAATGGACTCTACAGCACGTGGATATGGTGCAAAAACAAACCAGAAAATGTGTTGTTTCAGACAGCGGTATACATGAATTCCTAGCCAGTGAGTGATACATTATTAACTAAAACATTCCAGAGATACAAGATGAATGAGTGCAGCTCGCCAAATTGTATGACAAATTAAACGACGGAAGATATATATTGTAGATTCTTTCTAGGGACCACAAGGCGTTTGCTTAAGAAGTTACATGTACACATTTTCACTTCATTAGAATATATGAGCAATAATGGTATATTTTCAATGTAGCTTCACAACTGTGCTGTAAAAATAGTGTAAAGAAAAATATGACTCGGTAGAACAACATTTAAGAGTGTTAGGCGGAGAATATTTGGTAAAGAATTTTGACTGTAATTCTTTAAATAAACAGTTCCATTTGCACAAGAGTGTTGGTAGGAAACATTTCCAGAGATATATCCACTGTCCTCCAGATATCTGTTGTGCCAACAAATGCCTAGCACCCAAGGTGCCACAGTCAAGCTCTACATGACACCGTTTACAGAATGAGAATGAGCTTGACAAAAAAGGCATCGTCATTTAAAGTGGCATCTATAGCTCAGGCGCTTACAAATGTAATATACAATAGAAAGAGACCTTACATGTGACGTAGACATTCTAACATTGCATTTGTTAGATTGTGAGTGAGAAGACACATTTGAGATGGGATGAGTACAATACATTATTGCGGCTTCAGAAATGTTACAAAATTCCTTCTGATAAAAAATCTAAACGGCTTGAGTTTTATTAATTTACAATATTTAACATTAACACTGACCGGTAATTGTGCAATTATCGCCGAACGTGTAATTGTGATGACAAGACATATTAATAAATAATATTTGCATTTCCAAACCGCTTTTCACCCGAGGGTCACAAAGCGCTGCACAGAGATGTGGAGACAACGGCATGTTAACAACAACATCAGAATTGATCAATGAAGTAAAATAATGACTGTAAATCAATGGACATAAATTAACAAATAAGATCATTGTTAAAACAATATTTACAATGGGAGCCCTGTGTTGCCGCATCACAACCATTGTAACAACAACTGCCATTCGCCACTAAGTGGCGGTGACGTCACCACAGTGCCTGTGCCAGGCCATATTCATCTTGAAGCCACGTGCAGTGTCGAAGACTCGCTGACAGGAGCTCACAGGACAGACCCAGGTGTTATGGGCTGCCTGATTGAGATGACTTCCAGATGCACCACCTATGCACCACAATTGTAAACATACGTCGGCACATACAGTCGTGCATATACTGGATAGTATTACATTTTATGGGCCAAGGCATTATTATGCGGAGGCACCCGTGGGCACCTCGGCATATGTTGACAATGCTAGGGACTACGCACGCACACTGCGCCTAAGGATGCCTCTAACGTGTGAGGCGAAACGTCGCGAGGAGAGGAGAGAGGGAGCCATCGACGCGGCTGTCCCGATAGAGCAGCTTTTCGAAGCAATCATCATGCATCGAGCCGTGAAAACCTACATCATTACAATGCTAAGGAAGGCGAATGTATTTGCGCTCATGTGAGCCCACGAGTGAGCGTCGTCTGACATTGAGCGCCCCAAATTCTCACTTTGCTTAATAACTTTAAATGGACACAGTCTTCTCACAGCTGCAGCTATCTTCCAGGAGGCTGCCTTACCTTTTCTCTCTCTCTCTCTCTCTGGGGACATATTTTGGCATCCTGTGTACGATTTAACTGCTCTGTTTATAAATCCCACCTCGCCATCACGGCGAAGAGGCAGAATGTGCCAGGAGCATCTGTACATCCCCAGCACTGTACATCTCCAGCGCTGTACATCCCCAGCACCGGGCTAAGTTGATGGAACAAAACTTAATTATGACAGCAAACCGAGGCCTAAACAAAGCTGTTGCAGTTACTTTTTTTTTAATGTGTGAAATCCTCTGTTCTATGCCTAATTTTACATTTGATCAGCAGTGCGAATGAACTGATTATATAGCTGATGTCGTTGATTACCAATAAATCATGTTTAATAATGCTTTGCACGTAAACACGATTTTCATTGTTATCGTTAGGAACACTGTCCTTTGTTTCCTCCACGCTCACCCATACACATCACGTATTTATTGGATGCATTAATACGTTCGCGCGTGATTCCACATTCACGACGTTTCATGGTAAAAAAAACACACTCACACACGCTCATGCATTCTGACCATGGACAGCAGAAATGCTCCTGGTAGCTGAAAATATATTCTGTTGTTTGAAACGCATAGGAGAGATGGGATGGCTGTAAGGTACAAACATTAGTAGAGGATTGAGGCGTTAACATTATTATTTGTGTTGACAGTCCTGTAACACGTACAAATGTAGGTTTTTAGAGCTCCATGCGTGATGATTGCTTCCAAAAAGCTGCTCTTTCGGGAGAGCCGCGTTGGAGGCATCCTCCTCCTAACGCCTGAGGATACCTCCAACGTGAGAGGAGGCGAAACGTCGCGAAGGAGAGAGGAGGAACGACCGACGCGGCTATCCCGAAAGAGTCGCTTTTGGAAGCAATCATCAGTCCCATAAAATACAGAGTATTTTTGTATCAGAGGGAAGCTATACTTCTGTAAACGACCCAGCAATTAATAAATAAATATGTAATTGAAGGTTGTATTTACATAGACACATTTATGTGTCACGATGGCCCAGTGGGTAGCGCTGTCGCCTCACAGCAAGAAGGTCCCGGGTTCGAATCTCGGCTCGGGTGCCTTTCTCTGTGGAGATTGCATGTTCTCCCCGTGTCCGGGCACTCCGGTTTCCTCTCACAGTCCAAAAAACTTGCTGCTGCATAGGTTAATTGGCCTGCAGACTAAATTGCCCGCAGTGCCCGGTGATGGACTGGCATCCCATCATGGGTATATCCGTGCTTGCGCCCTGTATCTGCCGGGACAGGCTCCGGCTCACCGCGACCCTGTACAGGACCAAGTGGTTTCTGACAATGAGATGAGATGGGGATATATGTAATGGAGGTCCCGTGCATTGTGACAACGCCGCATTCATGTGCTTTTGCCTCTTGCAGGTGCTTGCGTTTTGACAGCTGCATCCATTTACGTCGGATGGTTCCAGCCAAAGCATCTGATCTCCGGCAACCCTGGCTACTCCTATATTTTAGCATGGGTTGCTTTTCCTCTCACCTTCCTCAGTGGCATCATATATTGCTTTTTGCGAAAGAAGGAATAGTGTCACAGCACGTTCCCAGACGGGGTCAAGGTGCTTTTCCTAGTGGAGTACTTTTGTTTTTTTTTGTCGTAATCACTGTACTCCCTTGCAGTTGATGCCACAAGGTCCTCAAATCTTACAATGCTTTCATTTTGTACATGTTTGTAAATAAACATTTCATTGTTCAAGAATGCAAAAGGAGTCATAAATGTAACATTTGATTTCATGATTTCATGTATTACTTGACCAAGGCATCAAATGAAGTAAAACAACATAGATATTAATGTCTTTTCATCTGTGAAGTATACAATCTATAGTGCTTAATAATAATTGATAGTGAGCATGTTTTCTGCATAACATTTTTACATTTAAAATGTTTCACGTTCTGAGATTGATTACATGATTCTTTGAAGAGCTAAAGTTTGTGCCTAAAAGACTTCCATTGCTTGCTGAAATCTATGCAAAAAATAACAGCATGTAACGTTTTAAGAAGTATCTTCATTGTGTCTGTATTTGTTAAATTAAAATTATGAGATTGTTACCGTGGATCTCTCGAGGAAAGACCTTTACGTGAGAAGCCTTGACTTTAGTGGTTACAGTACAGTATATTGCGCCTAAAACCAGCTTCATGAAATATGCAAGGTATTATAATCAGGTATTACTTTATTTTAGCGTTTTAACTAATATCGTATCTGGATAACCTTACCTCTAAAAATATGTTTTATTAAAGACACAAGTAGCGTAATATTGTGTTTAAGAACATTAATGTGCAACATAATTATAATTCACTTTTTTCCTTAGCAGTATTTTACTTTTTTCTAGATAACTAAAATTTATTACATGAGAAATAAAACTAAACTTCTTACTTTTAATTTTTTAAAGTATGATTACTTTTAATAGGTAATGTGTTGAATAAGTCAAGGCAGTGTTTTGCTATGTATACTTAAGTTGAACCAATTTGTGTGAGCATTGTTATGTCAATGCTCAGAGATTATAAGTGTGATTAAACACTTTGAAATGTGGTACAGCAACGCGCATGCTGGACAAGGATTTGGCTGCAATCTCCTTCATAAAGGTCTGAAAAAAATTATTACAACCAGATTCCTTGCAGATTTCATTGCCAAGAGACTTTTGGGGGCAACGTCTACCTTTGTCTCCTCTTTGCATGATACTTTACTTTGCAATCAGGCAGTTGATGGAAATATTAACGGTGCAAAATGATCAGGATGACTTTCACCCGATCGCCTATTGGAGCCTGCACGACTGCATCGTCTCAATGTTGAGAAATTAAAAGGGGGAACGGCTTCCTCACAAAGCTCGTCGATGACCTATTCCTGTAGCTGGACAGTATGTACGTTGTATTCATAGCGGGTTAAAACTCGCGATGAAAATTGGCTGTGTAATCTTGCAAGTTGATTGAAAGCCCAACATTGGTCAGTGCGAGCGCATTCGTATGGAACGGTGCAGAGACGAGAGTGGATCGTGTGAATCTTGCGGTGTGTGTGCTTAGTGGCAAAAAAATGCACACTAACCACGCTGGGGCTTTCCACTAGTAACTTCATATTACGTCTATGTCGCATGTCATGGAGACGTATAAGCGTTCACACTGTTAATGTTATTATTATTAACACGAACGTGTGCGCCCACCGTTGTTGGTTATTTTCATAAATGTCGCATATTAACACCCTGCTCAATTCAGCACACCCACGATACACGTATTCTATACGTGTATACCGCTTTCAAGCTGTATATCAGGATTCTATAGGGACCGTGAACGTGTCACATTTACAAATTGGATTGGCGTCGCACCAGTAAAATAAGTGTTCATTCACTTGAATGCAGTCAAAGAAGGAGGTGCAAGTCATCCGGTTACAAGAGCTACTAGATGCTATCACCAGGTTCCATCGCTGGGTGGTCATTTATGGTTATCTAAAGAGACCAACCATATAATGGGAAATACTTCATTGAATAATGTCAAATTGAAAGTCAATCATCCAATACACTGTACTCGAAATGCAGTCACGCTAAGTCTACGATAACATTCTGTTACTCAGTCTGAAATAAAACTCTTGTTTTGAATATTCCACAGGTTGTATTGTGTTTATTTTCACGTGTTACACAACAATAAATACAGTAATTTTATGCCCAGTGGAATGTATGCGTTCAATTTGTCGTGTTTTTTTTTCAAAAGAAGTTGTTAAGCAGGCGTGAACTACCCATGAGACTTCTGCTAGTTAAACTTGGTATGGGATTTGGCTACTCAGATATATTGGTACAAAGACCAATATACAATATTAATGTTATGTACAGAACTATCTTCCTTCCTGTTAATTGTATTGAATGATCCTCCACCACAGCTTACAATGAGTGTAAACGCAGCGTAAATAATTTAAGAGTCTGTTAGAGTGATAAACAGTTAGTAATAGCCAGTGACCAATGTTTAGCCTCACATGGTGATGCAGTGGTTGCACCGCATGCAGCAAAACAAGGGCCTCGGTTTCATTTCCCCCTCAGATACCTTTCTGTGTCGAGCTTTTTTTATTTTCTCTCGTTCTGCAAGGAATTCCTCCAGGTCCTCCAATATCTTCCGATAGCTTGAAAATATGGAATATAACTAGTATTTCCCAAACATTTTTACGCTGCAAATTCAGCTGCAGATTTATCAAGTGGGAAAACACACAGCTACAACGTTCCGGAAATAGTGACCTCGCGGCAAAAAAAGTGTCGGTTCAATATCAGTACCTGCTTAATCTTGTGTATGGTCGTGGAGGCTGGAGCCTATCTGGCAGAATATTAAGTATATCGTGAATAACCGACACTACTTGAATACAATGTGTACCTATCTCATTATCCTACTCTTTAACGTATTCCAGGATAACGATGTACGTTTCAAAAACGTTTTGCTGTCATACCAAACAACCCTCTTCTGAGCGAAGGAACACATGTTTGAAATACAATTCACGCAAGGAAGTCATTATTCCGGCACGCATACAAAAGTAGTAACCACAACACCATTCCTCACGTTTTGCCTGGAATTCCTCATAGCTAGTTACCAACTCGCTGCGCGAGGCAATTGCTACAAAGGAAAGTGCATGATAACATGACGGTAGCATGCGACCTTTCAAGCATCAGGTGCCGTACCTCTCCTTCACTCATCGCCGCTACCGCAGACACAATTGGATGAGCTCAGTGGTAGAGTGAGTGAGGTTTTCTACTTCAAACTGCAGCTGGGGTTTGACTCGGCCGATCATTCCTCTGTAGTGGATAAAATGATTACCACTGTGGGGATGTCAGCAGTGGTTATGTGATGGCTCGACCTCCGCCCCCCCCCCCTCCACAGCTGTATGGAATCTCCACATGTGTGGAATCTCCGCATAGCACCAATGCCTCCATGCTTATTTCAGGACAGCAACTCAATGTAACGACATAGTACAGCTGCAAGTACACGCGAAGCCCCGTGAACCTTTCAGTACCTATTTACTTTTCCACACTCGCCACTGGGCCACTGGCAACACAAATGGAGGGTGTCAACTTTGTTGACTGGCCGAGCATGTTTGAAATTATTTATTTATCATCGCACAATCTGTGGCAACCTACACTTTGTTAACCTCCAAAGAAAATGGCGCGGTGGTCAAAGTGGCTATCATCACACCAGAGTGTGAACCCAACCACATAAGTTCAAGTCCAGCTCGTAACTGACATCACCGGCGAGACCTAAACACTGGTGGTGGGTCTCTATCCCTTCAGAAAACCAACATTGACCAGTATGGTGAAGTATGGTCACGTAAGCATGGGGGGGAGGGGAGGCTCCCTCCAGCAGCAAGTCACCAACAAAGATCTATGGAGAGCTCTAATTAGTGTAACCTTTGTTATGAGGCAGAAGAGGGCAACTAGTGGTGTGATCACTCGACTGACATTTAGGTTTGGGATATTCCAATGCGTAATATAGATTGCCAAGAGACGAGAAGTGATGATCATTCCTGTTTCAATCAATCGGTAAAGTTTATAATCAATTCTCTGCTTCAATCTAATTGGCCAGCGTCGAGATTTTATTCCAAGAATCCTGAAGGGAGAACGACCCAACACGGAGTTTCCTATTGACTTTCACTGGGAGAGATACCGCTTGATTTCTGACCGATAATTAATTATATTTGCAACTTACTCTTGATTTGGATTGGAGCTGCCGATACGAGCGATTAGAGACGCCAATTACCAATACGAGGCTCAATTTTAATGATAATAATATAAACATGCAACGTGCACAGTATTCACTAGCTCTGGAAGAGAGGGATCGGCTCAGAGGCGCGAGGAATGACAGACAGGTGGAAAGGTTGCCACCCGGTGAGCCGGCGCCAAAAAATGCCCATGCTCTGTGGTCGTGTATATATTAAGGTGCTATCGAGCAACGAATCAAGTTTATATGTGGGAGGTAACCGGAGCACCCGGAGAAAACCCACGCGCTTGAGAAGCCAGCATTCTATCCAATACTGACGGAACAGGTCAGCCCTGCATTTGCTGTACTGCCTTCTCCTGGCAAGCCAGCGTACAGCTCCTCCTCGACACTTAGGGGAAGGGAGTTTCATGATGCTTGCGTGATCCATCGAGGTTACCACCTCGATGGAACAAAATACCGGGACATATCGTGTGTTAACCAAACAATTGGCAAAAATGCAGACTTGGTCCGTGAACATTTATACATTTCCCCAAACAGCTGCATCAAAAAGGGGGGACGAT
>JAZEWT010000005.1:19199453-19216566 GCA_036362905.1 Mordacia mordax
ATAAATAACGTTATGGAATTATAGAAACACACAACATTTCGGGGTTTTTTTGCGACATTTACATGCAATTGCAACGTCTAAGACGTGCATTTAACACTTAAATAACAGCATTATTTACAATGTAATGAGACGAAATTCACGACTGTGCGGTTGAAGCCCCAGGCACGTGGTATGTTAATCATCAACGTGAGACAGACGCAAGCGGCTCGCCTGAGGAGTGCGGGGAGAGAGAGAGAGAGAGGCACAAACACCGGAGGCACATCATGTGGACGATGTCAACAGAGTAAGAGAGAAAGAGAGAGGGCTGCAAACGTAACTGGCAAAATCCCAAACTTTGCAATGACTTGTCCCGTGAAAGCGTCTCGATTTCCCAGGACAGCTTTTTCAAAAAGCAGGACGATCCTGGGGTAAAGAAAAAAAAACACATGACAGATGCCAACCCTCTCTACAAGCAGGACGACGCAGCGGCAACATCTGCGACTCACAGAAAGAAAATGCTGCCCGAGCAGGTTCGATTCCTAACTTAGTCGCCTTTCTGTGTGAAGTTTGCGTGTTCTCTCCCTGCTCCGCGCAGGTCTCCTCCAGGCTTATTAACTCACAAGCGAGGCACACACCTTGTTGTGACTTAATAAAAACAAGAGGGCTTGACCCAGGACACGTGGTTGCAAGGGACGGTGGCCCATGGGAGAGACTGCACGGCTGAAATTGGTCGGGGAGGGAGGACGACACACGGATGCTGATCGTATCCATCCCCCTATACCCGCTCTGAGACACTGATCTGTTATCAATTCATCGCCGAGCGCAGTGGTGAACACCGCCCCTCTGCGCACCCAGCAAAGTGAGATTCAATTATCGGCCACGGATAAAGATCAGTGGCGAGTGATGCATGCATCAGTCCTGGACAGGCCGATCTTCAACAACTCGCATTGACCGGCATGGTGAAGTATGCTCAAACAGCCCTTCACAAAGGACACGACGTAGGGAGGTCCGTTCAACAATGCGATCACAAAAGCTCTACGTTGTATTACTTAACACGTTTTATTGTAATCCGGCGATGGACTGGCGTCCCATCGTCGGGTGTATCCCTGCCTTGCGCCCTGTGTTTCCGGGATAGGCTCCGGCTCACCGTGACCCTATATAGGATTAAGCGGTTTCAGATAATGAGATGAGATGAGTTTTATTGTAATTAACTTTACAGAACGTTATAAAACAAATTCCTTAATTTAGGGCAATGCATTAAATGTGCAATTTCGCAAAGTTGTCTTGGATTTAGTTTAGAACGAACTAATTACAAAAACTGATGAGAACCAATCACTGTCATGCAGAATCCACAGGTGGTTTGTCTCGGGATAGAGCATTGGAGACGGAGCCATGAAATCAGGTGGAGCGCGGGTGCGTCCCGTACTGGTGGTAAGGGAGGAGGTGGGTGCGATACGACCTTACAGTCAAGAAATGTAAGTTACTTTCACCGCTGCCTTCATCCAGCAGTGGATTATTGGTCATGGCTGCTGATTGTAACGATGGCAGTCGTGGATTGGTTTGGTGAAGCGGAGAGCGCCTCTAGTGGCCGAAACTGTCGCTGCCGCTGTGGCTGCAGATCTCCCAGGCGCGTATTTCTTGCCGGTGATGCTACTGGGAAATCGGATGAGCGGAGCACAAGCCTTCTTATTTAATGGCTTCTCTGGGAAGTGATTTTTTTTTAAGGGCGGCATTTTGTGTGGTGACGCAGCTTTTCTCAGACGCTGGGCGGAAGGAAGAAAAAATGTTCAGGCGCTACTCCTCATGGAATACTGGGCAATGACGCGGTCTGGCCTGCACTGGTGCAGGTGTCCGCCAGGCTGAGGTTTGAGGTGCCAAATGTGGTTGAGTTCCCCTAGATCTGCTCTTTAATTATCCCAGTGGCTGCACTTTCATGTGCCATCTCCCGGGGATATTCGTTTATAGATCTCCCCCTTCCCGATAAGAGATGTTGAATTGACAATAGGATGGTGCGGTGGCGCGGTGAGTAGTGTTGCTTCCTTAGCTCGAAGGTGCCAGGTTCGTTTCCCGGCTCAGGTGCCTTTATGTGTGGAATTTGCGTGCTATCCCCGTGTCCACGTGGGTTTTTGCCAGGGACTCCGGTTACTTCCCACCGTCGAAGACACACTGCTGCCTTAGTTAATTGCCCCCAAAAAAGTGCCTTGCGATGTATTGGCGTCATATCCTGGGTATAGTCTCGCCTTCCACCCTGTGTCCACCGGGATAGGCTCTGGTACCCCGCGACCCTGTACAGGATTAAGCGAGTATCGGTAATGATGATGAATTGACAATACCAGGTTTGAGTCTGATTCCTACTTGGTTGGGACACTCCTGGGGAATAACAGGTGCTGTTGGCTGCGAGGTGCCCAGGAGATTGAAGCGAAATCATAGATTCTTGTATCTGTCTGTGTGGAGTTGGGAGTTGGGCGCTTCGTGGATTTTACGTGTGATGGATTTTCTTCGATTCCCTCACACATGGAGCTGCTCAATTTCAGAATTGGCCAAACCTCACGATGTAGGAGGACCCTCCTGAAATGGTCTTCAGACTCAGTAAAGCTTTCCAAGATAAAATGCACTATAATTATTATTTCAAACTGTATATAACACATTAAGGCAATATCATCCGTTATGTGTTTAGTTATTTCTTTATATCTCGTTATTTGTCAATTGTTATAAGTTTTCTATTTCGCAGACTCAATAATCATAAGACGAAAGCCTCCTCTTCAGTCCGTGACCGTCATGCTGATTATTTGACCATACTTCACCGTTCAGGTCATTGCGGATTGGTGAGACCTCTAATGACACACGCCCTTATGTCCATGATGGGATCCCCGGTGCGATTGCCATCAACCCGTCGTCGACTCAGTCGAACTTCACCCGCATGCGCTCACTTTGAAAACGAGCCTCGCTCCGTTGTTTCTGCCGCTCGCGTGCAGCTGCTGCTGAAGGCATCCGCAGGCCACGGGACAGGGACAGGGGGGGGCCTTTGTGCCGGCGCTGGCTGCAGGCGAACAGCTCGGCCCCTACGAGGACTGACGACGCCGCGCTCTGCCGCCTCGCTCCGTAACGGAGTTTGCGAGAGGGGTAACGCACGTGGCACGGCGACTCGTATCGATTGGCGATGATCCGAGAGCACGCGTGTTCTCAATCGTACCAAGTTCCTTGCAGACGCTGCATCCAAGCCAGCCCGCTAATTAATGAAGCCGGCTGCGCCGTGTTAATTTGGCACGCTTTAAACGACTATTAGAACGGCGCTCGCATTAGCGCCGGTAAACGCTTCCCTTTCTTTCGACACGGCGCAGCTGATGTAGAGCGGGGAGGAGAGGCAAGACGAGGTGTGTGGTTATAGACGAGGATGACGGGTGGAGGAGGAGGAGGAGGAAGAGGCTCATTAACTATGCTGCAAAGTGGCAACCGCCGCTGACCGCCGCCGCTCCCACCCGCTCCTCGCTCGCGGATAGCTCGGTGTAGCCCCCGGGGGAGGAGACATCGTGAGGAGGTTCTCCGAGCCGCGGCTGCTGCTGCCGCTGCTGCTGCCAGACTGGCGCGCACTCGCGCAGAGCCCACTCTCTCCGACTCCGTGATGTCATCCGCGAAGGAGGACTGCGCGCCTCTCCATGACCATGTTTAAGGTGGAAGGAAAGAGTAGCGGCACAGCGAGGAGGATCCGTTACCGACGCGAAAGAGAGCGTGGCGAGCCCACATCGGCGATCCTGGTGCAGTAATTGCTGAATTGATTAGCGTGTGTATATCCTGGGGGGGGGGGGGCGGTGGGTTTTTTGGTTAGGATGTTAAGATGTACGCGGTTCGGCGCTCGCAGCTGGAGGAGACGAGTGGAGGGATGTAGGTCGCTGATCAAGGGGGACAACGCCAGCACCTGATTCATTGTGATGCTATTCTTCTCTTCGGTATCATTCTTCTGAAAGGTAACGAAAGCTCTCACGCGATTTCAAATGTGAAATGTTTGGTGGGGGGGGGGAACCGATGTTGTCTGTGCGCACCTCACGCTACGCGTGGCAGCCACCGCGGATGGGAATTGCAACAAACAAACAAAAAAACCCATCTGAACTGTCAATCGCTGCTCGTTAATGGGCGTTTATTGAAACGAAACGCTGATAATCCGTTGTGACATTTCGGAAATGTTAACGTGTACATCACAAGACAGCAATGTTCAGCCTCTGTTATATATCGTCGTGTGTATTTAAGATGTAATGTGGTGACCACAATTAAATGCCGCGGACGAGGCTTTTGTAGATTCCATGCGTCATATATTCAGATAATTATATATATATTTAAAAGGAAAATTGCGGAGCCTTTTGTGATGTATGTGCTCGCGATGTAACGTGGGTCATGTGTTGGTTAATATATTCCATAAAACGGTGTAAAGAAATAGCAGCCGCCAACACAGGGAGAATAAGCAGCAATATTATTTAGCAGATTACATAATGAACGTTACATGCGTGCCATGTGCAAAGGTGCACGTTGGGATTTTAAAAATATAATAAATTGCCATATCGACATAAATCCATTTCGCATCACTGTACCGCTGCTGCTGGTGTACACGTCGCATGAATACTGATAAGGCGAGACCCCACAAAGCCGCCACCGTGTTCATTTCATACGCATTTTAATTGTAGACCATTCACATATCCACGCAAAGGCATTATTACACGATTCGCGTAGCACGAACGCAGTGCCCGCAATCACATTCCGTGCAGGTGGCTCGTTGTTTTAAGTTGATCGCTATTCAAATAGTTCATCGCGTGATACAAAAAAATCTGTACGCTTATATTTTTAGACGCTTCTGCTGAAAGCCTACTTATCATATTGGCGCTCTTGAGACAGCCGAATCCTTAACGATATTTAATTCATTTACCAAAAGGCAAGGCTTAACGATGGTTCGCCAATTCCACCGATTGCGTCGACTGCCGGACGCGCTGTGACGCCGTGGGACGCACGGCGCGATTCGGGCTTCGTAAAGTCCACTTTGGTGGAGGCGATACCCTGGTGTGACGGGCAGTGCCGGGGATGCCAGCCACCCAAACCAGTGCAGACTGCCTGTGTGGCACACGCATCCACTCACCAGCACTGGGGGACTCTCTCTCTCTTCACGTGCCCTTGCCTCACCGTCAGCCAGATTTTTTTTCATCAGTGTCCTTATTATGGGAAATTATAAAACGTGTAGAATGTGTGCATTAACGTTCAGATGAAATTCATTGGTAATGTGACACCATGGCGTGTACACCATGGACGGGTGTGGAAATGAGGTTTGAATGAAAGGACATCGCAGGCGCTAGGCTATCTAAAATTGGTAGTGTGGGTTTAATATTCGCCTACATAATGTATGTATTTACTTTATATTTGTGTAATATACATAATGCGTTGTGTTACAAACAGGAGCAGTATAGCTAATCATGAGGGCAGCACACAATGAGTAATGTGGCTGTTCTGCTAAACATCAGAAATAAGTGCATGTGGGCGTACATCCACTGTGCGTACGTGCAGTGTTCTCAGTTGGCTTTAATAGGGCTTATGGCTTTATATATGTATATATCTACCTTACATATTATTTCCTAACGATGAATGTGTAATGGCGAGTGGGACATTTAACATGTGTGTTGCTTCAGCACATTCAACACAAGGAATATGACTATCATCACAAATTGGAAAGAAAATACAACCATTAGTCTTCCTTATCTACCGTTCCCAAAAAACGTGTATTTAAAATGGCCACCTTGAAGTGGTTTCAATATGCAGTGATTCTCATCCGCCTGAGGTGCAGCCTCTTGATGGCATCAACCGCTCAACAACCCACAAACTCATTGTTTTGGGCAAATGCCACCCATGGCTTCACAAAATCCCCAACACATCCATGGCTGCAATATGCACAAACCGTGCACGTTGCTTAACACAAGGTTGCAGTGCTTAAGTTAAAGCTATTTCACAAAGTCAATGTGTATAGTTGAAATAACATGTCATTTAACAGTTCTTAGCCTACGGGGCCTTTCAAATCAATGTTTCCTGGTGGCATTTCTTTAAAAATGGCACCCTTGACCTAGATATTATTCACATCTCATGAAAGCACTGACTTTTTACTTGAGGTTATACGGATTAACTTTTCAGGACTCTAGTATTAACCTCTTATTCATCTCCAATTGTTAGATCAACTACAAGTTTACTTCCCACGTCTTCTTAATGTGATTGTATTTCAGTTGTTGAACTGTTAAGTCCACTTCACAGGCAACTCATTGTAATGTTACTTGTGCGTAGATTTGCAGGTCATGTCAATCGAGATCTAGCGCCCACATAGCATCTTCTGGATTGTTCATTTATTTAATGCGTATTATCTTGCTCGATTAACCCACGTCCACGGGCATACTAGTGATGTAATTCGTCAAAATAATTGACGTGGATGTTTGAAACAGAGCCCGGTAGCATGGTATTAGACACGTAATGAAGAGTAGACGTTTGTGATGGATGAAACGCGTGTGGTATGATAGCGGAGAGGCAGGTTAACCGACACAGACTGAGAGCCACACGGTGGTCAGACCGTGCAGGTCGCACGTGGAGACTATTCAACAGTTGTGGCAATGTCGCAGAAGGAAGCGGTGCCGAATTATGCGTGGCGCCGACAGCGCAGCTCACAATGTCTAAATGTGCACCGCACGTTGTTATTATTGTTGGTACTCCCGTCTCGGGTGGATGATGTAACAATCCTGGTCCAACACGAATCCGATTCAAGGACAAAGGGATGAACTTAAAGTTTGCTGGAGTGGGGGAATAGGTGCTCCGGGGGAGGGAGGTGGGGGGGGGACTATCTAGATGGGACCGCGTCAAGTAACCAAAGAGAGCCCATGAAGGGTGATGATTACGTTGGCACCCTTCCTGTCTCCTTTGCTCTCCCACGCGTGCTGTTCATTTTTCAGACGTAGAAGCAATGGTAACGTCACAAGCGGCGTGGTCTTACAGGGTAGGCGATTCATACTGTCATTGGAAGCAATCTGCTGGTATCCATCCACTGTTGGACCAGGGCTTCCCCCACACCGTGCACGTGATAGAGGATGGTTTTTTTACTATACTTTTCTACGCTGGCCGGGTGAGCGTTGATGGATGAAGGGCACATAGACGTTGCAACATAGTACAGTACAATTACGGCTTCTTCTTCACTGCCCCTGCTAACAGAATCTTACAACACCTGTCCGTGGTGGTTACTCGTCCTATAC
Organism: Mordacia mordax; assembly: GCA_036362905.1. Lineage (NCBI taxonomy): Eukaryota > Metazoa > Chordata > Hyperoartia > Petromyzontiformes > Petromyzontidae > Mordacia > Mordacia mordax. Next base: position 19,206,695 of record JAZEWT010000005.1, read on the forward strand.
ATATCCGGGATCAACTCTGCTTAGCTTCATAGAGATCAGGCGCATCCCTGGTAAATGATCATAGGTACACATTGTACGCATGCTTTTCTATGCTGTACAGTATTTGCAAATAAAGTAGAAAGACTGAAAATCCCTCAAAATGATCATCGGTTGATACCTATAATCTTCTCTATTCGGGAGGCGAATGTTATGGCAAATGGCCGCCTATTCGGAGCATGGAGAGGAGGCAGCCGAGATGTTTTGACTGACATTTGGAGGATGACTTCTGCACTGTGGCTCCTAGAGAACACTGACATTTGGAAGTACAATACCCCTTCGATGACATTTAGCGATGGTTGGCATAAACGATTGTATTACGACCAGAATATCGAGTAGCGAACATAACCCACGCACTGGCCACACACACAAAAAACCCGATTCAATTTGGACAAAAAAATATATATAGCAAATCACATATATAATATAAATCAATATTTGCACATGCATTGATTTAAATTAAGCAAACAAAAGAGACTGAATTGTTAAAGCGACACCACTGCCAGTCAATAGATGAACGCTTGGTTAGAAGTGTAGCGGATAAGCACATTGTTATGTTAAATAGGTCAACCATTTTTAGGTGTGACCATTCATGCACTGTTCGCTTGCTAATGTACTCCCAGGAGCGCTCCGAGAACAATGCTTTCCAGCAATTAGCCACATCATTACGCCCCTCACGTGCTTGGCACTTTATTTCCACCGATACGATTCTGTCTCTCACAATGTACACCGACACGAACGTGCACGAACCTTACAAGATGAACACCGTGCATAGCGGCATACGTACAACCTGCGTAACATCCAAAAGGATGTAGGTGTGTTTTGACGTTGCAATCGTCTCTCCTTATGCGAGGTTGTGGATACCTAGAATTCATGAGCCGAGGGCTTGTTTTAAGAAAAGCTGAACGGAGCCGTCTGACCCAATGTGAGTGAAACATGTCCCCTCTTTAAAATATTGCACCGCAAAATTCTGCGCTCCTTTCGAGCCTCACTTCCATCAGAGCCCGGCATGACTTCACGTACGCACAAACACGTCATTATGTCCCATGACCATCGGCATTGAAGGGATAAACCAGTAGTTTGCACCGGTCCCCAAGGTGGGCTAACCGGGTGACATGCTACAAATTGTTCTCCTAGCCTTGCGACGAGGGTAGTCACAAACCACTGTGTTTACATAAATACCGGTATCTGAAAGTGTTTTTTTAATGTTCAATGTTAGCAAATAAAAGATTGGCTATTGTATACGGAAATGTGGCCATATTATTCAGTGTTAGAGGCAACAGATTGTTGAACATTTACTCGGTTTCGGTACCGCAATGAATGTCAGTAAAAATGTCATGGCTGCCAACATTTTTTCTGCCATCCAAAAGGGCCATTTTTTGAAACCGAACACTATATACTATGCATGTGCAACACAGTCTATACCATACTGCATGTTGTTGCCTTAAGGTAGTGTTGATGACAGTGGTGAAATTTCCTTGCTTGTAGACCATTGCCAAGGAAAATTCTCTTAGGTTTAATTTTTTTTTTAATATATACAATGCACACCTAAATTGCTGCTGTATATAATGCAATACTGTATGCATATATAGCATATATGGTAATGCATACACACAATGTGCGGTATATATGTTTAAAACAACCAAAGTGCATGGGGTAAACGAGCTAGGGACATATCATGTAACATAATGGGTACTTGCCTGAGAGTGGTGTTAAGACCAGGAGCGGAGAGAGTGCAGAAGGGAAATCTCTGTTTAGTCGATTGGTCCTGCGTTGCTTTGCTGCAAGAGCTCAAGTTAATCATCACTCTTTGATCACAATTTCCTGTTTTTAAACTGAAATCGTTTTTTCCGCAGCCTCTATCCAAAATGCGACCCTACATTTCTGAGAAACTCAACCGAGACACACCGAGCTGTAAGGAGGAACACTCGCAACGGGAAACAAACGTATATTTTCACAAATGTTTCAGTGCCGGGATAGGCTCCGTGCTCACCGTGACCCTGTATAGGACTAAGCGGTTTCAGACAATGAGATGAGATGAGATGTTTCAGAGCACACCAAGAAAATGCTTCTGAGAGCAAGGCTATCCGGGCCAAAACGAGACATTAGTTAGCATTGTCTCTACAATTTTATTTCTGACTAGGAATGAGATAAATCCACGGCAGTCAAATTTAATCCGAAGTTCAACTGGACTTCTATGGCCTAAATTAAATGGAACCCAATTCGTGGTTGAAGAGCACAAAGCTGATGTAGTCATGTTTACCTGTCGGGTACGCTGCTACCCATAACAATAGCCAGGTACCATTTACATGAACCTAGCCATGGCCCCGGCGTGGCTCAAATACAACGAACTGACAATAGTTAAAGGCGAGAATGTAACCAAGGCTGCTGAGAGACACCATTTATATGACTGCATTTCACATTACACGACGTTACTGATGCAGCATCTTAAATGTACTATCCGTTACCAAATCACATTTATAGAACATTTTAATTATCATTAAAACTTCGGCCAAGCTGCGATTGCAAGAAAAAAGTTGATGTTTTTTTTAAGGGTTGTATTTGCTCTTTTCTTTCGTTCAGCGAAACGCTTCTTTAATTAACTCTCACCCCACAATTCTACCGTTACTCTCCTTTGTTATTTATTCATTTATTGCAATTATTGGTATTTTTTATGCTGAACAAATTTTGACTGCTGTTGTTGACTTTATTATTATGGTCAGGGTATCATCTTTGCACGAATTGGTGCTGCGAACGTGTTCAATTGTGAAATCGTGCGTATAACAGTTTGTTTTATTATTGCGGTTAGGGTAGGTTTTTGCGGGTATTCCGGTTTTCTCCCACAGTCCAACAAAACATGCTGCTGCATACGTTAATTGGCTTGCAGAGTAAATTCCCTGCAGTGCCCGGTGATGGACTGGCGTCCCATCGTGAATATATCCCTGCCTTGCGCCCTGTGTCTGCCGGGATAGGCTCCGGCTCACCGCGACCCTATACAGGACTCAGCGGTTTCTGGCAATGAGATGAGATTCCTCTCATTGCTCCGTCTAACAAATGGAAAATCCACAACTGATCATTTTCCCATTTCACGTGGTACATGAAACGACTCTACGACGTGCGGTCGTAACTTTTAAGGGCATTATCGCCAGGGGTATAACAACTAGCAGGGTAGCTGGGGCTACAATGTGGGCTATCACTTGGGTTCGCTCCACATGGGGTCCTCCTATCCCCTGCAGGACCACAATGTTCTCGACGAAGCTCTCACAAAAGGGCCCAGCCTCCCGTTTGGCCTTCCCCTATATTGACGCCCCCGGTGCGACCCCTTGATCCTGCCCTTGGGCCATCTGACCTTAGCCTTGGGCAATCGTAATCCCTTCCCTCTGCGTGCATTGGGACTAATGAGTTTGATAGAGACGGGAAACTGGGGAACAGTTTTGAAGGGGTGGGAAACTGAGAGACTAGCTGAGTCTCAACAGGCCTTTACCGGGGCCTATGTTTGAAGGTTGTTACGCATGTATTGCACGAATTGTACTTCAGCTGCGGATTGTGTTTTTTTTTTCCCCCAATACTTCTATATTCCGGTAATTGTGTCAGCTAAGTGAATCCACTGCTTGTGAAACCAAGACTGGCTAGCTTAAAGAAATAGTTGCCTCCCTAATTGTGCTCTGTCGGCTCACTAATACCTACACCAATTTGCATTCAGCGCTCTCAAAACATGAGGCTGCAGGGAAACCCGGCACTGCGTGGCAGGTCACGGTCTTACGAACGCTGTGAGCTATTCTAATACATACAACTGCATCACTAACACAGTGGATGTTGTGTAAAAGCAGATATTTTCACCTCACCCACTGCCAGCAGAGTTCGCCGAGAGAGAGCGTAACTGTAATTCATATGAAAAGACAAGCGGCAGGGTGGCGCAGTGGTGACATCGGTGCCTCACATACATAAAGTTCTGTCTGAGGTGGTTCGATTCCCACCTTGGGTGCCTTTCTGCGTGGAGTTTGTGTGTTTCCAGGTTCTCCGGTTTCCTCTCACGATAACCCCCCCCCCCCCTAATTAATTATGTTTTTGACCGATAACATTACAATATACATGACATAGTGTCTGGCAAGTGTTAGCGCTGGCTGACTGCATGGCTACCTTCTGCCTCTGTGGTCACCTCGCTACGCCTCTGTATCTGTGTCTCGTCCCTGACCAGGCGTGGGATTTGCACGAGGTACAAATTGTATTTTTCCATTATTATTCTACACAAGCACCACTTGAGGTCACTGCAATGTATTTAATTTTAAATACAATAAATTACATTCCTGTCTGCGCTTGAATACAAAAAACAAAGCCGAACAGGTCAGCAGCTATCGCTGGACCATCCACTCTCCACCTCTCCTCCTCCGTCGTGTGACAGTGGCCACAAGTGTGCATTTAAAATGGTTCAATATCATGTTTTCGTCCTGAAAACACACCCGAGCATGCAGGGTCGTGCCACTCTCTAAGTAAATAACTCAATACGTGCACGATTCCCCACCTTGAAAGATAAATGTGTTTTAGAAAAATGTGTTCGAGTGTAAAAAATATATAATGGTTCCCCACAACGGCTGCATTCCAGTGAGATAAATAAAAGTTAGAGGAAAAGTGACGGGAAAATAACAAACAGATCACGAACAGCCGCATATCCTCTCTTGCAACGGCGTTCTTATCGGCCACCTCGGCTCAGACCCTGCACGTGTTCCTGGCATCACTGAGCCATTGGTTGTACCCGCTGTTAGTGACTGGTCTACCAATCAATCTCCCACAGCCTCCACGAATACCCTGGCCCTTGCTTGTCTACTGGTGGATCTGGTGGACATTGGCTTCTAGAGTTCATATCTCTGGAAGGACAAAACTCCCAGATGGTTGCCTGCAACATCCTGATGGGGCAAACAAAACGTTTTCGACGGGGGTCACAGGGAGTCTTGCGGGTGTAATCACAGAGAGCAGGGGCCCTATCAGGGAGGTGCAACGAGACGATTGTCCGAGGCCCATATGATGACTCGACTCCTGCTGCTAAAGCCTGACAAGAGCAGCCCGTGTAAACAACCTCTGAGTACAAAGACACTGGCTTGTGCCATAACTGAAGACAGCGTGATGGTTTTCCGTGTCCCTAATCAAGTGTTTTGGAGGCGCGGTTTTCGTGCGGGTCAAATAAACCTGGACTCCCCATCCTTGCTGGGCTGCTAGGTAGCCGGGAGGTGGCAGTATAGCAAATGGATTCGAGACATATTGAGCGTCATCTCATCACACGGGTGAGGGTGATCGGCGGCTCCAGTTTTGCCTGCACGGGGACATACGTTCGTTTGAACAGAATCGCGAACAGCGTTTGTGTTGCAGAAGCCACCCATAACATAGTCTGGCGTCTTACATCAATTAATTATTAATTCTAACACTATTGTACACAACGTTGCTTTGTTATCGGTGAGTTGTGTTACGGTATTAAGATGCGGTTCATTTATGATAATTTTGGATATATGGGTACACGGTGCAATTGTCACCTGAATTAATCATGCCCATTTCGGTACGGAACTTAACGAAAACAATACAAGTAAGTGCAAATTAACGTAAAAAAGACGAATGGAAATGAACGAAAGCTAATGCACGAATGTAAGTGTGAGAAATTTACTGGCAGTTTTAAAGTTTAACGTCTGGAAAACAGACAAATCGTGGAAGGATCTCTAAGATACGGGGTCACGTTGGAAGCCCAACGCCCTGCGCGTCATTAAACGATGCTCATATGTGAACGTTAATTCACTTTCGCGCGTTCAGTGGAACCTATGTCATTTAATTAACGCCTCATAACGCCGTAACAATCAACTAACTGTGTACCATGTAACGTGCACAATTAAGCAGTGCTTAATTCACTGCGCGTACACAGCAGTTTAATCCCAGTCAGGCGGCGTCGACGTGAAGCGGTGGCGCAACGCTCCGGGTTGACTGGGAGAGGGAGGCTGTTAAGATGGGGGTTTTTTCTCTCTCTCGACGGACCTGAAACATCCCGAGTTGTTTGTAAATGCGCTGCGCAATTAACGTGAAAGGCGAGAGAAAAGGGGCCATAGCAGGGCACGTGGGTCGCATGGGCTACCAAGGGCAGATGTTCCCAGAATTACGTGCAATAAATAGGTTACAGGGGCGGCGCGGTGGCCCAGTGGTTAGCGCTGTCGCCTCACAGCAAGAAGGTCCCGGGTTCGAATCTCTCGGCTCGGGTGCCTTTCTGTGTGGAGTTTGCATGCTCTCCCCGTGTCCGCGTGGGTTTTCGCCGGGCACTCCGGTTTCCTCCCACAGTCCAAAAAGCATGCTGCTACATAGGTTAATTGGCTCGCAGGCTAAATTGCCCCGCAGTGCCCGGCGATGGACTGGCGTCCCATCGTCGGTATATCCTTGCCTTGCGCCCTGTGTCTGCCGGGATAGGCTCCGGCTTCACCGTGACCCTGTATAGGACTAAGCGATTTCAGACAATGAGATGAGATGAGAAATAGGTTACAGTTTTATAATCGTTTGTGCATAAATGCAGGTCTATGATTGGTTTCAAATATATATGTTATAAATAGCATCTTGCACTTCCTAATAATGAATAGCACGTCTCAAATGCCCTACATGAGATTAGCATAGAGCTTTAATTACTGCATGCAACACAAGCGGAGCGTGAACAGTGTTACAGACAGATGTTTTTCATGGCTTTTGCAATCGTTAGTTATTGATTTATTTTGGGAGCCCATCTGGCTTTAAAAAGATTCATTATATTCTCTAATGGCAATTCTATCATCATTCATTGTCTACTGCTGAATGAAGGCCTTCCCACCGTCACCAGCCCACAAAGGTCTCCGATGCCACGGTTCAAATCACTCCCGCATGTAAACGGATCCCATTGCTCCCTCCGGTGGTCATCCCCATGGGTGCAATGGCTCCTGTGCCTGTCGTCATTCTGTCACCGGTCTTGACCATCCGCCATCATCACTTCTAGCAACGTGTCCTTCCTGAGGCCACGTTACTTGCATTAGAAAGGGAAATTACTACGCATGTAATGAAAGGACAGATGACTGAATAACTCCTTTTCAAGTGTTCTCTGTGCAAAACTACATTAATAATTGGAGTATCTTTGTCTTTGTATCTTTGAAGCGGAGCACACCATCTCGTGCTCCACACCAGTTATACAGGTGCTCTTTAAACGAACTTCCCCCCCCCCCAGCAGTCTATGTGGGCTGTATAAGTGATCTTTGATGCTGTGACATCGTGATTCATGCACTGAGATCACAGAAACCCAGCATTGCTTTCTGACTGACGTACAGCGTCAGTGGCAGTCGGGGTCCAGCTGAACCTGTGCTGCGTGGTCACCCTGGTCTGGTGAACAGCAGCACGAGCGCACCATGCACAGTGCTGACCACACCACCAACGTGCGCCACGCCAGGCTGAGTCGATGACTCTCACCCCACCACTTGCCCCTGCAGCCTATCAGGCTAAATTGGCCGCCGTAACAATACCGATGTGTTTAAGCATATAGTTTAACAGTAACCAAGATTGAGAAGTGCTTTCGAAAGATGCTAATCTGGCTGCATCATCGGGCTGATGGTGATAATGCCTCCAATGTGAGAAGCGAAATTTCGCGAAATATAAATGAAGAATGCTCGACACGACTATCTCGAAAAAGCAGCCCTTAAGAGCAATTCTCATACATCGAGCCGTCAAAACCTATATCAATTGCAGCAGTAAACGCGGTTACTGACATTTTTAGAGGCACTCTATGCATGTCGTGTGTGTACCATGTGCACGTAAAGACTAAACGTGTGCATTGGCGTGTGCTCATGAGTGCTAATTAGCGCGCGTTACTTAAGTGTTCTCCCCTGGGATTGTTGAGTTTCCACGTTCTCGATACACTCCGTGTCTCACCGATACTATGGCTCCAACAACGCGACCAGCAGCCGATGCTCTCTTATTGTTCATTGTTAATCCTGAACGCGCAGAAAGCCACCCTCGGGATGTTACGTTCGTGAGTTGTTGCCCAAGGCGCAGAGGCACACTTAGACAACGCTACGTCAAATTGAGTTAATTTCTTAATGCCCGTGGCGTAGAAGAGCAAGCTGACACTTCAATAAGTCTTAGGTTTGTTAATAATGCTTGAGGCTCATTGGGCCTTCTAAAGAAGCCTTAGATGCCTCTAAATAGAGATTGGTTAAAACATTGGTCATTTATTATTAAGAAATGAGTGCATTTGGTATAAGTGCCATTATTATAGCGCAATGCCTCAGCAAGGAGCTGTGTTTTCAAAGACAATCTGTAGTCTTTTCACGATACTTTCAGAGTACGGTGCAATGCTGCTAAGTGTAATCCCAAATGAGCAGTTTGCAGTTAATATTTAGAATGTGGGAAAACTGATCTGTGCCGATGGCACACGATGGTCTCTTAATTTTAACTTACGTATGAAGCGTGTTAATATTTCAAATTAACCAAAGGTGCCTTTCTAAAATCGAACCGCAGACGTCTGCTACAAGTAAGGAACGCTATCCACTGCCCGCAAATGTTTCCTCGATATCGTTGAGCATTATGCATTCCACGTGTTGAAATATCCATGCAAGAGGATTGCTTTTAAGGTCTGCTTTTTCGGGATAGCCATGTCAAGTACTCCTCCGAGGGTGGAGGAGGCTGCATGACACAAGATTGACACGTTACTCACCCAGCGAACTGACTCAAGAATCCATTACGAATCACCACATTTGCTCTTATCTTATCACATGTTTGTTTAACGTTCCAAGCATTAACTTCACGTAAATATCATGCATTTTAAATATAATGTATGTTTTTATTAAGAGGGCGGCACGGTGGCCCAGTGGTTAGCGCTGTCGCCTCACAGCAAGAAGGTCCCGGGTTCGAATCCCTCGGCTCGGGTGCCTTTCTGTGTGGAGTTTGCATGCTCTCCCCGTGTCCGCGTGGGTTTTCGCCGGGTACTCCGTTTTCCTCCCACAGTCCAAAAAGCATGCTGCTTCATAGGTTAATTGGCTCGCAGGCTAAATTGCCCCGCAGTGCCCGGCGATGGACTGGCGTCCCATCGTGGGTGTATCCCTGCCTTGCGCCCTGTGTCTGCCGGGATAGGCTCCGGCTCACCGCGACCGTGTATAGGACTAAGCGGTTTCAGACAATGAGATGAGATGAGGTTTTTATTAAGTGCGTGAAAAAACACTGGTAGATGCTGCCGGACAATACTGTGCACGCCAGTGGATAACACCTGTTTGGACATTTCTTGAGAAGAACACACACCTTGCTTTCAGAAACTAAAAGCCGCATTATTCTGATTTGTAAGAATGAATACTCAGTTTTATGCCTTTGCTAAAGAGCGCTGCACCTTTGTGGGGGGGGGGGTTGCATTTCAACTCAAAGCTATGGGCTTATTGAGCTATTTTCGGCTTGAAACGGTTTCAAGAAGATTTTAAAATACACAGCGTGGGCACAGGGGAGCGGATTAGTAAGGCTGCCTGGTTAGTATAATCAGGAATAAGACGTTTCTTGTTTGTTGATGTCTCCAGATCGCATTGAGTGAAGTGCACGAGCAGCTCACGGCTTGTCTGGCTGGGGAGCGGTGGCCGAGTGGACAGCGTACTGTGCTCTAATCTCGGTCCCATGAGTTTCGTTCCTGGCCGTAGTTAATATCGGTGGCGAGTGATGTCACCAACTCACGCTCCTCTCAGCGTCGTGTGGCTGATGTTGATTTAGCGCAACAGCTGTAATTCTATGTGGAGGTGGCTGAGCCATATGATTTGCGTCAGGAGTGGCGGAGCGAGAATCACTGACGGCGCCTCCTTCGTATAAATCTCTCT
>JAZEWT010000005.1:19216695-19235188 GCA_036362905.1 Mordacia mordax
GGATTAAGCGGTTTCAGATAATGAGATGAGATGAGACATTGGGAGAGCTGGGCTGCGACGCATCGTGCATATTTGTGAGTTGTCCATCGAGTCGTTATCTGTCCCACGATCGGCGCTGGGTGACCACAATCATCGCGCACGGGACATTAATTTCAACATGCAAATGTGCGCATCAGGCAACCGCATCGGCCGCGGTTTGCGCAGCGCACGCGGAATAAGATTGTGGCCCACGAGCTTCGTGGACGATCGAAGCCACGGCTCCGAGCTAAGTATGGTCAAATAATCCTCAAGGAGCATACGGTGCAGAAACCCCTTCATCCAGCAGTGGAATGACAAACGGCCGTAAATTGTTAATATTTACTGCAGGAAACGGCCTCTGAAATCTCAGCGTTCAAATCGCAGCTGGAGGCCAAGCAGCTAATTGTCTTTCCATTGTCGCAAAAATGAGCGCTGTTTGGTGAAAAGTCAGTGGTGGTTGTCCCAGAGAAAGTGGCCCTGGCCATGGCACTGTGGGAAAAAGCACCACTGGCTCAGGGCCAGCAGGGGAGGTGAGCTCAGTCATCGCTCGTTTGAGCATGAAGGGGTCCTTGGCTCTCTGACTTTCGCTGGGAAATTTTCTTGACAGCAACTCACTTTTGAGACTCGGCTTCTACGTGAGCAGAGATGACCACGGAATAAACGTTACTAAAATCACTGGTGTGGAACAGTTATTCGCAGAAATATCACGAAGATTTCCATTCCAGAGACAGAGACCCCCATTGTATAAGTTATATATCGTTTACGTAAAGTAAAAAATAAAAAATTCGGTTCCTATTATTTTGTTTGCACGTTTAAGCCAAAAAATGTCCAATCCAATTTTTCTGAGCAGTTCTATATCTGAGTATTTGATGTCAAAATCATTAACCCCTACACCACTGCTCGCCCACCCTGCTTCTGCTTTCTCTCCACCCTCGACTCAAACACTCCTCTCATGCCACCTGTGCACATCACAGATATTACGAGCGGCATGTGAGTAGCGCTGTCGCATCACAGCAAGAAGGACCCAGGTTCGATTCCCGGCAAGGGTGCATTTTTATGTGGAGTCTGCGTGTTCTCCCCCGTGTCCGCGTGAGTTTTCGCCAGGTACTCCGGTTTCCTCCCGCCGTCCAAAGACACGCTGCTGCCTAAGTAAATTGGCCGAATGAGTAAATTGCCCCAAAAAAGTGCCCCACGATGTACAGGCGTCACAGCTTAGGTAGTGCAACGCCTTGCACCCTGTGTCTGCCGAGATAGGCTCCAACCCCCCTGCGACTCTCAACATGATTAAGCGGGTGTTGATATTGATAGTGATGTGAGACGCGCCATGCTCGGCCAAATCGCTTGTGAACATGAGGTCACGCACGTGCAGGGCACGTGCGTGACCTCATGTGCTCTGCTCACGAATGGTTACAGTCTAAATAAGTATAAGATTACCACAGGTTTTACCGTATCTGGCGATTATGCAGGTGTTAAGATCTTAACACCCGCATATATGTATACTGGCAAAAAAAGTACCCATAGCGTTAACAGCCCCATCTAAATAAGTAATTTTAAATCCACCGGATATGGACACGAACTACGCATTTCTGTGCAAAATCACCGATACATACATGAAGGGAAATTAAAATGAGAAGGCTGCTCTGGGAATTCACTGAAAATGGGTCTCTGACGCCAAGGTACACCCACGCCAGTGTGTATTCGTTTATTCCGGTCGGCGAATAGACATAGATGGGCGGCGCGGTGGCCCAGTGGGTAGCGCTGTCGCCTCACAGCAAGAAGGTCCCGGGTTCGAGTCTCGGCTCGGGTGCCTTTCTGTGTGGAGTTTGCATGTTCTCTCCCCGTGTCAGCATGGGTTTTCGCCGGGCACTCCGGTTTCCTCCCACAGTCCAAAAAACATGCAGGTGCATAGGTTAATTGGCTTGCAGAGTAAATTGCCTGCAGTGCCCAGGATGGACTGGCATGCCATCGTGGGTATATCCCTGCCTTGCGCCCTGTGTCTGTCGGGATAGGATCCGGCTCACCGCGACCCTGTACAGAATTCAGCGGCTCTGACAATGAGATGAGGGAATAGACATAGATGTACCGGTCTTGGTCACCTAGGGATTGCACCCTCACTGCAACATGATGGACTGTCACGGTTTGATTCGATTGTAATTTTTTTTCACCTCGTTTAATTTGTGTTGTCTGTCTGCGTGTGTGTGCCGTGCTGACCTTCACTGTTGCTGCTCAGTAACCGCACTTGAACCTACGGTCTCTTAAGGCTAAACAGTGGATGACTGTCTTGGCTTCATCTGAATTGTTCTCTCAGGCACCTCCATTAACCTCCTCTGAAAACATTTGCACAACATTTACATAAATCATGAATAATTAATATAAGCGCGCCTCAATATAGGCACGAATTTCCATCATAAGAGTCGATGTTAACGTGTGAATCGATTAACAGCTACTGGCCTAATTGAAACTTATTTGAATTCTCGCAGCAGAGCAAGAGGAATATGTGAAGTTGAGTGTGCACGGTTTTGCTTATGGAGACAAAAAATTGGGTCTGCTTATACACGTGATGTATGTGGGTGACAGTGATATTAATATCTCAGGACGCATACATTTGCTACGAGGAGTCATTTTATTTCTCGGCGTCCGGGGAAAATAAAATACACGCATTGTTATTTATGTATAGAACAAGAGAAGAAACAATATGATAGTGATGTTTAGACAGTGCCGTGGTTCCATTCCTGCATTGTGGCGCTTCATGCCTTCATTTGTTAAAAGTACCCACTTAATCCCATCGAGGGTCGTAATAATCGAGAGCTTATCCCGGCAGACACAGGGTGTAAGGCAGGGCTATGCCCACGATCGGATGCCAGACCATCGGGGGCAATATAGTCAAAAGGCCAAATAATCTATGACGCAGCAGCGTGCCTTTGGACTGTGGGAGAAAATCGGAGCACTTGACGAAAAGCCACGCGGACACGGGGACTGGCATCCAAACTCCACCCAGAGAGGCAGCACCCGAGCCGGGAATCAAACCCGAGTCCTCCTTGCTGCGAGGCGGCGGCGCTGCTCCCTGCACCACCGCGCCACCTCGACGTGCCGGTGTCGAGGTTTGATTCCGTACCACTTGAGACTGACTGTCAGACCGCCCTTGCTGGTGCGCGTCTGCCGAATACGTCGGTAAAGCACTTTTATGGCGCTTCGCGTTGAACGCAACTTGGGAAATGTGGCTATCAGAAGTGACAGCGTGATGTTTATTTACGCAAACACGTATCGTTTCTGTGACATACTACCAGCACAGAGCTACAAATGGGCTAAAAAAAATCACCGAGTTGACTGCACCATTATCAACGCATCTTTAGAAGATGTTTCCTCGCAAATCACTCTTCAACAGAGTTACAACGTATTTGCGATAATATGAGAACGTTGCAAAGTCACCGTGGTATTTTCCGACTGATAAATATTGCTGCAATTTGCTGCCAAGAAATTACCTGTCGCGGGGAACACTGTGAGATAATGAAGATATTGGGGAAGGGATAAATTGTACAACGAGCTTTAAGCGTGGCTACTTTAAAAACCCTTCACGCAGCGTAAAGCTCATTTATAGGCGTGCGGACTGAGAATTAATTCCGCGGCGAGTGGATGTGCGTTAAAGTACACATTTATGTTTTGTTTCTGTGGTCTCCACCGCTTCTTGCACCCTTTACAAAAAGCAGCGCTTGCTCTCCGTTGAACAAAAGACGCGTTTGTTCGGAGGACAAGCTTGTAACGTAGCGAGTGCCAATCTTGAACGCTATCTCTCTCTGTTTTGTGTTCTGTTTCCCGCCCGCAGGAATTCACAATACGGTTGAGTATGGGGAATGCTGTTGTGGCTGTTTTAATGCTACTTGAAATCTTAGCACGAAACTGGGATACGGTCTGCGAAGCGAAGAGCGTACGTCCAACTGTAAACATAACGGTCATCTTCGGCTGGAGCGCGCTGGGCATTCCGGACATACTGAACACAGAGGACCTTTCCGGGATCCCGGTGGAGATCAACCTTAAATACAAGGTGCTCAACGAGACGAGTCCCACCGGCATCATAAACCAGTTATGCAGCCTGGTGTCCACGGAGAGAATGAACGGAATTGTGTACGGTGACGACACGAGCCAAGAGGCCATCGCTCAGATTTTGGATTTTATATCATCGCAGACGTTGCTTCCCATAGTCGGCATTAATGGGGGCGCTTCCATGGTCATGAGTGGAAAGGTAAGCGATCGGATTTTGATCAAAGAAATGTTTTATGTTGACATGAAGTTCGTATGCACGTGCACAGTACATAGATGATGTCTCTCTCCACCTGAGTTGGTGTAAATGTTAGTGTTTTTGAGGACAATGAGCTAACAGGTAAGTGACCTGCTTTTAGCATGATTAGTACGGATTGTTTGAGTGGAAATACAATAAGATATGCATGCACTTACAAAAAATTGACAGGAATGATATGCGTTTGAATCGGATTTTTGTTTGCCTGCATGGTACTGATACTGAATAGACATCGTGTCAGTCATGGGGTTCTTTGACCAATGTTCGTAATTATCAGTGCGAGTTGTGAATGAAAACCCAGGACTGCTTGCAGTATCACTCACCGCAAATGTTAGCCATGGCTGCGAAGCAACCTTTAAGCAAAGGCCTCAGAGGCTACAGTGAGAAGCCTCGAATATTGAAGGGCTTCGAAATAAGTGTGGACGGTACATACACACTGCTTTACGATGGGATACATTGGAACCAGAACGATTTTCCAATGATGTCGATAAATCTACTAAGTTATAATCGACGATACTTGTCTTCTGCTTTATTACTTGGGCCCTTTTAACAACAGCAGCCGCGCCTATGATGCACAGCGATCTCGGCAACACTCCACCGATGACTGCGCATGCACCCACGAGCCCAACTCGAGCTGAAATGCGACACCGCAGCGGTCGACCGTAGCATTTCATCTCATTGTCAGAAACCGCTTAGTCCTGTACAGGGTCGCGGTGAGCCGGAGCCTATCCCGGCAGACACAGGGTGCAAGGCAGGGATATACCCACGATGGGACGCCAGTCCATCACCGGGCACTGAGGGCAATTTAGTCTGCAAACCCATTAACCTATGCAGAAGCATGTTTTTTGGACTGTGGGAAGACACCGGAGTGCCCGCGAAAACCCACGCAGACACGGGGAGAACATGCAAACTCCACACAGAAAGGCACCCGAGCCGAGATTCGAACCCGGGACCTTCTTGCTGTGATGCGACAGCGCTACCCACTGGGCCACCGTGCCACCCAGGTCGATTGTACCTTAATGGTTATTTAGAAATGCCATTAATGGCATTAAACGCGTGCAGCTAATGGGACAGAGATTAATTTAGTTATGTCAATTCTAACCCTACAAGTCATAAATCACATTTAAAACATATATAACCGAAGTAACCTTGGTGAATAACCAACGGAGTATTGGAATCAGGCATGGGTGGTGGGGGGAAAAAACGATAAATGTAGATACAAAGAGCACCCCTATAGACATGAGAATCTGGGCCCCCATCAAACTTAATTTGTTTCTGAGCACAGCGCACTAATCACCGCACCATCGCCTCCCGCCTGCATAGCACACACTTCATCTCGGACACATGCATTATCCTGCAGTCACTATGGTGATAAGTTACAGCGAGTAAATGCTGGACTACGCCGAGACCATCCTCGCTTGATTGGTTATAATTATACACGTTCATTATGTTTTTCCACGCTCAAACAAGCGCTGGGAATTTCCAAATTCAAGCGGCAAGCCGTCACCCAACGTTGCTTGTCATCTGTCTCGAGTGTAATCTCATCTCATCTCTCATCTCATTGTCAGAGCCGCTTAATTCTGTGCGGGGGTCGCGGTGAGCCGGAGCCCATCCCGGCAGACACAGGGTGCAAGGCACGGATATATCCACGATGGGACGCCAATCCATCACCGGGCACTGCGGGCAATTTAGTCTGCAAACCAATTAACCAATGCAGCAGCATGTTTTTTGGACTGTTGGAGGAAACCGGAGTGCCCGGCGAAAACCCACGCGGACACAGGGAGAACATGCAAACTCCACACAGAAAGGCACCCGAGCCGAGATTCGAACCCGGGACCTTCTCGCTGTGAGGCGACAGCGCTACCCACTGGGCCACCGAGCCGCCCTTCTAGTGTAATCATGGCCTCTCATTCACCAACCCACACTGCCGAAACATGGCAAAGTTTGATCGAGCAACCCCCCGATAATTGACATGGTTTAAGAACGTCTTCATCCACCAGTAGATTGCCAAAGGGCTGCAAAGGATTCATTTGAATATGGGCTGAACACTTACATTTCAGCAAGTAACGTCACGGAATCATATGTATTAAAATACGTGGCTTGCATTACGACAGCGTGGAGAGAAAACTACAAAAACGGTGTCATTTTAAGTTAGTGCGGGTGTGCGCACTTTATATATATTTTTTTAAAGGTGACATCCGGAAATAAATAAAGATTTGCGCGCATGCGAAATCAATACCTGCGGCACGCTGCGCCTGCACACGCCTAACCTTCACTCTGCGCTGTTTAAAAGAGGAAAACTTGATTGTATTCCGGCAATACAACGAAATCGTGCATGTTGTAGTGAGTGCTGACACCGGCAGACTGTGACCAACTGGCCACAGCGGGCGTAAAAAGTGTGAATGCGCGACAGAGGGTATTAGGGATAATTCGATATTAGTGACATCTATCGTGGAGTGCACAAACCATGCGCTTGGGGCAACTTGGGTGAAGCCTAGTGTACGTTTATCAACGTCACTCAGATATTGACAGAGTTCTTAATCTGGGAGCATACATTAAAACAAAAAAAATTCTGAAGAGTAAAATTCTACGGGAAAGACTCACGACAACACTTTGAGGTTCACCAGTGTCTTATGTACCAAGTGAGACATTGCACCTACAGCGAGGAGAGCAGGAGTCATCCTCAGATGAGATGTCCCACTGTTGAGACGACTCATCCGGGCAGACCACCCATCCAGGGGGGGGGAGGGATTGTCGGGAGCCGTTAAACACACGACTCAATCGACTCCCTGACCCGAGCACCAGCCCATCCCAGATGCCCGTCTCCAGATTAACACGTGGAGTTGCAATTATGAGGCTCAGACAGTGGGGAGGGTAGTGGGGGTGGCAGATTCAGAGCAGAATTTGCAAGCACCAGGTTCACGATTGATCATCTTGACACTTGATCATTTTCATCCGATTTTATTGTTGTGGTTGTAACAATATTACTGGCGACGTTTCCACTTGGCAACAATTGGGAGATCAGCAAAACAATTAGTTTCGACCGTTCAATTTCCTGCCGTGGTTAATTTTGGCGATGTATCGGAGATTGTCCCCGTGCTTCTCTCAGGTCGACACGGCCTGCACTGAGTGCCTCATGTCGTGTGTAAAAATCAGCACTCTTGGTCTCTTTGTGGATGCGGGTGCCCGTCAATTTCCAATGGTGCCTCATGACAGGATAAACCATGTACACTTATGAATTGTCAACGCGTCAAATGAGACTGTATTTGAGAATACGTTTTTATCAGCTGTGATCAAGGAAAATATATATATATATGCATTTGCATTTATGCTGAATACGAACTTCCGTTAACACCGACCCAAGTTCTAAAGAGCAACTCCAAACAGTAATAATAATCTTATTTTTAACCCCGAGGGTCCGTCCAGTCGATGAGACCCACAATGGTATTTTAAATATTCCTGCTGTCATGGCAGCAAACATGTTGCATCAAAACTAGCCCAAATAAAATTGGACGTTTTCAGTAACAATATTGGTTTGCAATAGCCCCCTTTCATTCACCACTAAACTGAAAATGAAAGTTGCTTTTGTTGACAAAATTGTGTTGATAAAAAAAAATGTAAATGAAATTTCCCTCTGTGAACAAGCCTCCAGAAGGTCCCGGGTTCGAATCTCTCGGCTCGGGTGCCTTTCTGTGTAGAGTTTGCATGCTCTCCCCGTGTCCGCGTGGGTTTTCGCCGGGTACTCCGGTTTCCTCCCACAGTCCAAAAAGCATGCTGCTGCATAGGTTAATTGGCTCGCAGGCTAAATTGCCCCGCAGTGCCCGGCGATGGACTGGCGTCCCATCGTCGGTATATCCTTGCCTTGCGCCCTGTGTCTGCCGGGATGGGCTCCGGCTCACCGCGACCCTGTATAGGACTAAGCGGTTTCAGACAATGAGATGAGATGAGAAGAAGCCTCCAAGACACACGGTCTGCACATGTCGCTTTGTGCCACATTTTCATGCGATCCCGGAGCTTTTATATTTTTTTCAAACAATACCATTACATAACCGCAACACATACTCCCAACAATAGACGATTATAGATGTTTATTATCAAAGGAGAAGGTACCCAGTGAGCTTGCAAGCTCTAGCTATGGGATTCCTGCGAAACAAGCAAAATAAAACAAAACACCTTGTACAATGAGATTGGATTAATAATGGAATTACAACAAACTGTATCAGTAGATTAGGTTTTTGATATAAATAACCTCAAAGGTAAAGCTATGCACGACACATAACCTCATAATTCATTCGGTTTGTAAAGTACACGCTGCGTTTCTGATGGCAGCGACTGTAAATTATTTTGAAGCTGCCAGGAGTTCAGTCGATTCAATCACATTTCGATTTCTTACAGAAGTGATCTTTAGCTGATTGCAAATGTGATAAGACTCGTTATATACGCAAACAAATTGACAGCTGTGAATTAATTCTCAGTTTTAACATTTAGGGCCTCACGTTGCTGAAATTAACTTTCAAATAACATTTTTCGTGTTTCAAAGCTTTTTGACATTTCCCTGGAGTTGTCTCGGGATTGATATGGTGGCATTCAGCACAGAGTTTTCTTCTTGTAATGTGTGCAAATATATATATTATTATTCTCGCGCAAATTTCCACAACGTGATTTCTATGTACAGTTCAATTCTGCGATGAGCCAGGACTTGTCATACCCTTGTGCAACACGAGAAAGATGCTCGACATTGCCCGTAACGAGTGTCTTTAGGACTTCCGGACATTTTTTAATGTCGCGTGCGAATACATTTGGCTTTAACTAAAATCCTAACCGTACACGATTCCACGAAAAATGAGTGCGCCAAACAAAACGCTTTTGCTTGGCGCACGCAATTGCATGCTCTCTTAGATGCGATTTGTCTCAATAAGAAAACAAACTCAAAACATAGCAATTCTTATCTGAAAATGGTTTGGCACTGCTACTGCTGCGTTGGCAGCAGTGCACAAGCACAACTGACAATATAAAAATAAACTCAACACATTCGTCAACAACACTGTGGTCTTAAAAGCAAAAGACATATGAGGTAAAGTTTTGGACAATGGCCCCTCTTTGTGGGACATTAATGGCATTAATGTCCCACATTAATGTGTTACAAAGAAAAAAATCGAAATCAGAGCCAAAAGAGCCAGAGCAGAGAACATGACCTTGACTGTAACGTCTGTTCTCGTTAACGAAGCCTTAAACACACAGGGTCACACAGTCTGGGTGGACGTCTGCAACGGCTGTTTTTTCCTTTCTATTTTTACTTCTTATCTCTCATTAAGTAGGACAGAATGGTGGCGCGGTATTAGCACACTCCCCGATGAATCCGGTGACCTGAGTTGTTCAAATTCCCGCCACAGTTCTGGACCCTACTTCGCTAACCTGCATTCGCCAGGGGAGTGAAGTATGGACAAACAACCCCCATGACCAACACGGCATATCGAGAGGCCCTCATCTAGTAGTGCACTGACAAACATCTGTACTGATGTAGGTTTTTACAGCTGCTCTTTCAGGATAGCCATATTGAGCGGTCCCAAAAAGGACAAGAGTAAACGCCCTCTGCAGCAACAACGGAACACCCCTCAAGAGCAATTTCCAAACGTCTATAAAATTGACCATAATTACCATAATGATTATTTTTGGCTCGTGCGTGTATGTGGCTCTACCACCAAGGAGTGAGTGTGCTTGAGAAAAGGAGGACTGAGCTTCGCCAGGTGAAGCGGCAAAGAAGACACATGGCCATGTTTGCCCCGGCCCCAACGGGCCTGGACTTTGTGTGCTCCATCTGTCAAAGGCAATGTGCATCTCGCATCGGCCTTTACAATCATTCGAGAACTCACAAACAGGAGTAACAGAGGAAATCATCATCGGACACGATGGATAACCGAAAAGAAAAAAAAGGAAAGGTCTCACGGCATGGTAGGCCGGCCTCAGTTCTTGGACCCGATTTCCCAAGGCAATGTTACCGGACCAAGTGAAGTAGAACAAGGTTGCGTGGCCTACTTATGCCTCTGGACTGAGCAGATGGCTTCCAAACGAGGCGAATGTCAGCCGGGCCGTCACCACAAACGGCGTTTATGTCACCGGAACCAACACAGAACATACACGCACCATGAGAGGCGTTTCTAGCATAGGTCGTGGTCACCTGGGGATGCAGGAACCCAAGATAATTATTAAAAAAACCGTGTTAACGTATGTAACAATTGATGATTGCTTGGAAAAGCTGCTCTCTCGAGACAGCCGCGTCGATCGCTCCCTCTCTCCACATCGCGACGTTTTGCCTCACACGTTAGAGGCACCCTCAGGCGCAGTGTAACAATCACCCTCCACCGGCAGAGGGGAGAGGGAATGTTTATGTCAAGGGGAGCGTCTGAACTCATAGCGCCAATTATAATGTAATATACACTGCCCAGAAGTCTCACACGCTCTTTATTCCGAGTTTATGTGCCGCTACTCCAGCCAAAGAAAAGGATCCCCAACTCGACTCGGGTCTCCCCTTTTTCTCCTCTCTTGCTATCCCAGCCTCCAAACGACTCTGTTCCTCCGCCCATCCAGGTGTAACTCCGCCCATCCAGGTGTGACTCCACCCCTCCAGGTGTGACTCCACCCCTCCAGGTGTGACTCCGACATTTGCAGGTGTTGCTCCGCCATCTCCCGTGGCTACATTGCCTTCGCCGGCCAGGGGCTTGCCACCACAATAACAAGAGTAGAACTGTTCCCGAAACGTTCCTCTACTGGCCCGCACGGTTCAAATCTGGATGCCAGAATGCAGACGTCTACTCTATTATCTCATCTCATTATCTGAAACCGCTTAATCCTACATAGGGTCATGGTGAAGCCGGAGCCTATCCCGGAAACACAGGGCGTAAGGCAGGAATACACCCGACGACGGGACGCCAATCCATCGCCAGGCATTGCGGGACAATTTTAGTCTGCGAGCCAATCAACCTATCCAGGAGCATGCTTTTTGACTGTGGGAGGAAACCGGAGTACCCGGCGAAAACCCACGCGGACACGGGGAGAGCATGCAAACTCCACACAGAAAGGCACCCGAGCCGAGAGATTCGAACCCGGGACCTTCTTGCTGTGAGGCGTCAGCGCTAACCACTGGGCCACCGCGCCGCCCCAATTGAAAACGTAACAAATACAAAAAGAAAAGAAAATCCGGCCCTCGCAACAACGCCACAAAGGCACATAGGCCCATCACTGTGGAAAAATGACAAGGAATCCGAAACATCACATTCAATGCTTTAAGCTCAAGTTCCCTGGGCCCTTCATGATCATCGGAAACCCCCGGCTGTAAAATGCCCGGCCATGTCTGCCGAGGGTAATTTCGTGCAATTTCCCTAAGTAATGCAGCCAGTCATCATTCACAGATGCAATCTGTATGAAAATCCACTGCACGAGGTCTCGCGACCCTCGGGCTGCCACGCAACGTGGCTCCCACCTCGTCGCTGTGAATGAATGCTCGCGCAGGGTCACGCGTGTCAGGTTATTACACACGTCAGTTGTCCATTAGACGTCAGGTGACCACGGACCACACGCCTGGTCAGCTACTAAACAGGGCGCGTAGCAATTACATTACGGGAATATTTAATAAGGAAGAAATACTTTAAGAAATGTAAAACTACGAACAGGATTTATACGCTTGCGTTATAATGACATCAGGAAGAATGATGAGAGCCGTGACACATAACAAGATAAGCAAGTGGTTAATCCACGGGAGACCTCCTGTTATAGAGTCCATGGAGCAGTTCACCAACCATCAGAAGCCCTCAAAATAATCCTGGCAACTGTTTCATATCCACCGCATTGTCGATAATTTTTCTCACAATCCAATGAAAGCCGCTGATGACTGAGACCAGGTGGTAGGTGGTTAGCACTCGGTGCTACGAACTCGGCGACCTGAGATTTAACTCCAACATGAACGTCTGGTGCCAAATGGATCGGTTCAGTATTATCGGTCACCAAGAACGTCAGCCGTGGCTGGCATTCCAACTCCGGTCGCCCGAGCTAGCACTCTCCCCAAAACACCACCAGCTGTTAATAGAACCACAGTGATATCAATATTTATAACGTGTATGCATATAATACGCTTTACAGAACCACGGTCACCTGTTTAGATTGAAGGCTCATGCCCGAGCTATGTGCCTGGACAATACGGCAGTGATGTCAGTCGCACATACATTTGACTAAATTGAAAAAAGAACGCATTACCATTGCATCCCCGCATAAAGTACCATCGGACACTTTGCAATACGTTACATACAGCGGGCACTCAAATCAGCGAGCTGTCACATCCTCAAGGGATTTCTCCAGGTACGACATTCTAATCAATAATGATGTGTTTTCAGATTATTTTAGGCAGAACGAATTGCGTGACATGGTTTGAAAATGTACACACGGTATTTTTTTTTTACACTTAAAAACAAGGGCACAGAAATATGTTACGTAGCATATCGGGAACATATTTTCACTCCCGAGGGGCGTCAACGAGACTCTGTTCGTGCACGGGAGTAATGGCAGGAACAGCAACAACATGTTGATTGACGTGTATCACTGTCATAGAACAAATCCCTGCCCTTCCTCCACTAAAAAAACCCCATCAAAATTATCTCATCTCATTGTGAGCCGGCACCTATCCCGGCAGACACAGTGCGCAAGGCAGCCACGATAGGACGCCAGTCTATCACCGGGCAATGAGGGTAGTTTAGTCTGCAAGCCAATGAACCTATGCAACAGCATGTTTTTGGACTGTGGGAGGAAACCAGAGCGCCCGGCGAAAACCCACGCAGACACGGGGGAGAACATGCAAACGCCACACAGAAAGGCACCCGAGCCGAGATTCGAACCCGGGCCCTTCTTGCTGTGAGGCGACAGCGCTACCCACTGGGCCACTGTGCCGCCCGAGAGAAAATCCCACCTCCTTGTATTTTTGTTTGCATGCGGCACGGTGCTCGGCAGAGCCTGCGGTGCAGAATGAGGAGCGCGTGGGCGGGATGAGAGTGTGGCACGGGGAAAACATGGATTTATAGAGCGAGCGATGGTGTGCGTGTCACCGGAGTGAGTGGCGACCGTGGGAGTTGAGTTGTGGGGCGGTTGAGCGTAATTGATGTCAGTTTTAGGTTTCAGCGGTTGGAGTAAGCGGTGAGTGTGATTGGTGAGTGCGAGTGGGGCGTTGCGTGTGGCTCCGCCGGTGCGATGCCGGTGTGTGGAGTGGCGTCGCTTGTGTGGTGAGTGGAGCCCTGTAAGTGCTGAATGAGAGGTGAGTGCTCTCTCACAGTGATTGGTTTTCTAATTAATACAAAATATATTTGAATAAATTCCAAACCCTACTATTTCACATAGACAAATTAGATTTTGCCGCGATCCTTATCAGGAAAATCGGCCAAATAAAAATGGACGAATGAAAATTATATTTAGTTTTTGTTTTATTCTGCAAGGCAACAAGCTTTAGTGATGTGAGTATTCACGGCTGGATGGATGAGAACGGATGTCCTTCGCTGTTCTTTCGGGATAGCCGTGTCGAGTGTTTCTTCTACTTCCTTCGCGACGCTTTGCCTCCCATGCTGAAGGCGAAACGGGTGTCGTGAAGGAACAGCTATGGAGAGAAATTCTCAAAAAAACGTTTAGGTTTAAATGAACGCAAGTTGTGTCTGTTGATAATACAG
Source organism: Mordacia mordax (assembly GCA_036362905.1). Classification (NCBI taxonomy): domain Eukaryota; kingdom Metazoa; phylum Chordata; class Hyperoartia; order Petromyzontiformes; family Petromyzontidae; genus Mordacia; species Mordacia mordax. Next base: position 19,230,712 of record JAZEWT010000005.1, read on the forward strand.
AGCCATGACGACGGTTCTCTCATTGCTAAGCCACAACACAAGAGCACAAGCGCACCCAGTGTGCATGCACAAATGTGCATGTACACTGGACATACAGAGACACGTGTGTGTCAATGTATCTTTGCGTGTGCACATTGGCACACATGTGCCTCTGTGTGTACAGACCTAAATGAAGTGGTTTTCCTTTCAACATCATTGACTCCATCGCCCGTTGCCAGCATCTTCATCCCACTGCCAGATCCCCCACTCGGCACACAATCGCTGGCTCGTCTTCTTACGGCATCTCTGCACCTGGCTTGGGGTCATCCTCTTGGCTGCCAGTGTTGGAAATTCCACATTTCCATGGCAGTGGTCAGTCTCTCACAGTTGTAATTTCTATCACGTACTGCGCAGTGTTATGCAGACACACACGTTGTGAAAGCCGCGTCCATCATACGTTGTATTAATAAGAGTGGCAATGCTACTGTGGGTGGAGCGGTACCAGCGGTTAGCGCACTGCCCAATGAGCCCTATGAGTTTGAGTCCCAGCCGCGGGACGCGTGATGTCTGAACCAATCTAGGGCCCCACTGCTTCTCCAACTCCTTCACCGACGAGATGGGGGGAGGCCTTCCTCCAGCAGTGCAATGGCGACGAACCATGTATTCTTGTTCATATTTCTTTCTAGGCTTTCTAAATGCGGCACTGTATTGTACCAAATGGGGGACACAGTCATGAAAAGGACGATACGTATTGCTTTGATGATTACCTGCACTGTTGGGGACGGCTGTATTGGCACTTTGATTTTACAAAATTCTCCATAAAAAAGATAATTCTTCAATAAAAACTCAATGCCAGACTTGAATGAACAAAATATAACATTCTAGGTTGTCACGGCTCGATGTATGAGGATTGCTCTTAACAACGGCTCTTTCGGGGTAGCGGTGGCGAGCGTTCCTCCTCTCTCCCTCTCGCAGCTATTCAGAATAGAGCGGGTATTCAGAGTAATTCTCAAAATGTAACGTTGTACAGTAAGCGCGTAAAATCTACGCGTGAAATGTATGGTGGAACGTGCCCAAATCACATCCGTCCTCACGTTTTATATTCGCAGGAGATGCGGTCGATGTTTCTGCAGTTTGGAGCTTCGGTACAGCAGCATTCCAACATCCTGATGCGCATTCTGGAGGAGTATGACTGGAACAGCTTTTCTATCATCACCAGTTTCTATCCTGGCTACCATGACTTTGTCAACCACATTAAGCACATCACAATCAACAGCTACTTCGGTTGGGAAATCCAGACAATCGTCTCCATCGACGTAAAGAAGGACGACGACATCGCCATACGCATGCAACTCAAGAGGGTGCACACGCAAGTGATCGTCCTGTACTGCTCCAGGGACGAGGCCGAGTTCCTCTTCCACATGGCGAACAGTGTGGGTCTCATGGGGCCAGGCTTCGTGTGGCTGGCTGCCGGGCTCTCGGTGGAGGACGGCGAAACCGTCCCCTGCTGCTTCCCCATAGGTCTCATCGCGGTCACATTCAACGACCTGGATTACACTTTCTCTCAGCGCATGGCGGATTCGGTGGCGATCATAGCGTCCGCTGCCCAGCGCACCTACCAGGATTACGGTCACATCCCCGAGGCTAAAACGGGCTGTGACTCGCAGCCCGACGAGGTGCCAGAAGAGAACAATATATTTTACGAGTAAGTTGAGCGGCGGTGGGCTGGCTCGTATGCGCTTGATCGCCGTCTGGGACGGCATTACGCCCAGTTAGTGTCCTTCGTTCCCTCGAAATGAGAATGTGCGCTTTCAAATCCGGCGTGCGTGCGCACACTCTTTCTGATTTATAGCGCACGATCGAAAACGCTTGGGCGCAACACCCCTGTGGTGGAGTACCTTTCCTTTCGACAACCGTTTAGTAAAACGTCGTTGATATTTCCCAAGCCTCAAAATGCCACTCGATCTCAAGACACCGTGCAGAGCGAGTGGGGTTCAGTAACTGGCCGAGGGAAAAATAGCAAGCCATGGACCCTGGACTTGAACAATGTAGACGATAAGAACAAATATTCACAAGCGTCGTATTGTGGGGTGTTGTCGAGATTACGCACGCAAGCTGTGATGGTCATTGATGCGGAATAATGATTTTTTTTTTACCACAGTTTAGTGTAAATTGACAGTTACCGATGCAGCTTGAGATTCGTTCATTACTAATGACGTTTAGCGGTGGTGGCGTCGAGGTGTGGAGATTGGTAGAAGCAGTCGACAGCTGAAGATGTTGGCGAAACTGGCTGAGGTTTAGAAACCGGGAGTTTCCAAAGGTGGCAGAGAGCCAGCCACTCAAACGCCTATGGCATCTACAGCAAGGCAATTGAACCCTGGGTAATCATGACCTTGCTTAAAACTGATGCGCTTCCAGTATTACATTTAGGCAATTCTAAAATATACATTAGCTTATCTCATTTCATCTTATTGTCAGAAACCAATGAATCCTGTACAGGGTCGCGATGAGCCGGAGCCTATTCCGGCAGGCACAGGGCGCAAGGCAGGGATATACCGACGATGGGACGCTAGTCCATCACCGGGCACTGCGGGCAATTTAGTCTGCAAGCCAATTAACCTACGCAGCAGCATGTTTTTTGGGCTGTGGGAGGAAACCGGAGCGCCCGGTGAAAACCCACGCAGACACGGGGAGAACATGCAAACTCCACACAGAGAGGCAACCGAGCCGAGATTCGAACCCGGGATCTTCTTGCTGTGAGGCGACAGCGCTACCAACTTCCCCACTCTGCCTCCCTACATTAGCTTATAAAATGCGTTACCAACAAACGAATTGTGTTAACGATGCATGTGGACTCACCCCATCTCCTCACGTATCGTCTCAAGTACCCATGGATCATTGAGCGTCTGTGCATCTTGGGAAGAATTGTGAATTGTAATTGTGTTTAATTAGAAATAGTACAATTCAGAGATGTTAGGCAATGAAAAGAGGCGTTTCACCATTGTGAGTTTCATCGAAGAGGCATTAATTTTCAGGGATACGTACTGCCGAGTGGAAAACAAATACAATAATTCTAAGATGTTAGTCATAGCAGATCTAATATACAATGCTTGAGCCCCGGGTTAGATTAAAATCAAGGATAAAATAACATTTTCCATCTTAAAATGAGGGGAATGCCTCACAAAATTGTAACAGTATTGTTAATCGTAAAAAACGGAGAGGCTTTATTGCTCTCATCTCATTGTCAGAAACCGCTTAGTCCTGTACAGGGTCGCGGTGAGGCGGAGCCTATCCCGGCAGACACAGGGCGCAAGGCAGGGATATACCCACGATGGTATGCCAGTCCATCACCGGGCACTGCGGCCAATTTCGTGTGCAAGCCAATTAACCTATGCAGCAGCATGTTTTTTGGACTGTGGGAGGAAACTGGAGTGCCCGGCGAAAACCGACACGGACACTGGGAGAGAACATGCAAACTCCACACAGGAAGGCACCCGAGCCGAGATTCGAAACCGGGACCTTCTTGCTGTGAGGCGACAGCGCTACCCACTGGGCCAACGTGCCGCCCATTATTTTTAATTTAGTTTATTATGTTTAACCAGGGAGAACTCGCGAGGCCAGGAGAGAGTCTCATCTCATTGTCAGAAACCGATTAGTCCTGCACAGGGTCGCGGTGGGCCAGAGCCTATCCCGACAGACACAGGATAGAGTGCCAGCCGTAAGGGTGACCCAGGTCACCAAAATGACAAAAAGAAATAACAACAAAACACTGCAAGGGAAGTAAAACAAGGTCAGAGCCAAACCACCGCGCAATCGGCGAAATTAAAATAACCGCGCTGCAGACCTACTGGTCTGGTATCACGCGATACCAGACCAGCAGGTAGAGGATGTCCAGAGAACCTTGGAGGCTCACATAGCGGTGTTTTGTCCAGCGACGTGGGCAGTTACAATGGCTTTGTATCGCTGGAGATAGTTTCTAATTTATTCATTTAAATATACAGATCATGGATGACTATTAAAGATTTACATACAGGACTATGTGTGTAATGATATAGGTGTCGCCTTGTGTTGTTTTGCTTGTGGCACTGCTGGTGAAAGGGCCATCACTAGAGAGGTCTCGAGAATCCCTCCAGTTGGTATTTGGCCAACTCTTCCAACCTCGCCAGATGATTTCGAAGAAGCTGGGAGCGTACACGCCGCAGTACACTCAACTTGCCGATCATTTCGCTGCACTGTAATGCATTTACACCGCTGGGCGATCAGAGGAAGCGGGAATGTTGTTCAAACGCTCGAGGCAGGAGATCGCAGCGGCAACCTCTGGCAGCCGGGACACAAAATGGAGCTTATATAATTATTACGTTCATTATAATTGCACTTCGGGAACGCTTTTCACCCGAGGGTCACACAGCTATGCACAGAGCTGTGGAGAGAACGGCATGTCAGCAACAACAATAAACGACATAAGAACAGCAAATCAGCAACAATAACGTTTTTTTTT
>JAZEWT010000005.1:19235219-19255525 GCA_036362905.1 Mordacia mordax
AGTTTTGTTACAAATCTGAGCTGTGGAGGGAACGGCATGTTGTGACGCATTGACTCTCCACGTTGCAGGTATTTGATGAATGTCAGCTGGCACGATAGAGACCTGTCGTTTAAGCGAGACGGGTACCTGTCCAACCCTCCCATGGTGGTGAAGGTTTTCAACAAGCAGCGCACGTGGGAGAAGGTGAGGCTCTCCTCTTCGTCGTGAATCCAAACGAACCGTCTATCATTTTCTCTCTGATGTCCTTCCTCAAAGATGTCTACGATCATGGCCTCCCTTCGATCTAGCTCCCTCTGTGATAATTACGCCTGGGTACAGCCCTACCTTGCAAGCTGTGGTTGTTGGGATAGGCTCCGGCTCACTGGCACGACGAGATCAAGCGGGAACTGATAATGGTGATGATGTGTATTCGAGAATCGTGAAATATAAGCTTCCCAATAGCATCTCATTGCACAAATTGCTCGTGTAACTTAATCTGCTGGCTCCACCGACTTCAATAAATATAGGAAATAAGAGACATTTAAGTGAATCACAGCTGACATTAGATGACCGTAATATACTGCTAATGAGATAATTGTGAAACTAACTGCAGTATGCAGCAGTTGTTAATGATGATAAAATCCTAGTAGGGTTGAAAGCATGCTCGTCCAGTTAAAGATTTGTCTTGCTAATCACACCTGTGATACTTTAAATATGCACCTCCTACTGCAGCGATTACTTTGTTATTGCACCATGAAGCGTTGGCATCTTCCTCTCATCTCATCTCATTGTCAGAACCGCTTAATCCTGTACAAGGTCGCGGTGAGCCGGAGCCTATCCCGGCAGACACAGGGCACAAGGCGGGGATATACCCACGATGGGACGCCAGTACATCACCGGGCACTAAGGGCAATTTAGTCTGCAAGCCAATTAACCTATGCAGCAGCATGGGTTTTTTGGACTGTGGGAGGAAACCGGAGTGCCCGGCGAAAACCCACGCGGACACGGGGAGAGAAACTCGCAAACTCCACACAGAAAGGCATCAGCGTCTTCCTCGTGCACTTGTATTTAAAAGCAAGGCTTCTCCTACATTTGCTTTCTCTCTGTACATCTCTCTGATCGCGTAGGATTGCGGTCTTTATTCTTGTCTCAGACACCTATATCCTCAGATTTAAGATCTACCTCTCGACTTTTCTCATGTAATTCGCGGAGTCCACAAATGTGCACTGTGAACACGAAGGCCTTCGTTCAGCAATGCAATAGGGTTCGCAGTTTGTACAAAAAGCGATGCCTCAACGAAATAGATTAACGAGCGCCACTTGATAATTAATGATTTACTACCCTGTGATGAAGCAGTGCAGGGTTTGAGGCTTAATCACATCGCGTAGGTCACTATGGTTGTTTGACCATACTTCACCTCACGAGTCGGTGGAAGTGGTTCTTCTCAGGGCTGATTGAGGCGTCAATCTCGACAACGCTGTCAGCCCTGGCCGGGAGTGAAACCCTCTGGGTTTATAGTGGAGTGCGATTACATCTCCCTCCCCCCCCCCATTGCTATGGGTACGTATGTTTGGGTAAAGCCTCTTCTCCCCCCCCCATTGTCAGAGTTTGAGTATTCGCACATTAGTCCGTTGTTTATGGGCGCACGACGCTGCTGTGTTGAACCGTTTGAGTTTAACGTTCATCAGGAAAACAGATTTTGCAATATTTATTCAGTATACACACGGAATAATAATATATCCTGAATATGTTCGTGGTAGATACTTCCACCAACCCGCACTGACCACGACATTCCCCCTACACATATGTTAGGAAAACCTTCACACAGCAATGGAAACATACATTGTGGCTGTTAGTGATTAATAACAATTATATTATTTTATATCGTATTCACGTCACGGTGCTTTCGAGATTCATATAAATGTCTCTAGTTAAACTAAATGTCATTCTGAACAGAATGTTAACGTTCATGTTTGGCCTGCAGTAACGTCCTATGCTCTCTTGTATATAGCAAAACGCGCTCACAATTTCCAATTTCGGTATCTAATTACGAGACGAAGTACTTGTCAGTTGACTAATGAACTGGCAAAAAAAATGCTCGAGGAACGTGCAGATTCGTAATGAAGTTAAAACTGCTTCCATTCAAATCTGCATATCAATATAAATCGACCATATGTCACGTGACATGCGTGTGGCCACCCTCACTCTGAATTCCTCCCCTCTGCCCGCCCCCTGTGGAAACAGACGCCGCTCAGTGTAGCTCACCCCTGCTTCCTCTCTGCCTCCCCGTCACCGATCACCCCATCACCTCCTCCCCTTCTCTCGCTTCCACAATACTTTCTTCCCGCCGCTCATCTTGATTCATTCCCTCTTTGCCCGTCTTGGGGTCTTACGGTCCGGCACCGCTTCCCTTTATCATTGCTTTTAATTTTTCCATGCAGCATGTCATTGAGTCTACTCACCTTCCAGTGCGTATACGCTACAACATAGCGCCAAGGTGTATGCTTTCCAACGATGTTTCGTTCCGCGAATTCCGCACACTGTGATCAACGCCGCATGTCGACCGGTAACCGTGCCCTGACTCGCAACGTCAACAACACAACCCGTCCAGGTCGGGATGTGGGAGAAGGAGCGTCTGTCGCTTAAATACCCGCTTTGGCCGCGCTATGAATTCTCCGAATCGACGGTGATGGACGACCGCCACCTGAGTGTGGTCACGCTGGAGGAGAAGCCGTTCGTCATCGTCGAGGACGTCGACCCGCAGACGCGCATGTGCATGCGCAACACCGTTCCGTGCCGCCAGAAGATCAAGCTACTCAAGTAGGTCGATGTGCCGCGAAGAGGGGGCATTTCCCAAAACGTCACCTCTCAATAAGCACGCGACATTTCGCCGATGCTGATGTGTGGTTGGGACCGTTGGACCAACACTGGTTCAACGTTGGCCCAACATTCCACGTTTACTGGGCTGTTATATTATTTGATGTGTTCGTTATCTTGTATTGGGCTACTGTGGTAAGCCAGAGCCTTTCCCGGCAGACAAAGGCTGCAAGGCAGAACTATACCTTGGATGGGCTTCCAATCCGTCACAGGGCAGTGAGGGCAATTTAATTAGGCTAATTAACCTAAGCAGCAGCATGCCTTCAGACTGTGGGAGGAAACCAGAGTGCCTGGTGAAAACCCACGCAGACAAGGAGAGGCCATGCAAACTCTGCACAGAAGCACACCAGAGCCAGCATTTAGATCTGGAAATTTCTTGTTGATTAGGCAGCAGCGATACTCCTCCATGCACCACCATGCCGTCTGGGCGATTTTATGTTTTTTTCCCTCTTAAGCTCACAGTATGATCGCCGAATGCGTTGAGGGTTTTTTTGTTCTGTATGTCCTCGTGCACTTCTGCCATCGCAAACAGCATCACCGAATAATATGCTCCGGTGATTTATCTGCAGAGGTTTATTTTGTTAGAACGGTCGACCCCACGTGGGTGTTGTTGTCGGTTTATTCACCACATGACTGCTTTCCCAGATACATTCGTAGGTGTTTCTATAATTGGGCAGGCAGAGAAAAATGTATTCTTGTTCCGTGATGTGAATAACAAGGAGAGAGAGGCTCGCCACATCACGAGCTCCTGCACGATGCTGTAGGGGGGGGGGGGCGAAACATTATCTGAGTTCGATTTTCGTTTGGCTCGGTGGAGATGAATAAAGTCTGTCCTATGACACTGCTCCGCTTGGATCATCGCTTCGTCTCATCCGTAGCCCCGGACATTTCTGCAGATTCAATGTTGGCGTGTCCTCAGAGACAGTCATCAAATTGGACAATCACTTTCCGACAAATTTTACAGAAAGTGGCTTTTGACTTGCTTCGTATTGGGTTCATTGCCCTTCACCATAGCAGATTACTTAGGCACTATGTCAGCTGTCTTTATTTTATATTCCAGTCGGTATGTTTATTTATTATTATTCATCATTATCATTTAGCAGACTTCTTCCGTGGGGGGCAGTGATGCAATGGTGAGTGAACTGCACCCAGCTTGAGCTCCATTCCTGGTCACAGCCAACATCAGTGACATCTGAACTTGGCTTGAAAATTCTCCCCTCCCCCCAACCACTTTAATCATCAAACTGCACATCAACCAGCGTGATGACGTACGGTCCACCAACCCCCACAAACCATATGGCATTGGATACATCTTCATAGAGTAGTGGATTAATAAAGGACTGTGAATTATTATATCATATGTTACCACTATGTCCCTAAGACTATCATGTAAATATTTTATGTAATAATCATGTATATGTGTTTTTTTTTCTTCCAGTAATATGACCAATTCTTCTTCAAGTCCGTACATAAAGAAGTGCTGCAAAGGATTCTGTATTGACATCTTGAAGAAGCTCTCTAAAACCGTAAAATTCACTTATGATCTTTACTTGGTTACTAATGGGAAACACGGGAAGAAGATCCAAGGTGTTTGGAATGGAATGATTGGCGAGGTAAGGAGAACTTATCTCATTCAATAATTTCCTTCTGGTTGTCCAATAATAATGAGATAATTATTAATTATTATTTAGGAGACGCCTTTTATCCAGGGCGAATTACATCATTACAGAGGTACCCAGGAAACCACGGAAAGGCGGAGGGAGGCAGCCATGCAGTCAGCTGGTGCCAACACCTGCCAGACACTGCGTTATATTATGATGTTATCAGCCATTCATTAATAAGGTTTTTTTTTTCATTGTAGGACGAAACTTGAGAACCCGGAGAAAACCCATGCAGTGCAGGGGGCGGACACACACACACTCCACACAGAATGGTGCCCGAGGCGGGAATCGAACCGCCTCGGGCAAGACATTCTTCATTTGAGGCTCAGATGTTACCACTGCGTCACCCTGCCGCAATAATTCTTTGAACCCTGTGGTCCGAAACCACTGCATGGGGGGGGGGTCTCGTGGTTGTGCAACTAGTCCACCGAACTCTTGACGCATGAAAAAAAATGTCGGTGGCTTTTCATTATTTCCTTAAATCAATATCGATCCGTGACTAAGAGTTAAAATGCGCTTCTGTAAATGAAGCAAAACTGCTGATTTCGCCTCTCAGATCTCGGCGTGGCTGCTCGCGGATCGAGCGCAGCCCTTATTGCCGATCAATTCCAACGCGGGTGCTCTGCTGCTCGGCGCCGCGCGAATGAGATTTGGCGACCGGTGGCCCTGCTGCTGCCGTGCGCCTGGGCAATCCCTGGAGCTAGGCCACCGTTAAGCGAATAGCCACGGCCGGAACGGTCAGCGTTAAGTCGACTTTGGTTAGCGGTGTAAGGGGAATGGTTGTTACGCCTCTGCAACGAAACGTTGTGATGGCGCCGACTGTTGCGATATATCCTGCAACGCACTGCTGCTACGCGTATGCTCACACGAACAAGCGGTAAGTGTGGCGCTGGTGCCTACACACGCGGCCTTGAACACAGCACTGAGGAGGCAACAAGGGTTGGTGGATTGCACGGATGTTGTGATAGTCCATCTCTGTTGGGCGTTGAGGTGCCATATCCTAGCTCATTAGGAGAAGGTGGTACTGATTTAATCTGTTCCATCCAAGACTTGGATGGATGGAACACTTGGATTCCAAGTGTTTACTGGTTTGTTTCCACATGTATAATTGGCTTAAAACATTTTGATCTACGTGCTTCTGTGTTTGTGGATTACGCCGCGTTGGGTGATGCAGTCGCATAATTGACTCTCCACTGTAGCAACATAACATTATTCATATTGTTATTACATATGCCACTGAAGCCCAAAGCTATGTAACGTGGAGTCTAGCACTCTTGTTAGGGTCTCTATTGCTGAACAGATTTGAAGAGAGACATCAGTATCATTATCGATGCCCGCTTAATCCAATACAAGGTCGCGGGGATGGCGGCGGAGCCTATCCGAGCAGACATAAGGGGTTGTACCCAGGATGTGACGCCAGCACATCGCAGGGGACTTTTTGGGGCAATTTACTCAGCAGGTCAATTCACCTAGGCATCTTCCAGATAAATTACGATCCGAAGACCCTCTTACGAAAGGAGGTTGGCGTAAACAAGGGCATCCGGTCATACATTTTGGCTCCAATACCCCCAGAAATTGAGAGGGGGAGGGGGTGTGGGGGGCAGTTGATCAACCCGGGTAAGCCTGGACAGCGGCCGTTTATTATCATCGGCCTTTTCGGACAGGTCTCTGCTGACGGCTAGATGACGACGTACGCATATATTGGGCTGATTGTGACGTCAGAAAAATTGTCAAGTAATGACAGGCCAGGTAATTTTTGATGACCTGACACATGCACTGTTATATCTCATCTCATTATCTGAAACCGCTTAATCCTATATAGGGTCACGGTGAGTCGGAGCCTATCCCGGAAACACAGGGCGTAAGGCAGGAATACACCCGACGACGGGACGCCAGTCCATCGCCGGGCATTGCGGGACAATTTTTGTCTGCGAGCCAATCAACCTATCCAGGAGCATGCTTTTGGACTGTGGGAGGAAACCGGAGTACCCGGCGAAAACCTACGCGGACACGGGGAGAGCATGCAAACTCCACACAGAAAGGCACCCGAGCCGAGAGATTCGAGCCTGGGACCTTCTTGCTGTGAGGCGTCAGCGCTACCCACTGGGCCACCGCGCCGCCCGCACTGTTATATAGAGAACGTTTAATATGTGCCCATAAAACCGCAGTAGTTTAGTTTCAGGCTGCATCTTCAATGACTAAGTGCCCTTAGCCTAGATTTTTCTTCATGAAATAACGTCTATATATACACAATAGCAAGTTGCGCGTTGGAAAAAAAAACACTTTTTCAGATTATTTTTTTTCCCCAAGAAACGTGTTTATTAATCAGCTGCAGTAAGCACACGACGTCTATTTGTTTCCATCAGATTTCGTCCAAATTAAAGAACATGTGAAAGCACGACTCGCTTGCCAGTGCAGGGATACCGGAAAGTAATAAGCAATTGCACGAATGCACTTACAGCAATAACATTATGAAACTAGCCGGTGGCTAATTTTAACTGCAAAAAGTTTCTACCTGACAGGCCATCCTTCCTCTTCACACGAGGTATTTCTCTAAGCTGAGTGTCCTGCCACTCACTCGTCCCCCATGCTCGTCCTCCTGCATCTTTCCCTTCATGCGTCACAACGACTCCCACCTCCACCAAAAATCAACCACCTCTACTCGGCACCATGGCCTCTTGCTGCCCTGCGCCATCCTTGAAAGCCCCCTTGCATCAGTAGCCCACTCTTTGTGCTCCTCCTTAACTCGCCGCGACTCTCGCCGCTGCTCTCGGCTCTTCCATGCCTTCCTCATCTCAATAAAACTTGAACCTCTTCCACACCAACAATCTGCCTGTATCGTCTCCCCTTTCCACACCCTCCGGTCACGGCAGTACATTATGCTCCGCCCTGTTTTGAATGGGGCCACTAAATCAACTGATAATGGACTCCGTGGCTACCACGAAAATATCATTGAAAATAACTGTGAGGTTCGTCAGCCAAAATGCCTTTCACTGCAACGCCTTCCAGAATCATCTGTCCAAATGGACCCCAATTCTATTACCATATCTTACAGTTTCTACCGCACTGACACAATAATAATAATTGCATTTATAAAGCGGGCGGCACGGTGGCCCAGTGGGTAGCGCTGTCGCCTCACAGCAAGAAGGTCCCGGGTTCGAATCTCGGCTCGGGTGCATTTCTGTGTGGGGTTTGCATGTTCTCCCCGTATATGCGTGGGTTTTTGCTGGGCACGCCGGTTTCCTTCCACAGTCCAAAAAACATGCTGCTGCATAGGTTAATTGGCTTGCAGACTAAATTGCCCGCAGTACCTGCTGATGGACTGGCGTCTGATGGTGGGTATATCCCTGGCTTGCGCCCTGTGTCTTCCGGGATAGGCTCTAGTTCACCGCGACCCTGTACAAAACTAAGCGGTTTCTGACAATGAGATGAGATTACTTGAGCGCTTTTCACCCGGGGGTCACAAAGCATTCTTAAGGACCTAGTTTTTTTATTTCTGTTTCGTGATCATAGAATGTTTTGTCACATACTTCTCGGGCCGCATGTAGGTTTACGTGTCCGTTCTATGCATCGTGTGGTGAGATATTGAATTGTGTGTTCGTTGCACTGTGACGTATCACCAGGTGGTGAACATGCAGGCCCACATGGCTGTGGGGTCTCTCACAATCAACGAAGAACGTTCCGAAGTTGTGGACTTCTCAGTTCCCTTTGTGGAGACGGGGATCAGTGTCATGGTTCCTCGGAGCAATGGGACTGTGTCTCCATCTGCATTTCTTGGTAGGCGTGAAGGTTGCCCTGATGTTCCTTTTCGCGAGGCTATGGTAATTTTTATGAGGCAATGATTATTGCAGATATCATTATCCCGTAACTTTGTTCTTGACTGTACGTCCAGTAAGAAATAGAGATCACTCAAACGTTCTTCAGCAGCACTTCATTCATGATGATTCTGCCACAAGAATTTTAAGCACTGCTGTTTTACAACCCATAACCCTCACAACGCACATGCCGTCAGTTATTCTAGAGGTAATTCATTTAGTTTACAGTATAAATGATGAAGTCATATAACCATCGTTGCCATCAAGTGCTCCAGAAAGCATTTTGCAAAGTGTTAACTAAATTCGGAATAGCAATTTACTCAGAAATTACATTTTTGAGCTTTTTGGTATCTCATAAATACTATGGGGACGTTTTGTCTCTACAGAGATGTAAAAAAATAGGCTTTACCCGATCTCTGGCAATAACACAGTGTTAAGATCTTTAAAAACACCAAATAGACACCTTTCGTAAAGAATCACGTTGGCAAAAACCACACACGTTTGTGGCAAAAAATGCAAACAAAATGCTTTAAGAATATATGCCTTGTGCTTTAAAGTGATTGGTCCACACCAGAGACAGTTTCCTTCACAACCTGGCCTCAGTACCAGCCATCAGCTGAGGACAGCGCAAAATCAATGCATTAGTAGCTCGGGTTTGGCAGTCTAGGCTATGAGTACTCAAAAATACTGTAACGACGAATTAATATACTGATGTACATCAGATAAGTAGAGATGGCAGGCCATGAACCCGGTTTTAAGCCTGAAATATTCCTCATTTATTAATAGAATTAGTGCTAAACGGCGCAAATCCTTTTTTTTAATAACGTTACCCTTCTCTGGTTTTTGTTTTGTAATTGCAGAACCATTCAGCGCTGATGTCTGGGTCATGATGTTCATCCTGTGCTTACTTGTATCTGGAATAGCTGTGTTCATCTTTGAATACTTCAGCCCCGTTGGCTACAATCGACAGCTGTCTGCTGGAAAGGGTGAGTCCCGTTTGAGGATCCACCACGTTTTATTGTGCCTCTTTTGTCTGCGGCGATTTTTCCGTATCGGTGAATCGGCCCATTTCGTAATTCATGTCGTTGCCACAACGATCGCCGTCAACGGTCATGAAGCAGTGTTCATGCAACATTCTCCCACGGGCATTCTATCACACATGCTCCTGGCGAGCGTTCTATGCTGCGCCTGAGTCATTGGATTGTAAACCCTTGGCATTTGTAATCATTCACTTTGAATATGCACAAACTATTTAATTAGCAAAAGCGTGGTGAAGCATGGTGAAGTCACCCCCATGACCGACATGATGAGGGACATATCCTTGGCTGGCAGTGAACCGACAAAAGTTTAGCACAAACCTTATTATTTATTGACTCTTCCATTCACCCCAGCGATTTAAACTCATTTTTTCAGCTATGAGAGCTGACAGTCTGAATTGTCAATGATCCAGAACATGCGTCTCCCTTCTCCCGATTGTACATTTAGCCCTGAAACCATGGCACCACCTGCCTCGATGGACTCTAAGTACAGTAGTACAAAACATTGCGATTAAAAGAATGTAAAGAATAAAAAAGGTTTTTATCATTTATGGCACTTATACAGGTGTTAAGATATTTAAACACCAAAATACACACACCTTTCACAAAGTGTCCAGTTTGCAAAAGCCACACATACTTGTGGCAAAATATGCAAACAAAAAGCTTTGATAACATATGCATTGTCCTTCCAATTGATTGGCTTACACCAGACATGGCTTTATTTTGAGCTTGATTGTCAGTATTATCCAAATGTTGCCAAAAGACAGTCAGCTCAGGACAATGCAAAATCAATGCTTTCGTAGCTTTGGTCGAGCTGTTAAAGCTATGGGTATTTTTGCCAGTGTACGTATGTAAAGCATAGCAAAGGTTTAAGATCTTAACACCTGTATAATTGCTATAAGTGGTAAAAAACCTTTTCTATACTTCACACATGTACACTGGAAGAATACCCATAGCTTCAAAGAATATAACTGAAAGCATCAAGATGGCCAGCGAAATCAACAAAGAGGGTTGCGGGTCAGCGAGAAACACTGTCGCCTCAAGAACCTGGGTTTGACTCACGGCTCTGGTGCCTTTATATGTGGAGTTTGCATGTTCTCCCTCTGTACTGGTTTTCACGGCTCGATGCATGATGATTGCTTTTCAAAGCTGTTTTTTTTCGGGAGAGTCATATCGAAATGTCGGGAAGGAGAGAGGGGGAACGTTTGACACGGCTATCCCGAAAGAACAGCTTTGGTAAGCAGTGATCATGTTCTCCCTGTTTCTACGTGGGTTTTCGCTGGGTATTCCGATTTCCTCCCACAGTCTAACGACATGCTGCATAGGTCAGTTGGCCTGGTTAAATTGTCCTCGGTACCCTTAGATAGACTTGCGTCTCATCTGGGGCACAGCCCCGCCTTGCACTCTAGGGCTGCCCGGATAACCTCTGTGATTCTGTATAAGATTAAGCGGGTACTGGTAATGAGTGAAAAAAAAAACACGTATGTATAATTATGTTTCCAGCCAATACACTGTGTAGCACATGTTGTTTGCTTTAATCTTCATAATATTATGTCACCAATTTAATTGTATAATCACATTTTACTACTTGAAATCAATATCGTTAAAATGCAATATCGTTCCTGCATTAACATGAGCATATGACCAGTGCATCATCATCATCATGACGTGCATGCGATTTAAAATCCATGTAACGTTGCAAAGAAGCCACTGCCCAAAGAGTTTATTGCACGTGTTACAGGCAAGAGCCATCGATTGATCTGATGACTATTTCTCTCGGTTATGTAGCAGCGTCTAATGCATAGAAATAAGGGCCAGACATGCGGCAAGGAAGCCTTTTATTAAACCAAGCACTGACTACTTTATTCAATAACCCTGTGGCCTTAAAAGAGGGGAAAAAATACACTTTCCGTGGAATTTCATGCATTGGCGATTTTACCCAAACACTTCAAAACAGGGATTAGCGTCCGAATCTGCACCCATTTTAAATTTAAATGTTCATTTTAAGGCCACGGTGTTGCTGACGAATGTATTGAGTGTTTTACTATTGTCCATGGCGCTTGTGCACCACTGTCAATGCAGGAGCATCACTGAATAATTTGTTTTCTATTGAACTGGTTAGCCTGTATTGGCACACGGGAGGCTTAGAGATAGTTCCCTGTAACGATAGCACTGTGCTTGTTGCCAATGACTGCTGATTAATCGGATTCATTCTGGGCGAAACGCGGATCTTTTAATAGCCAGAAAGAACCCTTGAGGTTCCCGCATCGTTTCCAGGAGGGGGCTTTAGAAAGATCGTGGTGGACGCATCATTTCTGCATAAATTTTACAAAAAGCAGCGCAAACACCACGTGAATAAGTGACACCAATAGGTGCCCATAGTCACACCAAAGTCATATATAGTTCAGACGCTCGACATATACATGAATAACCAAGTAAACTGTCATATACATGCTTTGTTAGATGTGATTTAAGCCTTAGTAATCATCAAAAAGGTTTTTTTAAAAAATTCTTCTCGTCAAAACGTCATAATTTGGAAAAGGACTGCGTCACATTGTGTAAGTTGAAATCCGGTTAAGACTAGAATAAAAAAAACATATATATAATCAGCATATAATACGACAGAGAGAAACTACCCGTAATAAATGTTAAGTAAACAAAACATCTCTGAACTAGTATATGGCTTTATGTCGATGCTCTTGTGGTGTGTTTACTCCTTTGTGTCTTTCTTACAAGAATTCGGAGGGCCGGCGTTCACCATTGGCAAGTCGATATGGCTTCTCTGGGCCATCGTATTCAACAACTCGGTGCCTGTGGAGAACCCGCGAGGGACCACCAGCAAATTCATGGTCTCTGTGTGGGCCTTCTTCGCTGTAATTTTCCTGGCCAGTTACACTGCCAATTTGGCGGCCTTCATGATCCAGGAAGATTACATTGATCAGGTGTCTGGTCTCAGCGACAAAAAGGTAAGCGATTTCATCGCGTCGTCTTGTCATGTCTCGGGATTCTTGTGAGGCTGAAGATGTCTCCCAACAAAGGGGATGAAAAGTCGCGAAGGGAAGATATTTTCACCACAGCGAACCTCAATGAGGAGCTGTTAAGAGAAATTCTTATACGTCCAGCCATCAAAATCCACATCAGGATTTTTTTTTTAACTAAGGAAAATGAAGCAATAAGACATGATTGTTAAATATACTCGTGTGCAATATAAGCTCTTTGGAAAAGGCGTAGTTTGCAATGCATCGAATTATTGTCTAGATTCAGGTAATCGATGTGCGTTTAATGTCATATGTGCTTTTAAAGTTACACTTAGAGCAGATGTCTTAAAATTATCTAGAATGACATGGCTATCCCGAAAGATCGACTCTCGACATATCACCTCCCACGTTCGAGGCATCATCGGGCTAAACGTTGCAAAGGACACAGGGCTGCTCATCTCATCTCATTGTCTGAAACCGCTTATTCCTATACAGGGTCACGGTGAGCCGGAGCCTATCCCGGCAGACACAGGGCGCAAGGCAGGGATACACCCACGATGGGACGCCAGTCCATCGCCGGGCACTGCGGGGCAATTTAGCCTGCGAGCCAAATAACCTATGTAGCAGCATGCTTTTGGACTGTGGGAGGAAACCTGAGTGCCTGGCGAAAACCCACGCGAACACGGGGAGAGCATGCAAACTCCACACAGAAAGGCACCCGAGCCGAGAGATTCGAACCCGGGACCTTCTTGCTGTGAGGCGACAGCGCTAACCACTGGACCACCGTGCCGACAGGGCTGCTCAACACGGCTATCTCCAATGAGCAGTCGTTAAGAACAATTAATTGCAATTCTCATTCATCGAGCCATGAGAACCTACATCTCATTGTTATTGGGGGGGTTTTTACGGTTATGTTGTATAAATTGCTCTGCCGCTCACATTTATATAAGACGTTCCATTCCCTAAGATTAAGACCGTGACATTCCCAACGTGCGGTGCATTAAGAGACGTGATCTCAGCGCTGAGACCTTCTCTCCTGATTTAACTCACCGAGAGACAGCAAGAGCGATGGCAACACTCCACCGTAATAACGTGCGTGTCACGAGACACACGGACAATCACCTTATCGCGCGCAGAAATACGGAGGATTCATCCAGTCCTTTAATGGATTTTAGAGAACATGGAGTGAGTGGAGATAATGGGAAGTTATCTTCTCGGGAAAATATTTAAGAGGTTTTGCTGCCTCACTTGCCAGCTTCCCCCATTGAAGCGGTGCCTTTACTGGCAGGGCTCCTTTGGTGGGGGGGGGGGGCATGGGATAGGTAATGGGGGGAGGAGGGCAGGCTACAAAATATCTGTGGGTATAAACATCTCTCATCTTCAGAGCGGCTGCAGTTCCAAAAATATCAAATGCACATTCCACACAAATGGTTGCCACTTATGCACGTGCAGCTGTTATTCCACTGACTGAAAATTGAACTCTAACAAATTTATTTAAAAGTAGACAAAAATAGATGCTTCTTTGGTATGAACATTACCTACAAATAGAAATACACACCACGCACATACTATACACATTAGTGCGAACACCGTACGCTGCATAGATGCAGTGTAATTGCATAACACATGGGCACATGTCGTAACACCCAGAGAGATCCGGGCAGAGAGGTACTTGCCAGCGATTCAGGATTTTGAATGTTGGCAGCAGCTGGCTGCATGGCTACCTTACCCCTGCCTCTCTGTGGGTTTCTCGCTATACCCCCATATCCGTGCCTCGTCTGATCAGGTGTGCAATTTGCGCAACACGTTACAAATTGTACCCAACTTATTTAGTGTTACTATTATTATCGGAAACTCGTCTTCGTGGATCACAAAGCATTCGTGATACTGTAACCCCGCAGAGCTAGTTGTTAGCCAGAGCATAATCGTACGAAAGAGCGAGTACATTAACCCATTTATGTACAGGTACTTTGTTTTGCTTTTGTCACTTTAGAGACGACGCAGGTCACCCTTTGCAATTGAGACTCATCCTGGTCTCGAGACTTATCACCTGTGTTAAACAACATGAACGAAATTACGTGAACGGGTTTGGAGTAAAGCTTTAGAGGAGTGCACATACTTGAACGTACGTGTCTCGCCCAGACAAAAAGGCAGACTTTCAGCGTGAACGTCCGTATCGTATCACATGAATAGTTCATGAACCACTTCACTGCAACTTACAGAGCTGGCTGGAGAGTTTCTTTTCTAACATCCTCAGATTTTGCAGAATGCCCTTTCAAGTCGTTCACCCTCCTGAGCGTGCGCTCGCCAGCCTAACGTACATTTAAGATCTCACCCGTGGGATCAGACGATGATGTAATAGGACATTTAATGCACATGAGAGGTGACACACTGAGAGTCGCTAAGGTATCGTTCTGGCAAGGGAAGACTATTACAAAAAAAAATGTCCTACAAGGTTACAAACTTCAAATGCAACTATGCTTATATAGCTATGTGTGAGCGTTTAATTTGTACATCATTCCAATTGCTACCATGTCATCACTGTCACATTGCTGGCCATGCGGCATTATGTTTATCTATTTATTTACTGGATTGTTGTACCAGGGTAATCCACTAAAATGAAACATCTCATTTGCCAAGAATGACCAGGAGCATTGTTACATTAATGATTTATAAGGATGATACAGCTTTCCACAGTAGCAACACAAATTCCCGCTGTTAACATTATTAACAGTCATTATGAACAGTTATAGCAAATAGGCTATTTAAATATAATCATTGTCATCAGCAGTCAGTATTTATTTACTTATAGATGAAGGTCTGCGCGTGCTCTTATCATCTTACTGGGCACCGTGATGCCGCAATAAGTTTAACTCCTGCATAGGAGCTATCCCACGTGTTCCTCCTTCAACTGTCATTCCATCACCACTCTCGCCCCTTGTCCACCATCTCGTCTAGAAATATGCTTCACCTAAACCCTATTGCTGTCCTTAACAGTTAATCTGATGAGAATTGCTCTTTGAACCGACTGTTTCGGGATGGCCGTGTCAAAGTTTGTGTGTATCCGTCTTGCTCTTTACATCCAACATCGTCAATCTTATATCTCTGTGTTGTGCTTATTGCTCCGTGCGTTCAATTCAATGTCCAGTAGCGTAACTGCATTATTTTACCCTGCAGTATAATATGAGAATTGTGCTGAGCGACAGAAATAGAAGCACATGTTCTTGATACGAACATATAAATGCTATTAGGCAGGAGACTTTAACGGAAGACCGATAGCCAACGGGGCGGAATTACCACCAGTGGCAATCGAGGGGGAAAATGTAACGGAGGTGACGTCTTCTGGAGAGATGAACGAACGAAAGCAGCTTCCGTGCCAGTGCTTGGTGGAATGTGACGTCACAGGACCGTGAGGGATTACTGCAGCTCAGGGAGGCCTTCATTCAACAGTGCATCGATCTTGGCTGCTGCTGATGTTTATGATGAATAGGATTGCACAAAAAGGGTAGATGCACGAGTTCAAATGTATTCAGCAGATTGATGGATGTCCGCCAGTTGACAGTTGTGCATACATTTACATGCACACTTACATACGTCATGTGAAATATATTGGGTGCCGCTGCCATATAATATTTGTTCGCTGTTGGATTCCACATTCCATTTAACAGATAAATATATAGCAATACCTCTGCTCCCATCACTGCTGATGGAGATGGTCCATGAACTCTCCGTTTTCAGAATGCAAGAGCGCCCTTCCGTGAAAATGTATTTTTTTTTGCTAATGTCACCCAGCAACCTTCTCTTCAATAAAATACTCGTCTGTGCACTCAATCTTGATTATAAATTGGAAGCCTAATTTATACGGCGGATTTTATACTGTGGATAGCGATGTCAGGATGGTGCTACAGAAGAGTAACGGTTAGTGCTTTTGGGAATGAGTGTTGACGGTATGTCAGTTCATCAGTGCCACTTGTCTCACAGCAAAGTCCTCTAACTTGGGTAACGCCTGTGACATTTTAAATATAATTTAAAATACCAGTTGGGGCGGCACGGTGGCCCAGTGGGTAGCGCTGTGGCCTCACAGCAAGAAAGTCCCGGGTTCGAATCTCGGCTCAGGTGCTTTTCTGTGTGGAGTTTGCATGTTCTCCCCGTGTCCGCGTGGGTTTTTGCCGGGCACTCCGGTTTCCTCCCACAGTCCAAAAAACACGCGGCTGCATAGGTTAATTGGCTTGCAGACTAAATTGCCCTCAATGCCCGGTGATGGACTGGCGTCCCATCGTAGGTATATCCCTGCCGGGATAGGCTCCGGCTCACCACGACCCTGTACAGAATTGAGCGGTTCTGACAATGAGATGAGAAAATACCAGTTTTATATTCATTTCAAACTTATTTAAGAAAAATAGGTAGCAAGGAAGAGAGAGGCAGCCTGCCGTGGTCTTCCCAGTTCAGTTTTGCTTTTGTCAACAGACCTTCTTTATTGGTATTCGTTTACCTGTATCTCATGTGCAACATTTCGCAATGCTCCAGGTATTTGGATCCTAATCAAATGCAAATGATTTACGATTATAAAAACGATTGAAATAGGTTTGAGTGCACGTATGTAAACTATTCACGAATAAACAATGTGGGTTAGCTGTGTTTAATAAAGTTTCTCATCAAACGTATGCAATCAATCAGATTCTGGAAAAAAACAAATGAACATCATTTACCATTTTGCCAAGCCTTTGGTGCTATGAAAAGGTATTTGGCTCGGTAGAAATGGATGCAGTCATCCAAGCTTTAACAACCCGAGGCCAAAATATATCTCATCTCATTGTCAGAAACCGCTTCGTCCTGTACAGGGTCGCGATGGGACACCAGTCCATCACCGGGCACTGCGGGCAATTTAGTCTGCAAGCCAATTAACCTGTGCACCAGCATGTTTTTTGGACTGTGGGAGGAAAACGGAGTGCCCGGCAAAAACCCACGCGGACACGGGGAGAACATGCTAACTCCACACAGAAAGGCACCCGAGCTGAGATTCGAACTCGGGACCTTGTTGCTGTGAGGCGACAGCGCTACCCACTGAGCCACCGTGCCGCCCGCACGACATAATGTGGAACAATATTTGAAAACTGAACAAGGACGCAACAAGAAGGGTGTATGGCAGGACAAGGTGCGCGATTGGATATTCGTGGTGGTGGATGAAATAATAAACAGCAGCCGAAGGAAGGAACACATTTGAGAGGACGTTCACCATGGAGGCGTTATTGCCGGTATCCAGATTGACCCAGGTTAGCCAATTGCCACTGTTGGAAGTTTTGAGGCAGAGTTTTATGACCGGATGCCCTTTCTTCCATCAAACTCCTTTAGTTCGAGGGTCTTCAGATATCTATATCTCTACAACCTCTCCAAGGACCTGTTCACCAACATAGACGCGACCAGGAAGGGAGAATTGCTCTCCATAGCTGTTATTTTTAGATAGCCGTGTCGAGTGTTCCTTCTCCTTCGCAATGCTTGCCACCCACGTTAGAGGCATCGTCCTGCTTTCTCCACGTCGGGAGGCGAAACGAGAGTTGTTCTCAAGCGTCGAGATGTGAAGAACCTGCATCAGTACCTAACAGGAGCACTGGACTTCAAGCGACATAGCCCTGGGTCCTTTCGAGCACGCAAGCTCCTCCACCACGATGAGATTATGACTGATGAGGGGGAAGGGTGTGCAACGTGGAGATGGAGCGATGAATTCAGACTGTAAAGGATGGTGACCGCTTGGGGAGTCCTTCATTCTGTAGTGGATAGGTCATAACTGAAGAAGATGTGTTTAAAGTATAATCAATCTTATCAGCTCGGCAATAAAACTGCTACTTATTACACTACTACTGTGCGGATTGCCAGCGTGATTGATATGCTTTCATTAGTCTATACTTGCCTTATGTGCACGAACTTACTTGGAATTTGCCTAGAGCACAACTCTTCGGCAATAACTATGGCAGTGTCAAAATGATGATTGTGTAAACCCTTGAAAAATATTAGAACATTGTGTAATCCATTAGCAATGACCTCGGGGTACCTATCGAGAGGTTGTTTGTTTTTTTTGGATTATTAATAGACCTGTAAGGTAGAAAAAGTATAAAAAGTATGCTTTATACATGTATGCACATTGCAGACAGAAGTGTATTAACTAGCCAGAGCTCTAAAGAGCCTCTCTAGTTTGCGTTTGGCCTACACTTTCACACTGGCCTGACATCTTGGAAGAGGTGGGAAGGAACATCCACGTTAAACCCATCGTGTGTGACCTTCCATCAGGCTAACGGTGTACTACTCATTTGTACCAAATTTTGGAAACCTGCCCAGTTGTTTCAACGGCTGCGTCAAAAGATTAACTAACAGCCTCGTTCACCTTAAGTTGACATGAAGTAGCAAATTGTTATTATTATTCAGAAAATTATTGAAACAGAACTAAGCATTGGGTGCAGCACGGTGGCCCAGTGGGTAGCGCTGTCGCCTCACAGAAAGAAGGTCCCGGGTTCGAATCTCTCGGCTCGGGTGCTTTTCTGTGTGGAGTTTGCATGTTCTCCCCATGTCCGCGTGGATTTTCACCGCGCACCCGGTTTCCTCCCACAGTCCAAAAAACATGCTGCTGCATAGGTTAATTGTCTTGTAGACTAAATTGCCCGCAGTGCCCGGTGATGGACTGGCGTCTTATCGTGGGTATATCCCTACCTTGCGCCCTGTGTCTGCCGGGATAGGCTCCGGCTCACCGTGACCCTGTACAGGACTAAGCGGTTTCTGACAATGAGATGAGAACTAAGGATTGGTGGCACGATGAACAGCACACTGCGTTGTTTATGCACCTGACAGCGGAAGTTTCATTCTGAGCCACAGCTAACATCAGCAGCAAGTAGTTTCTGAACTGTTGCTGGGCCTCACCCCGTCCAGCAACGTGCCTGGTGAAATATGGTGAAACCCCCCCCATAACCAGCACGACATAGGGAGACCTTTGCGCAGCCACGGATTAACAATCACGTTTGCTTTAAGCTTAATTGTTTAATGTCATCCAAAAGCATTATTTAAATATGTAATGAGTGTGTATATGTCCTGTCCTCAACATAATTTGTCTTGTAATAAATACCAAGGTTTGATTTTAACGTCCCATTTTCCCCCTCTTAGTTTCAAAACCCGCTGGAACATTCGCCGCCGTTTCGCTTCGGGACTGTTCCAAATGGGAGCACGGAGCGTAACATCAGAAATAATTACCTGGCAATGCATGGCTACATGTCAAAGTTCCACCAAAAGTCTGTAGAAGATGCTTTAATGAGCCTGAAAGGAGGGTAAGTTGCTGAATTTTTAAATCACACGAAGGTACACACACACACGTGGGTGAAGCTGGTCTCTGAGTAAAGTATTCTCCAGCACCTTACAGTACTTCTTGTAGTCAGTGTTAAAATTCAATACTAGGCTAAACAACAGGTGGCACCTACAGGTGACAAACATTCCCTGTCCAGTCACAGTGATGCTGACTGTACATGGTGCATGCACAGCCTGCCTCTATGTTCAACCCTCACCTCGCTTAAGTAGTTCTCCCAGTCCAGCAGCCGCCCACGCCAACCCGCAATTCGTTTGATAATAACCTTCTGATTCCGACTGGAAACCAGATCAGAGTCAAGGTGTGCACCATTCAGTATTGGCTGTAACACGTGTTTTCCAGTGCAGCAGGTGTCTGATGTGAATAAGCCGAGATGTTCAGTTCCAGTACCAAACTCGTACCCATTATTCTCAGCAGATTTCCCGAGGCTACGACAGGGAGACAGTGGGTTGGGCAATCATTTTAAGGATTAATCGCCTCTTTTTCAAATAAAATAGAGTCTGCCGGAACTTTTGTATTCAAATGATGAAAAGTGGAACGTGATATTCCTGGATAAATCTTAAGCCGCCAGGCCCAGTCTCCCAGTTTCCACGGCGATTGCTCAACCCCCCCCC
>JAZEWT010000005.1:19258355-19301392 GCA_036362905.1 Mordacia mordax
TTGTGTCATGTGACAGGCGAATGTTTGGTGTCGCCACCAGTGTGTGGGTCTAATGGGAAACGGGCAATGAAGGCGTGATGGGGAAGTTGTGCGGCCGATAAGGAGTCGTTTCAGTCTGGGCTGCGCTCTAGTTATTTACGTCACATTTTTTTCACGATGAGACACAATAAATACTTGTCACCATCTGAAATATATTAAAGACCTGAGGTGGCGTCTGTTGATCACACCACCGGAAATAGCGCACACATGAAGGCTGATAAAATGTAAAAAAGAGAGGTGAGATCGGGGAGAGAGGAGAGAGAGAGGGTAGACAAGGAAGAGAGGTGAGAGAAAGGAGGGAGGAGAGAGACATGAGTGAGATCCTTCTCAATGCTGCCGCAGTGTAGGGACAAGGAGGGTTGCCACTGGATCCTCGCACTACGGGACTTACTATTACCATTATTATCCTTTTAGTTTTTATGCTCCTCTCCCGGACATTTCAGCATGAATAGAATAAAAGGGGATGAGGGTGAGAGAGTGAGAGGGTGAGGTTGAGAGAGCGAAGGTGAAAGAGTGAGAGTGGTGGTGAAATAGGAGCGAGGGTGCGAAAGAGTGAGGGTCTTTTTTTTTGTATTGCAAAAAATTCAAAAAATTTAACCTGCTGAAAGACCCTCATCTCATTGTCAGAACCGCTTAATCCTCTACAGGGTCGCAGTGAGCCAGAGTCTATCCCTGCAGACACAGGGTGCAAGGCAGGAATATACCCACGATGGGAAGCAAGTCCATCACCAGGCACTAAGTGGAATTTGGTCTGCAAGCCAATTAACCTATGCAGTTGCATGTTTTTTGGACGGTGGGAGGAAACCGGAGTGCCTGGCGAAAACTCACGCAGACATGGGGAGAACATGCAAACTCCACACAGAAAGTCACCTGAGCCGAGATTCGAACCTGGGACCTTCTTTACTGTGAGGCAACAGCGCTACCCACTGGGCCACTGTGCCGCTCGGATGATTAAGCTGAAGTTCGTAAATACAAAACGTTTTTACTGATCGGCAAAAAATCCCCAAAAAAGGTAGAGTGTAATTGTTTAGCGTTATTCTTTAAAGCCGAGGGTTGATTTATCGCATGGGATCAGCTGCTTAGTTTTTTTCCTAATCTTTGTACCGTACTTCTATTCTGCACCTCTGCCTCGAGTCACATCCGTACCCGCGGCCTCCCAGCCTCTGTCTCGCGAAACTCCTCCTGCCCTTCTCCTTGCATCTTCTCGACATCTCCTGCCAACACGTTGCCAAACTGTCTAAATCTCGATTACCTTGTCACTATTGCTGAGAGACCCTTTCCATGGCTGTGACCTCGTCAAGCAATGCTGGCGTGTTTATCGATAACGGCCTCCACTCTTTCAGGAAACTGGATGCATTCATCTACGATGCAGCGGTGCTGAACTACATGGCCGGAAAGGACGAGGGCTGCCGTCTGGTCACCATTGGCAGTGGGAAAGTATTTGTGGCCACGGGCTATGGCATTGCTCTGCAGAAGAGCTCCCGTTGGAAACGAGCCATAGATTTGGCTCTCCTGCAGTATATCGGTGACGGTAAGATACATCTCATCTCATCTCATTGTCAGAAATCGCTTAGTTCTGTACAGGGTCGCGGTGAGCCGGAGCCTATCCCGGCAGACACAGGACGCAAGGCAGGGATATACCCACGATCGGACGCTAGGCCATCACCGGGCACTGAGGGCAATTTAGTCTGCAAGCCAATAAACCTATGCAGCAGCATGTTTTTGGACTGTGGAAGGAAGCCGGAGTGCCTGGCGGAAACCAGAGTGCTTGGCGAAAACCCACGCGGACACGGGGAGAACATGAAAACTCCACACAGAAAGGCACCCGAGCCGAGATTCAAACCCGGGGCCTTCTTGTTGTGAGGCGGCAGCGCTACTCACTGGGCCACCGTGCCGCCCAAGACACATTTGTTTTGTAATCAAATATATTGAGGTGAATGATTTAAAAAATGTAACTATCCACACTGAATGCAGCCTATTTTGGGGGCCTCGAATTACATTTGTATTTTGTTGGCCAAATATGTATGATAAATATTTATTATTTTGAACATCATTATCAACGATCAAAAGCCTGAACTTTTAAATGTTCGTAATAAGAGAAAATGTGTTCTAGAGAGAGTTGCTAAGGACGATGCTGGTTGTGGCATCATCCACCAGAGGATAGCATCAACATTATTTTTTTAATAGAAACAGACGAACCTCCATTTTTGCATAGATGTATAAATGATATTGATATCCATGATAACAATGTATATCACCAACAACATGAATTAGTATTGTAATGATGTAGGTTTTCACGGCTCGATGCATGATGATTGCTTCGAAAAGCTGCTCTCTCGGGACAGGACACATGCATAGCGCCCACACATATAAAGGGACAATAGGAACTACGCACGCACACTACGCCTGAGGATGCCTCTAACGTGTGAGGCGAAACGTCGTGAGGAGAAGAGAGAGAGCCATCGACGCGGCTGTCCCGAGAGAGCAGCTTTTCGAAACAATCATCATGAATTAGTATTTCCGTGAGTGAACGATCTTGTGTTGCTGTCACCGTTGCTGATACTGGTGCAACTTCACTCGATTTCGAAACTCACAGCTGTCAAAGCGGTTCGAGCGAAATGTGTTCCTGTCTTGGTGTCGAATCCAGTCGCGAAAAGCCCTCGACTGATTTATTGAGAAGCAGCCAAGTCGGGAATACGCCCAATTTAATGATGTAGGTTTTCACGGCTCGATGCGCCTGAGGATGGCCTCTAACGTGTGAGACGAAACGTCGCGAGGTGGGGAAAGGAAGCGAACGACGCGGCTGACCCGAGAGAACAGCTTTTCGAAGCAATCATAATACACCCGATTAACATCTTCTGTGAAGAAGGAGCACTTAAATGAGCTCCCGTCCAAGTCCTCCATTGCAATTTTCATCGTGGGGGGCTATGAGAGATGATGATGATGACTTCATCCAGCAGTGGATTGGTGATGGTGATTACAATGATCGTGATTAAACATAGGCAATATTTTTAAGCTATCCTGTAGCAGGAGATGTGTAGGGAACAATATTCAGGAGGTATAGTTCATACAAGGGTCAAAGGCCAACACAAACCGTGGTGTGACTATAAAGATCACTGAGCATGATGTTTCGTCGTGACAAATGGAAAACATTTCTGTGCACAGTTTAGAACAAGGTCGAGGTCACATTTTAAAAGTCCATTGATTATTTCACTCGACCACTACAGAAGCCCTTGCATCATACAGAGCTCATCACTTGTTTGGTGAAACGTACAACTTCAACACTGCCTCTGACCTTGGCGGCCAAATGCCGCAATGGTTAGCGTGTGGCACTACGAACCCAGAAACCTCAGTTCAACACCGGCGTTAAAATCCCAGCCAGTTGATGATTATCCAAGAATTGTGGATTGGAAGTGATCTGGTGGGACCTGTGACAAGCACACGTTCGTCATGGGTCCAGGGATCTAACTACAGTGATACGATGAACACAACATGAAGGGCCCTACGATTACTGCTAAGATAAAATTGTTTCTTAATCCAAACGTGCTCACCCCAAAATGTATATATGTAGTAAATAAATGTATTGATGTATGTTTTCATGGCTAGACGTATGAGAATCTTTAGGCATTATAACCCACACTGCAGCTGGGCTATATGACCTAAAATTGCCTCCAACATCAGAGGCGAAATGTCGCGAAGGAGAGAATAGATACAACTCGCCATGGCTCTCCCAAAAAGTGGCTTTTCAGAGCAATGCTCATCATCATCAATAAACGTTGCACAAACTTCGAACACCACGCAATGAATGTGAAACAATGTTTTCAATGTCCAAAATAACGAAACTCACTGGATGTAGACTTACAGACATCGCAGCTAAGAAAAGCCGTGGGAATTTAAAAAAAAGCGTCATTTGTTTACGTAGTGGAACAACAACAACACATGGTTCCGATGGCTCGAGCACGGGTTTGGAGAGACAAACAATGAACATCACCGCGTCATCAAGCTGGTGACAGGAGAACAACGCTTATTGATTGAACACACCGCTCATAAATGTAAATAAATACACCTGTGATAGCAAGGTTACACAAGCTCATGCATATTTAATACATTCTATTAGCGTGCATGTAAATCAGGAGACGCATAAAAGCAGGGTGACACCGTCATTAGTCAATGTGTCACTTTCGCAACATAAGTTTGCCTTCTGCTGGCAAATCAGCATTGCTGGCTGTGTTTTGGCCAAAGGTGCATTGGTGTACTTCAATCTGCAATTAGCCAAAACAGCTAATGATACAACAATAATTCAATGTATTATGCACCGCACATATTCCATGCATAGCCATGGCCCAGGCACGAATATCGAGACGATTCAGGCGTTCATCCGGCGCCAACCTGCCAGACATTGCTGCCTAACGTTTATGATGTTAACGGCCAATTTATTAATGAGCGTTTTTTGTTGTTGTTGTTGTGGGAGGAAACTCACACAGAACAAGGGGAGAACACGCAAACTGCGAGGTGCAGATGTTACTACTGCACCACCCTGCCCTTTGAGGGGGGAAACACAACAACAATAGTATTTTAAGACATTGAAGCTGAGCATCATCCATTTTGCTCTAAACATGCTAGGCCTACAGTAGTGAGGCTTAACGTGTACAGCGATGATCCACAATGATCGTGACCCAGCACAGCGATGGCGTTCACAGTATCTCTGTCACATGGATGAGAAATATACCGTATTCTCTGGATTACAGGATTTACGTTTGCAACCCCTGTATTTTTCAGCCTGATGATGGTTCTCAATAGCAATATACGACCACCGAGATGACAGACAAGGCAGCGCTATCCGTTTAGCATAATCTCCCAAGAGGCGTCGCTCTTCGTTTAAAAGCAGCACGTTCACGATCATGTTCTGTAAGAGGGCTCTCCATTGCGCTATATTCTGTCAGGTTATAACTTGATATCATACGTCCTTGTGTTTTTTAAAAACAATCCCCCAGTTTAAGCCCTGTACGGTTTATGTAAGAATGGCAATAAAACACAAATGAGGGTGCAATAAAACCAAAACAAAATTAATCAACCTGGTAACCAAGGTCAGTCTTGCAAATGAGTCTCTCCTGGTCTCTTGAGTTCTGACCTGATTACACAAAATACAGCTGGACTTGCAGTGAATGAAATCAGAGACCGAAATCGTAACGATCCATAAAATTGTTAAAGGCCTATTGTAAGTGAAGAATATAACAGATTTGCCCCCCTCGTGATTCAGGCAATTGGCACCATTCTACGTTGTGACAAAGTAATTGATGTTACGTTCTTTAAACACCAAATAGACACTTTTCATAAAGTGTCAAGTTTGTAGCAATCACACATAGTGGTTACTAACAGAAAATGGGTAAAGCCTCTTCTCTTTTACAACTCTTCTGGCAAAAAGTACCCATAGCATAAACTGCTCAACCCGAGCTATAAGGCATTGATATTGTGATGTCCCGAGCTGATTACCTTTTGGCAAAATCTGGCGAGCATTGAAACAAGGCTCAAAAGGAAGCTGTCTCTGATGCAGGCCAATCAGTTCAAGGACAATGCATATATTATCAAAGCATGTTGTTTGCAGTCTTTACCACCAACGTGCGTGTGGTTACTGCAAGCTCGACACTTTACAAAACGTGTCTATTTGGTGTTTAAAGAACTTAACACAATAATTGCCAGAAAACGGGTAATGCCTGTTGTTTTTTACAAACTCTACTCGCAAAAAGTACCCATAGCAATGTAATGGATGGTTATTTTTTTATTGTGGTGAATTTAGCGCCTGTTTAGTGGCTTCAAGGGTCGCATGCACTATCCATCGTGCTTACAAAACGTACAAGTTGAAAACACGGAAATCAATTCTTACACGCATGACTCAATGTATGCGTTATGCGCGTTAAAAAGGATTACCACATGTTAACTGATGCTTCATTACATGCCTATTATCTGTCGTTTTTTTCAAACAATTAAAAGCATAATCTACCTCGTAACACGCGTATATTCCTTCACTCTCGTAAAGAGTGGAAAATTACTCACCGGCACTAGGAATTGCAGAATGCAGCCAAGCGGTGAGCCAATGCCAACATTTGCCACTCATTGTGTACTCTATTAAAATGTTAGCAGCTAAATAGTGAAGGGGGGGGGTTATTTATTTACTTTTATTACGTGAAGGAACCGGACACTTCGGCGAAAACCCACGTGGACACGAAGAGAACACATTCTCTACACAGAAAGGCGGCCGAATCGAGAATCGCACCGATGTCCTCCTCGCTGCTAAATAAGAGTATTAGCACCGTGCAACCGTGCCTTTTTCAGTGCTTCAGACCTGTGCGTGTGTCTTTGTTTCCTCCCATTTCACGTTGCCAGGCGAAATGGAGGAGCTGGAGATGATATGGCTGACGGGAATCTGCCACGGCGAGCGAAACGACGTCATGAGCAGCCAGCTGGATATCGACAACATGGCTGGAGTGTTCTATATGCTTCTGGTAGCGATGGGCCTCAGCTTCATCGTGTTTGTGTGCGAACATTTCTTCTACCACGTGGGTCGTCACTGCGTGAAAAACAAAGAAAACGACGAGCCGGGTCTCCTCTATTCCATTAGCAGAGTAAGTTTCCATCTTGTGCCGCTTATATTTGTTGTTGTTGTTGTTTCGAATGGCAATGTGAGCCAAGGCAAGGGACATTCGTGTGCAATTATCTTATATCATCTTATTGTCAGAAACCGCTTAGTCCTGTAAAGGGTCGCGGTGAGCCGGAGCCTATGCCGGCAGACACAGGGTGCAAGGCAGGGATATACCCACGATGGGATGCGAGTCCATCACCCGGCACTGTGGGCAATTTAGTCTGCAAGCCAATTAACCTATGCAGCAGCAAGATTTTTGGACTGTGGGAGGAAACCGGAGTGCCCGGCGAAAACCCACGCGGACACGGGGAGAGCATGCAAACTCCACACAGAAAGGCACCCGAGCAGAGATTCGAACCCGGGACCTTCTTGCTGTGAGGCGACAGCGCTACCCACTGGGCCATCGCACCGCCCCTGTGCAATTATTATAATGCTCATTCATCAGCGAATATAGAGCAGTTTATTTTTACTTACAGATTAAGTAGTTGAAGGTGAACGTGCTCAGGATTATCTCGTTACAATATCGATGTAAAAACCGGTAAGTTAGTCTCTATTCGACTACTTGTCTTTATTAAGCAACTTTAGGAGTAATAATAAACACTACTCTGCGGTAGCTACAGTAACTGTCACACTCTACGGTACAAATCAACTGTCTGTACCTCAACATCTTCAAAATTGTCATCGCTTATATTGTGCATCATCATGATTGTCACCAGCCATTGTGCATTCACCACGGCACAGCTATAACTATCACATCCAGAAGTGTATTAACATCTATCATGCACAACTCTTCTATTGTAAAGATGTAGTTTTCTCGGCTCGATGCATGATGATTGCTTCCAAAAGCTGCTCTTTCGGAATAGCGCATCGATGGCGAAGGAGACAGGAGGAATGATCGACGCGGCTATCCCGAAAGGGCAGCTTTTGTAAACAATCATCAATTGTACTATTCATTGACATTGCCATATCAAAGGATTATCGAAATGAAGTATTTGAATGTAAAAACTAAAAAACAAAAACATATATAGTGTTGATATGCCGTTCATATTCTGTTGTTTTTGACATGCCGTTCTCTCCACAGCTCTGTGCAGCGCTTTGTGACCCTCGGGTGACAGGCGCTCTAGAAGTGCAACTATTATTAAACTCGCACTGCCAGCACATATTCGAGGGACACACACCCGCGGTGGGGGGTGGGGCCGGGGCGTTAGCGCTGCGTAGGCGTTGCGTCACAGCCACTGCCTCGGCTGCGGCCCTTTGACCGTGGTGACAAATCCAGGCATGCAGTCATTAACCTCATCTCTCATTCTCTGAAACCGCTCAGTCCTATATAGGGTCACGGTGAGCTGGAGCCTATCCCAGAAACACAGGGCGTAAGGCAGGAATACACCTGACGACGGGACGCCAGTCCATCACCGATCCTATATAGGGTCACGGTGAGCTGGAGCCTATCCCAGAAACACAGGGCGTAAGGCAGGAATACACCCGACGACGGGACGCCAGTCCATCGCCGACAGTCATTAACCCCCCACCCCAATCCCGCCGATGAAGAATTGTTCGTGCACAGCAAGAAGTCCCGGGTTCGAATCTCGGCTCGGGTGCCTTTCTGTGTGGAGTTTGCATGTTGGAGGTTGCCATGTTCTCCTCGTGTCCGCGTGGGTTTTCGCCGGACGCTCGGGTTTCCTCCCACAGTTCAAAAAACATGCTGCTGCATAGGTTTTATTGGCTTGCAGACTAAATTGCCCGCAGTGACTGGTGATGGACTGGCGTCCCATCGTAGGTATATCCCTGTCTTGCACCCTGTGTCTGCCGGGATAGGCTCTGGCTCACCGCGACCCTGTACAGGACTAAGCGTTTTCTCACAATGAGATGAGATGATGTTTTCACGTCTCCACGGATTTTGAATTGCTTTCAAGAGCTGCGCTTTTGGGAATCGCCATGTTGCAGGAGATAGGAGGGAACATTCGGTTTGGCTATCTCAGAAGAACAGACCTTAAGAAAGCAATTCTTAATTGTATGAATCGTCACATTTAGGGTCACAACGCAATTCAAGCGATCATTGTTTTTCCTTTCTGTCCTATAGTAAGAATACATTTAATCGTTTAAATGTTTTTGGTCCCAGCACCCCTCCGCACTCCCCAGATATTTTTTTCTTTTTCTGCCACGCACGCTATCGATAACACGGTAACGTGTAACGGGATGGAAAAAAAATCAATTCAAAGATGTCGCAGGGCAAACGTTAACGGCTGTGCGAGAGATTTTACGGAAATAGGTGGCCCATTTATATTTCTGCAATCAGAGACATCCCTTCCCACACTGCTCTTAGATTCGTGCTTTGTCACGGAGCAGTCATGCTGTTTTTTACATTTTCAGGGTTTAACCAAATGAAGTGAAAACCGACAATTTAATGTTAGGGGTTTTGTATGTGTGGTCATCAGTGACTGGATTGAGACCCTCAGTTCACTGCACTTGAGATGCTGGTTTAATGACGAGTGTCAGTGATGATTGGTGCCTGGATTCGAACGCAGCGCTTCAGTGGTGTCGGACAAAGCACTCTGGCCTTCTGGGCACCCAGCAAGACTATTTCTCAATCGGTACATCGGTAAAATTCCAAAACGGCAACATCCAAAATCTGTGTCCCGTCTATTCCACAAAACCCTGTTTTTTTCCGTCTACAATGAAACGCCACTAAAGGAATGAGCTTCTTTAAAAAGGTGTTTCTCCGAAAGCCATGGGGACCTCTAGAGAAATTCACCTGCAATGCCAGACAATCAGGGACTTGCCGTAATTGAGTGGCAGCACGAGACGAGATAAAACAAACAATCCTCCAGTGCTACTGAACACGCACGCCTCCCAATCTATTCCAGCAAGTGAGGCTTGCAGATGGGCAACAGATGTTGAGGGTCGCATAACGTGTGACATTCAGCGGCGCAGGGAATGCTAACAGACAGATATATCTGATTGGAGTTCAATTGTTTAGTCTACCGATCGCCACCCAGCAATTAGCAGCATCATGGGTGAATCTGCTTCTGTCAGTAATCAGCAGGAGTAGCATTATACACACGCGTGATGGCTCTGTCATGGTATCGTGTAGCAATGCATTTCTATCCCAGCGATTTGAGAAATCATTACAATTCAGCGTCACTATTCAATGTAGAATCCGTTCTTCATGCTCTTTTTTACTTTATCGCATGTGTGCCCCCATTTGTATGGTTAGTTATCCTCCATTAACAAATAGTTTGTACATAATTTGTGAAAATTGTAAATAATTGATTCTCACAAACGCACACCACATGCACACGCAAGATATGTAATGCATGCGTTGGGAACAGTGGGAATAAGTTGTAATTAATAAATCATCATCACACTCCAACAGGTCAGTGAGATTGACGATGAGACACCTGATAATTTATGCTTCCTCCAGCCTTCTCGAGTTGTCCTCAAACGGAGGAACGAGTGGGAGGGGGGAGCCTTTGGCAGAGAGGAGCAAGCAGCAACCGAGGCTTTTATTATCCCAGCAGGGAACCACATTAGTTCAGCTTGAGAGAGCACGATTGGAGGGGGTAGGTGTCAAGATTATTGCAGGTTTGTCACGATATAGCATCGTAACAAATAGGAGGGGCGATGATGAAGGCTCGCACGGCACAGTGAACCGTGGCTTGTATCCCGTGTGAATTTTAATTTTGTCCACTTCTGCGGGGGCAGCTCAGGGTCGCGTAGGTTTTGGGGGGCATTTATCTCTGAATCAGGAATTCATGTGTAGGTCAGTGCATTGCGCGTAGGCCAAGCGACTGACCGAAATACCAGCAATGGTCCGTAGGCCAAGGATGCGGATACAAAACAAACTAATAAATGCTCTTATCGTTGGTTCAATTACAGCCCGCAGCTCGCGTTATTAAGTCACATTAAAGCATGCTGTTCGGAGTGCAGCCTCCTGCAGAGTAACTGGGTGAGCCAATTTTTATGTTGTGTAATTGGGACAGCCTATCTTATAGGGAGGGTGATTTGACAAATACATGATACTCACCTGACTCCAACCACGCAGCACTCACCGCTCTCCAGACGATGACACTAAACAGACACCACTGAATCGGAAATCAGGTTCTCTGATCCTACGCAACAAACACAGCCACTGGTCACTCAAAACACCACTGACACATTCACTACTCACCTATTACTATCCATAGCAGGCCCTGCCCTCTAATTCCATATACACTGCATCAGAAGAAACAGATGAGTCCATCAGCAATATAATACCGTCGTGGGTTTTTTTTAGATTTAGAATAAAGGTCATAGGTCATACATAGCTCATCTTCAATACTAAAGGTTCCTGTATTATTAAGGGTCACTGCATTTCTAAAGGCTCTAACAACCAAATGAAATGAACGTATTCAAGATCCAAACAGCAGTGGGAGGTAGATTCCAAACGAACTTCTCAGACATCCATTTGAACTCGTGCAAAGGTCACAGGTTGTAATTATGGGCACCTTTTCGCCAATTCACAGAGAATGTAAAATATCAACGATTTTACCCTTTATGGCAAACTTGGTGTCTTGTGAAAGGCATCTCTTTCGTGTTCTAAGATCTTAACACTTGCATTACAAGAAAAGGTCAAACATTTTCTCTTTTTAAATCGTCATTGGACATACATATTACATATTCAAAAGCATAGTTATCCATTTCAGTTTAGTGAGGATGAGACCTCACTGCACTCGCGCTTGGAAAATTTCTCAAGTAAATGCTCTAACACTGAAGAATGAATGAAGCGGTCTACTGTGCATATAGATTGATAAGATATAGAGTGTAGATATCATTTGGAACTAACTGCTCAGGACAGCTAAATTTCAGCACGGTAACCGCGGCCCACTATCTAGCCACAGAGGCACAAGCAAAACCTCATCATGACTTTTAATGTCTCCATGGGGACAATCAAATGCGCGAATAAAATGCAGCATAAACTGTTAATGCACAAAAACAAGTGTAAAGAGGCATACGCGTAGTGTAAATGTAAGCCAACCAGGTAAACGTACTGTACCTCTAATAAAACTCATGTTGATGGGGGAAAAAACAATCAACACATTCATCATTAATACCGTGAGCTAATGAGGGAAGAATATTAAGCACGTGTCGTGGAAGCCAGTGGTCCTTCTTCGTAGCACATAGATGGGCTTTGAACGAGGGTAATTTTCCTTGAAAAGAAACAGTGTTATTGACGAATGTGTTAGGGGTTGTTTTTTTAATCGTACACCACTGCCAAAGCAGCAGCAGCATCACCAAATAATTTGTTTACTATCGATGTCCACTCTCGGGGTCCTCCAAGTGAGTACTCATCAGAGATCACGCGGGCAGGCACATCTCGAGCGATGGGTACTATGTACTGATTAAGATGGCCACACTTGGTTGACTTGGCACAGCTGAAACCCCGGTTTAAAGCTGGGCAACTGCCCGTGAATGAAGTGGATCATCAAGTGCAGTGAGTCGTTGGGTCTCAGCCCAGTCCGCTAATGGATTTACAACTAAAACACCTTGTTAAATTTTGCTTAAGTTGAATAAATTCCCACTCCAATACATAAAATATTAGTTTTACTGCCTTTTTCTGAACGTGCATATCTGTAACAAGGTGGATAGGAAAGTATTGACCCCTAAAGTGAATGAGAAGGCATCTGAAGATATTTTGCAATTATTTTACATAAAATCCCCATCCACAAGCTCTTCTCTTACATGGGGCGATGCAAAGCTTTGTTAGAATACCAAATGAATATTTCCTTAAAACTAAATGTTGCTTATGGTACAATCACAATAACACTGGGGAGGGGTGGTGGAGGATTTGAAATAATCCATACATTACGCCGAAAATTGCTCCTAAGAGCAGCTCTTTCGAGATAGCCGTAGCGGGAAGACACATGCTCACTGCCGCCACCCTCAATGAACCGCTGTAAAGAAGAGACATTCTCGTACATCGAGACAGACAAAGCTCCATCAATATAAATGGTGCGGCAGTGCTGCGATGCAGCCCTACTATCCCGCTATCCCGCAGATCTCGTCGCTCCAGCGCTTGGTGAGCCTCGGGTGAAAAGCGCTCTATAAATGCAATTATTATTATTATCTCTGTATGAACGCGGGGTCGGGCCATGCGTGCCGCGGAAGCCATGTCGCCAACATTCCGTCTAAATTTAGCCCAAATTGGTTATTCCGTACCGCTCTCCACCGAGTGGCGTACAAGATGGTGAACGTGGTGCTCACGGGGAGAGTCACTAATTGCAACCACGCACACACAACAGGCGGGCAGCTGCCATCACCGAATCAACAACTGCTGCCACATACCGCGAGCATTGCCAATTCTGACCGGAGATATTTATGGCGATGTTTAAAATTGTCCCCTCTCCCTCTCTCTCTCTCTTCAAAACGACGTAATGTGATCAACTGCACGGTTCTTATTAAAATCTCCCCGATCGCTTTGAGCGGTCACCGAGAGAGATCGATTGCTGATTCCGCTAAGAGTTGGCGAGCCTACGCGGCGTGCTAATGAAGCGAAGCGCTCGATCGGATGCGGCACGAGCCGAGAGTGGCTCCATCACGACACCGCGCCTCCACTCTTGCGCCGCCGCACGCTGTGTTTATGCTGCGACATCGCTCCGATGAACATCCCCCCTCCTCCCCAAGTGCAGCGAAGACGAGCCTCGCTGCTCGTCAA
This sequence comes from Mordacia mordax, assembly GCA_036362905.1. Lineage (NCBI taxonomy): Eukaryota > Metazoa > Chordata > Hyperoartia > Petromyzontiformes > Petromyzontidae > Mordacia > Mordacia mordax. The sequence continues at coordinate 19,271,726 of JAZEWT010000005.1, forward strand.
ACGTTGCCGTTGTGTGGACCTGCGTTATGCGCTGGAGCCGAGTGTATTTTAAAAAAAAAACTCGCACTGCTCAATGTAAATCAACAAGTCTTCACGCGCGTACATTTTAATGGAGAGATATCCGCAATCACTGTGTACACTATGGGGAACTGATGGCATGCTGGTTGGCACGCCGTGCGACTAACCTGATGACCTGAGTTCGATTCCTGACTATGGTTAATATCTCCACTCACCAGCGTGGTGAAGTATCGTCAAACAACCCCCATGACCGACAGCAGATGGATAGAGCCCTCATCCAAGAGTGGTTTATGATTTTATAATGAATCACATGTGTCAAAGTTTCGATCCTTGAAATCACTAATTTCCTTAAATGTTTCATTGTCAGCAACGGCACTCACAAAACCTGTTACGCCATGAACTGCACTATTACCGGTTTATAATACGCTCAAGAAAATAATATGGAAGCCAACCTTGCGCCTGGTGTCAATTGACTAGCTCTGAATGACGATATACAAATCTGGTCACAGACACACATTCATGCCAGGCTATAAGGTCCACCCCTAACTTTTAACTTTAAAAACAATTGTTAGAAAAATCCGTTTTATGATCCAGAGAATGTTGCATGAGTGAAAGAGGTGCCTGTAGGAGAGGCTTACATCTCCCTAAGAGGTGGCAGTAGAATAGGCTTAGATCTCCCAAGTAATTGGTAGACGACAGTAACCTGAGCACAGATTTTGGATCTTGTGAGCAAATAATAGCCTGCAAAAGATAAGATTTAGGTGGGTGTTTTGTAGCGGAATTTGTTTTTCCCCGAGACTCAACATTTCCGTGTATTTTTCGTGAGAGTGATGGGGGAGCTGATTTTGCAAATGTTCACGTTCACTGATTTTCATCTTGGCTTACCGCCAGGCCGTGTACATCATCAAACAACGCGATATATGGTTGTGCGTGTGGGGCGGTGGTGTAGTGCTTTGCAGACTGTGCTATGACCCTGGACGACCCTAGTTTAATTTCCGCTCACAGAAACCAACACCAGTGACGATAATCTGAACCGGTGTTGGGCCTCACCTAGGTCAACTCAACGTGAAATAAGTAACTGGTTTGGTGCGTAAACATCACCACCCGGGAGGCAAAGGCCACCGTGCATTGTACTGACCATTGAACCCCCAGTGTGCCATGCCGGCATTCATAGGTGCTCATTAACAGTACTTTTCTCCAAACATTTGTTAAGGTTATAAGGGGGATTTTTGTCTTTGGTGTCATGTTTATCATTATCATTCCTGAAAAGTGCATTCGGATTTAGTTTTCATTTCAGTGAGTTTTAAACAGACCATGCACTCTTAGAAATACATTACCGTAAATGGTGTGTTATCGTGTGTCTTTACAGGAATTGTACAGCTGCATTTATGGTATAGAAATTTCCAATCGAAAGAAATACATGCAGTCGCCGAAGAAACGGGTGATGGACACGAATTCGAGCATCGTGAGGTTGCTGAAAACCGCCCGAAGCATGGCCAACTTGACTCACATCAACGGAAGTAACTCCACGCCGCATCGCAGCAGCAACAACAACGAGCGGGTGCCGCAGCCAGCCCACGGGATGAACGGACCCTACCACAGAACTTCGATCAACAACACGGTCCTGTACAACCACAACCCGTCGTCGCATCGCTCCAGCCTACGAGAGACGAGCTTTCACGAGAGTGACGCCACGTCGCAGTACCGCTCCAATGCGAGGTTGTCCTCGAGGGGCTCCTTCTCGTTGAAAGATCAGGAACAGCTCCATCCATCCATTCGCGCGAACTCCGTCAACACGACAATCCACGAATTCGGCGAGGCGGATCGCAACATGGCGAGGTCTCGCCACACGTCCGAGAGGTCCCGCGACTTGGCCCCAGGGCTGCGGGGCATGCGGAGGAGCGCCTCCCATGCCTACATCGCGTCGCAGAAAATGTACAAGAACGGTTCGGAGCTGGGACGAGGCTACGTGTCGGATCTGGAAGACATACGAGAGCACAGCCCCATCCTGAGACACGACGCCTACAGGGAGAAGAATGTCCCCTACAGGAAGTTTGACCGGAATCTGCGCGACGGCGGTCGCCTTCCAGGAAGGTTCTCGCTCAAGGAGAAAGAACTTTACGGAATGCCACCCCCACGTATAATGACCAAATATGCATCAATGGACTGGAAAGATCCAAAGATATTCGTCCGCGATGCCCACAGCGTTCTTGAACCGGCCTCAAAGAAGAGGTCGCTGTTCAAGCGAAGCGACAGCTTTGCCGAACACGAGGCCACCATGCGTTCTACCTCCTCCATCGGATCGTACTTCCCACAGCACGAGGAGTGCAGCGGCTGCAGGATGAAATGTCACGAGATTGCGCCGATGAGTGCGCACAAAGGAGGAGAGATGGCCCACTCGTCCCGGAGCTGCCCAAGCCACTCCAAGTGGTACGGCAACGCGCACGGCGGCCGCCACCAGTGCGTCGCCTGCAAGTGCCCTGGCGTCGGCGACAAGAAGTCGATGGCGGATCACATGGAGCGCTACGCCACGGAGCGCCAGAAACGGATACGCGGCGACGACGAGTGCTCGTTCAGCTCGTTCTCGTCGCACAACGTGCTCAGTGCGCCGCCCAAGGATTCGCACTACAAGCACGGCTACGCGCAGGAGTACGACAAGCAGTCGGCGGCGGAGATGTACTCCGCCGCGTCCGCCAAGAGCGACTTCATGGAGGGGAAGTTCGGAGACACCGACGGCGCTGAGTCCGTGCAAACAATGCGCTGCTACCGGCCGGCCAACGCCGGCGAGGCGGAGGCAGCGCTGGAGCAGAGCCACCACCAGCCGCCCGAGTGCCAGCCGCACAAGGCGTTTGTGGATTCGTACCCCGAATCTCTGAGCTCATCCTACACCGATCGGGGTTACTTAAACACAACTAACTTCAGTCGACGGGCAACCGCTGCTGATCAAGCACACATGAGACACTTCCCTCCCATCAATAAATCAGACGGCATGGGCTGGGTTCAAAAACACAACTCAGCAGAAGAAATTCAACTTTGTAATCAAGACACAGTTGCCAAAATGCCTTATTTTCTAAGCAAGACTGATGGGTGGACAGTGCCACGACCCATCAATAGTACTTGCATTAGAAGGGTCTACAGCAAGCTGCCAAGTGTGGAATCAGAAGTCTGAAGCTTCGTGTACATATATAATTTATACAGTGCTGTAATCTGCTGTACAAGAATACCTGTGAATATTTAACATTAATATTGTACATAAATGAAATGTTCAATTTTGCACTTAAATGCTTCCGTCTTGGCACTCTTCTTTATACAATCTGCATGGTTTATTGGTGACTTTTCACTTGAAAAAATTAACTGTTCTAGTTTAAAACATTATTATAATTATTTCCTAAAATAGACTGTCATCGACATGAGTATACATTGTGTGGCGTTTGTATAAAATAAGAGGAGTAGATAAAACGTTCCAAAAAATGAGTAATTTGCATGGAAAATACCACATTTTTCTGTGGAAAGCAATAGGAAACATGAAGTTCACGGCTTCTGAGAAGCATGCAGCAAACTGAGCTGTCGTGCCATGTAGATCATTTCCAAAAAGCCATATAAACCATCGCAAAATTTATTTCACCATTATTCAAATTCTTTATGAAAACGATTTTTTTTTTCAAAAAATTCGGGCTAAATTACCAACCTTAATACAACTTAAAATTCCTCTCTCGCATATTTATTTCAAAATTGACAGCGCTTGGCAGAAGCGTCATTTGGCACGTGCGGTGACTCGACAACGATAGGAATAAAACAATGTGATGGCACGGTGTAGTGCTTACAGCGAATCAATACGGTTTCTCGTACAGTATGAACTGCCTTAAAACGTTACCATTCACCTATTTAAGTGCACAGTACGATTATCATTATTATTTAAATGACGAACATATCAAATGACAGTGACTAATTTGATATTTATTTTGGTAAGGCGTGTCACACATGAAAATAAACAAAAAAGTATCCGCAGATGAATGTGCAGATTTCCTTGCTCACTGCATTAACAGGTTGATCAAATCCAGGGTTTCAAGTGACGTGTCGTTTAAAGCCATATCCCTCTCAGTGTACCTCCAATAGTTTTCATCCACATTTTGTGCTTGTATATATATATATTTCTCTGTCTCTCTCTCTCGCTCCACACACAAACTCCTCTATATGTACAACCTTTTTGTAAGATAAATACCCTTGTCATTATATATAAACACACACAGCATTTTTAATGTGACAGGGTAAATAAAATAAATTTCTGTTTAATTGCACCGTAGCAATCGTTTTACATTAAGATAGATTAAGAGGGCTAAATATTTAGTAGGAGATATGCTTTTCCATTTTCCATACATGGTTGTTGGATAGTAGCCATTGTGTTAATTATTTATTTGGAGTTAACACATTATGTGCATGCATTTTTACCTTCTACATTTTTGTAGCAAAAATTATATAAATTATTGCATTTACCTTTCAATAGTTTGCAGTTAGTATAGCTACATATGCTTTGTTTTGTATGGCTACAACCGAATCCCCCACACGCACTCTGAGATCACCTTTTCACTCGACTCCCATAGTGTGGGATTTTGGTTCATGCTACGGAGGTTATGGTACAAGGGATGTAAACACACGTGACGTCCACAAGCCGTCAGGTGTAAAATACTGTGTGTTATACATTCTTTGCTTAGCGCTCGCCAGTAATCTCTTAAACTAAGACGTGTATAATATATAACTATATCAACAGGTTAGAAGTTTACACTGATTAACACATTTTTCATTCGTCAATTTACTTCCTTTTACTACAGGTATAGAAGATTCGCTCGCATCCATCATGTCTACACATGGCAATATTATAACCGATACTATAAAGCCTACAAATCTAACAAAATCATGTCCGATAATAACAATGGGTTCGTGGTCGTGTGGTTTTAGCCAATATCACAAGTTAGTATATGGAAAATGAGTCAATATTTAGGTGTGACACAGTTTTTATAATAACAGTAATGTTGTTTTCTTATTAATCAACATCTTCAATGTGCTCAAGATCCCTTGTTGTTTAACCTACATGTATTAAAAATTTGACCACATTTACTTGAATCTGCTTATTTTGACCGAATAAATTTCATGAATTTAAAATCACTTACAAACCTCGGGTTGAATTTTCTAGCGCATGCTACAATACAAACGAGTGGAGGGGGGATCGCGATGGAACAGCGGTGATTGTCAATGCGATGCGCCACTATGCCCGGTGCCTCAAGTTCGACTCCCAGCCTTGGTCACACATCGGTGGCGAGTGATACATGAACCGATTCTGGACCCCGCAACCTTCACAAGCCCAGACTGGTCATTATCGTGAGGTATCGCATTGCATGGAGAGGATGTCATCCAGCAGTGAGCTGACAGAAGGCTGAAAATTATTACCACGCATAAATAAACTATATATGTTGGTAACGATGGCTTTGGACAGATGCATTATATTTCAGTGTTTAATAATAATTGCGCTGCACAGAGCTGCAGAGAGAACGGCATGTCAGCAACAACAACGACATAAGAACAACAAATCAGCAACAATAACGTTTTTATTTCGCAGTAATGCATCGTTTGTATCACCGGGTTTATTTTCACTTTTCTATTATATTTTCATCTTAACTCCTTACTTCACTATCCTGCAAAATGTAGTATATAAATTTTAATTCGAAGTAATATATAAAGTTACAATTGTGCATTATTTATTCAGTGGTTGTGTTAAATAATTCGCTACTAATAACCACGACTGCTTCTGCCTAATTAATGATCTTAAAGGAAATGATGCCAAAGCCATTCATCCGTTCATTGTCATGCGGCTTATCCGGATCCAAGTCGCAGAGGCAACATACCATGCAAAGTAGCCCAGACGTCCCTTTCCCTAGCAAGTTCCTTTAAGGTTTTCCCAGGCCAGCTGAGAGATATAATCCCTCTAACAGATCCTGAGTCCCTGCCCCGGGTCTCCTCCCAGCTGGCCGTGCACGGTACATCTCCAGAGGGAGGCACCCAGGAAGCATCCTTATCCACCACCTCGACTGACTGCTCTCAATGCGGAGGAGCAGCGGTTGTATTCTGAGATCCTCCCAGATCACTGAGCTCCTTACTCTGTTTCTAAGGCTTAGCCCAGTAACCCTGCGAAGGAACCTCATTTCAGCCGCCTATATCCGGGACCTTACTCTTTCAGTTATTACCCAAAGCTCGTGACCATAGGTGAGGGTTGGAACGAAGACTGACGGTAAATTGAGACCTTTGCCTCCCGACTCGGCTCCCTCTTCACCACGACTGTCCGGCACGACGACTGGCATTACTGCAGACGCTGTCCCCATGTCTGTCAATCTCATGCTCCCTTTTACCCTCGCTCGTGAACACGACCCCGAAATACTTGGACTCCTCCACTTGGGTCAGCTTCTCACTCCCCACCCAGAGGGGGGGGGGAAGCCACCTTTTTTTCCGGGCGAAACCATGGCCTCGAATTTGGAGGCGCTGATTCTCACCGCATCACACTCGGTCGCAAACCATTACAGTGCACGTTGGAGGTCAGTCTGATGAAGCACAGAGGACAACATCATCTGCAAAAAGCAGGGATGCCACCTTCATACCCTCAAACTGGATACACTCAGGTCCTCGGCTACGCCTTGACATGGTCCAATAAATGTTAGCGCCGGCTGAAGGCGTGGCTGCCATCCGCTCGCCTCTTTGTGGTTTCCTCATACGTCTATAATGATGTAAATCGCTCTGGATAAGGGCGTCTGCTATGTAAGAATTAATAATATCCTGTCCATGAAAATCCCGCCAAGCATCTATGCTAAAACAAACATCGGTAGGAAATGTTGAAAATGTGGTGAATTTTAATAGGGCAAATGCATTGGCAGATGATACTCAATAGTGACATTTTTACTGTAAGCTATACTGCAGTGGCGGCTGGTAGAAACAATTTTTTAAAACAAGATATTTTTGGTGACAGAACTGGAACGGGGGTGGGTAAAAGAGAAATAAACCCGTGGATTCGAATACACATTCACATCAAAGACATGCTTTTAAGCATTGATCAAACGTGCATTTTACGCACAATTTCTGACGGCCAGATTCCAATAATCACTACACCTTAATGTGATGAAAAAATGGGTCCATTAAATCACAGTTCCTATAAAGTCAGGTACTTCTTGGCCATAACTACAATCACTTACACTCTGGAAGGGTGGAATTATGTTTGGAAGCTGACCAAATCATTATCGTCCCCTCATCTTAGCTCAATGATTTTAGGAAAATACATCCATGAAGAATGGCACTAAAATATCAATCTGACACCAATGGATGGAGGCGACTTACAAAGATTAGGGACTTACTTGACCCCAATCTATGGCCAGTTTCAAAATTGAAAGGACAAATATGACATCACCAGCCATGCGGTTATTAAACAAAAATATATTTCATAATCGGGGCTGCACGGTGGCCCAGTGGATAGCGCTGTCGCCTCACAGCAAGAAGGTCCCGGGTTCGAATCTCGGCTCGGGTGCCTTTCTGTGTGGAGTTTGCATGTTCTCCCCGTGTCCGCGTGGGTTTTCGCCGGGCACTCCGGTTTCCTCCCACAGTCCAAAATGCATGCTGCTGCATAGGTTAATTGGCTTTCAAATTGCCCGCAGTGCCCGGGATGGACTGGCGTTCCATCGTAGGTATATCCCTGCCTTACGACCTGTGTCTGCCGGGATAGGTTCTGGCTCACAGCGACCCTGTACAGGACTAAGCGGTTTCTGACGATGAGATGAGATATTTCATAATCAAAATACAATTTGTAACGTGTACGTAGATTCTGCTGTGGCACGAGAACGAGAAGCGGAGGCGCAGAACGCACGGCCTGGCCACACGTGACAGCTCGACGCTGGCATCATCACTTGGGAATTAATCGTGGCAGCCAAATAATCCAAACTCACGTTCATAAATGTGGAGGGGAAAATCGGAGGACGCAGAGAAAAAATCCACGCGACCACTGGGAGAATATGCAAACTTCAAACATACAGGCGTCAGCGTTAGGGTCAAACCTGCGACCTCTTGCATTCCGGGCAAGTGGAATAACATCCTGCCACGGCGGTGTTAAAATAAAGCATGCGATCGTTTCTCCCCCAATCCGATAGTGAAACCCCACGTGTGTTTCAAAAAGTTCTTCATTCTTCAATAAAACATCAGATATTCATAAGCTCTTGCTTTAAAGAACCCATAATCCAAGAGCACGGACGTCTACTGTTTGGAATGGGATTCTATCTTGTCTCCTGAGAGATCACGACTGATAAATGATAATGGGAGCTTCCCACGGATTTTTCACATTTCAAATCATACGTGAAGCTCCCTGTCGTTATGATCGTCGTGCCAGGTGCTCACCATAACTGAAGCCAGGAAGTACTTATGTTGCTTTTTAGAAGCCTAACAATGCCTCCGACGTGGCAGGCGCAACGTCGCGAAGGAGAGAGGAGAAATGCTCGACACGGATATAACGAAAGAGCAGCTATTAAACGCATTTCTGTGAACCCAGGCCGTTCCGATATGATGCTGCTGTGTTGCCAGCAGTGCACAAAGTAGAAATAAGAGAACGCAGCACATTCAACACATTCGTCAATATCACTATGGTCTAAAAAAAGGTCCTACTTGTGTTGCCTATATTTCTTTGTCTTTTTAAGACGGTTTTTTATTGGCGAACGTGTTGATCATTGTCGTTATTTGTGGAACATCTGATTCCCTTACCTCAGAAACCTGTCTTCTGAATCTCGTAGTGGTTGATGAATTGGCTAAATCACACCGCGCCCTGCTCCCAATATTTCGTGGTACGGCCCGGCTTGCAATTTTAAAACCCTGGAAGAGCCACCGGCAACTGGATCTTGACAGTTGGTTTAACGAAATGCACTCGGCGGGTGTACAGGGCACCTTGGATAAACAGGTTTAACGTCAAGCAGACATAGACAAGGGTGGCGCGGTGGCGCAGTGAGTAGCGCTGCTGCCTCACAGCAAGAAGGACCCAGGTTCCATTCCCGACTGGGGTGCCTCTCTCTGTCGAGTTGGCGTGTTTTCCCAGTGTCTGCGTGGGTTTTCGACGGGAACTCCGGTTTCCGCCCATCGTCCAAAGACACGCTGCTGCCTCGGTTAATCGTCATGCCATGCCCCAAAGAAGTACCCTGCCATGTACTGGCGTCACATCCTGGGTCTTAGGTACAGCTCCGCCTGTGTCTCCCGGGATAGACTCTGGATTAAGCAGGCACTGATCTGAACTGAACAGATTTAGGAAAGTGAAATTTAAAAAGCACATTCGTGCAAATTAAACTTCTGGTGTGAATTCAATTCTAGTTGTTTAATATTTCTTTCAAAAGCATTTTCACCTACAGATATTGTAAAATGTGAGCAATGCTAATAACACACATGTTGGACAGTACACCGCTGGATGAAAACATACTCTCCAACCCGTGTCGGGCGTCGAGGTTGCTTGAGTACACGTAACGACCGTGATATCATCTGCATTGAGTGTCAGGGCTCTGGTGTCACATGTATTGTGTGTAAAGGAAATGTGTTCTGGCAGTCATGTTGCCTACTTTATATTTAAGCGACGTTTCGGGCATTAGTCCTTTCATATAAGGACCCTTCATAGACAGGTCGTTATCTTTCATAAGCCAATGCCTTTAATCGAAGGGCCATTGCCCAAAAAAATTTTCAGCGAAGGGCCAAAATGTCGCCTATAATATATTTTATTTTTTCGGCAGTGTCATTGACGAATGTGTTGAGTTGTTATTGTTTGGCCAGTGTCAGCAAATATCACCAAATGCGCACGCAATCTCGGCGAATAATTTATCATACATTCAACAGATGCCTGGGCACGTCTAGAGAATGTGTAATTGCTTTTGTGTGGACCTAACACCATAGCTCACGTCCAGAGCAAATGCGTATTCATAACGCAGCCTTGCGCGACACTGCACGGAACACGCTTGGCATGCGCGTCGTGCACACCATGCGCTACGGAGAGCATAGCGAGAATATTCCTGCCCCCTGCTGGTGCGCTAAGCGGACAGAGCAGAGCGATAATAGAGAACGGTCACGCACGTCCCTGCCCAGACAACAATGCCTACATAAGGTCACCGCAACATCAGACCAATGCATTCAACCGTTTCAGTGTGTGAACGACTATTATGCAGTACACGATTTGATCCATCACGCATGTGGAATTTCTTCTGGATCATTGCTTCCATACCAAGGCAAATTCTGCTGATACTACCGCACATTCCTAGCTTTCATGGGCTCTTGCAACTGTTCATCGACCCGTGTTCTCCATGATCTGCTTTTACAATGTGCTTCCTTCTTGCTTTATGTCTTCCCGTGTAAGTATCCTACATCCTCAAATCTGTACACACGTCTAATCCATCGTGCTGTCTTCGTGACAGTCTTTAACGCCTTTTTGACATATTGGAATTCCAACCTTCCAAGTCCCTGACCCTACCCTGCCCAGAAATACGGAGCATCCTCCACTCAAAACGTATGATTCTCACCGCTACCAACATGCACATCCTTTGTCATCCCGATTCCCATTTCCTCCTGACAGCTGCAATGAGCAACCCTGTTCCTCGCCATTACAATGTAAATGTGCGACTCAATGTATAGCAAGTAAATTGACAATCTCGAATTTTCACCTTTATTTGTTTAACAAGGTGTAACCTGGATATAGATGAGCCTTGGTTATAGGTGACATGGGCCATTGGTCTCCCAGTAAGTGGGCAATGCCATATATAAATCAGCACTCTATAAATGCAATTATTATTATTATAATCCCATTTCAGTAATTAGTGGATCTCGCTCCTATTTGACAATTGACTGACGCCAGCATACGATGGCCTACTCTTGTGAAAGACGTGAAAGGACCGTTAACCTCTACTGCGACGTAGACAGCGCGTGTTATGGTTATTACACCCGCAGTATTAATCAGCGCGGCCTCAGAATTTGAGCCGTACAACCTCTGGCACAAGCGGCGTGCGCAGAATCACGAGGTCGTCACTGTCCATTCAACGCAGAATGTAAAGAAACCACTGGATACAAGAAGTGTTATGCAAAAGGCAGTCTTCTTTTATTAGGAAGTTCGATTTTTAAAAAAGCACTTATAGACATGCATTCACATTCCCATCCACTCCTTCTGTCACGTCCACCGAGTACACATTCATTAAGCTTGTGCCATCCTTCAACAACGGCCAAGTATACACTTACATCAAAAGCTATCATTCGTGAACAAAACCCTTCCAAACATCATCTTCATACGTCTCAGAACGCCTGAAGATGCCTCCAACGTGAGACACGAAACATCTTGAAGGAGAGACGCGCACTCGACATGGCTCTCCTGATACTAAGTCTTCATCATCATCACAATTCAATTCGCAAATACCATTCAACGGAAAAAAAGTTGCGACAAAAGACGCAGGTGTTTGGGTGGTAAAGGGGGGGTCCATAGTTCAACCAATCATGGCAATGGGCTCTGCTGTCCAGAGGCTCGTGCGAGGTCAGTCAGTGCCAGGCTGGAAGCAGCCTCCTGCCAAGTCGGTGCAAGGCTTCTGCTGACATCCGTAGCCCTGAGCGCACAGCGCATGTGTGACACCGCGCACTTCTCAAAAAAGCCGTCACGATGACTCTGACAGCAGAGACGTTCCTTCTTGGAATTACTTCTTGGCTGGAGATGCTTTACAGCTGCTTCCTTGGGTAATGTCTTGCTGCAGGTTAAACATGGTGCAGGGATGCACGAGAGCAAGGCACTTCTAAGCATTGCAGCACTGCACGTGTATGTGCACCGCAGTGAGATTTCACAACAAAGGATGCAAATGCGCTACGGAACTCCAACTGCATTCATTCAAATCGCATTTTTTTTTTAGTTGCGCAGTCCGATTAGTTGCACAATCCGACACAAGACAAAATAACGGAATGTGGAAGTGGATTTCACATACCAGTCACAGAATCTACTAACATTATTTTACGAGAAAAAAGCCGTGACTACCATTAAGGCTAAATATTCATTCCCAGCCAAGCCTTCAAGAGGCATGATCTGTAGTTGACACACTTAGCAGGGATGTAGTGCAGAGTGTCGATATGATGTGCGTGACAAATATCTGCAGGCACCATTAAAAATTATGCCTGTTTTTGTGCAGTACATTAAATAGGTTTCTGAAATATCCGATATATTTTGAGCGTTTTTTTGAGGGTTCTATCCTGAAAATCCAGTTTCCTTCCTTAAAAACACAAAAAATGTTCTAGAAGTAAATGCAGAAGGAATCTTAAGCTGGACTCTTGTGATAATATCTTCAAATTCGATTATGCTTTCTTGGCTAGATATAGTCCATCAGCATTCCTGTTATCGTTAACCCGTCACTTGCAAATCCCAATATCTGCAGAGACTGAGGGAGCCACATTCTCACTCCTCCCATGTGTGGTGCCTCTCTATAAATGTAATAATATTAGATGCAAGAATTGTAATAGTCAAGAAAGCTGTATTGAACATAAGGGTTACAATTTGCACTTAATTATTTGGTTTTTAAGGAACCTTTCACCCAAACATCACAAAGTGAAATGTGGTAAATTCAACAAGTAATCCTAACTAGTAATTTTATAATTAGAAAATATGCAACCCCTCTCAATTTGCTGTCAGATGTCCTCCCCAGATTGTGGATGCCTTCTGATTTACTGACTTTACTTCTCCAAGCTGTGCAGGAGAAGCCCTCATCATTGGCATTAACCAGAGATGGGAATGACCTCGTCACCCAGCTCACAGGCACTGCCCAAACAACTTCTCCTTAGTCATTTGTTATGGTTTTAATAACAAATAACAAAGATACATTCCTTTAGGCAGAAAAAATCTCACAAAGACAATACCTATTCAGAAGGTGCCCTGCGTTGACAAACGAAGGAAGGAATAAGTATTTCTGAGCAGGTGCAGGTCGATGGCAAGCCATCACCCAAGCACAATAGCGCGCAGCATCAACAGTTCTAGCCAGATGACTTCAATGCCTTATGGAACGAATGAGTCTTGAGACAGGATTTGAAGATGCCCAGGGACTCAGCTGACCGAATCTCCAATGGAAGGGCATTCCAGAGTCTGGGAGCAGCGCGCGAGAAGGCTCTGTCACCCATCAAATGGAGGTGCGACCTGGGCACATGCAGCAAGCAGCCCGTATTGTTGGATCGAAGTTGTCGTGTTAAGGAGGATGCCTGAAGTAGGTCACGGATGTATGTTGGAGCAGGGCCAGTGAGAACCTTGTAGGTGAGGATCTTGAATTCAATCCTATATTTAACTGGTAGCCAGTCGAGAGATAACAGTACTGGGGATATGTGATCGTGGATGGGTGTGCAGGTGAGGACTTTAGTAGCCACATTCTGCACACATTGTGAGACGATTGATCAGGTAGGCAGGGATGCCAGGGAGTACTGCAATGAAATAATTGATTCATAAAGAGATGAAGATGTGTATTAGCTTCCCAGCATTGAAAGGTGACAGAATGTTGCGCAGTCTGGTTATATTTCTAAGATGGAAATAAGCTACCTTTGTCACCTTGTTAATATGTGCCCCGAAGGTAAGGAATCAAGAGTCATTCCTGGACTCCGGACTGCCTTAGCAACTTCAATGATAGGATCGTCAAGTATCAACTGGATAGGTTCAGCCTTGGACAATTGGTGCGGGGTTCTGACAAGCAAAACGTCTGTTTTGCCGCCATTTCGTTTTAGTAAATGTTAATGGAGCCAGGCCTTCACAGTTGACAGTGAGGACGACATGCAAAGAGCAGACACAGTGATTGATGGCTTTGCGTGGACATGGATTTGGATGTTATCGGCATAGCAATGGAAGCTCAGATTGAGGCTGTGCAGTGTTTTATGTAGATGCTGAAGAGGAATGATCCGGGGACTGAACTCTGAGGAATTCCAGGTGAAACACGATGGATCTCTGAGCTATGTTCTCAGAGGCTGATGAACTGCTTCTGGTAGGAGAGGTAGGAGCTCAGCAGTGCAGGGCACAGTCAGTGACCTTTGTGCCTTACAGTCGCTCCTGTAAGGTATGGTGGTCAACGGTGCATTAGCACCATTGCATTATCTACTCTCACGGACTTAAAAGCTTGTGCCAATAGACACAACTAGTTAATAATGTAACGTTACATTTCTGAACATAAGTGCACTATACAAAAGTGGTTTGTCAAATATGTTTAATCACCGTGAAAGACGTTTTACAAAAAGACGTGTTTTAATCAAGTTTTACCCCTTAAATATTTTGCTTTAAAATATTTTCTTAAGACAGAAAGAACATATTTATGCCTCCACATACAGTTGACAGAGACGTACATAATATGGGGATCAATCAACAGACAGGGCCTGTTTATAAGTGTCAACGCGTCTTTTCAGTAACATAATAGATTGTCCATTGCCGACCGCATCAGATGTATTAAGCAGAGCAGAGTAAAATGAGTTACAGCCGAATCCTGTCTGCATTCTGCCAGTCAGCTTTTCATTCTCTTCCCCAACACTGCGTGGCGTCGAACAGGCGTTCATCGGGATTCAGAATGAGCCACAAAGAGGCTCAAATGTTATTGCAACCCATTTCGAATGAGAGAGTGGATGAGAAGTGATTCGCTGAATTGGGAGACGTGCATGAATGTGAAATGAGATAACCGCAAAACTGAAACATGAACAGATATTATTCAAACGCCCTTGGCATATTGACCATCTTTCCACCACACAAGACCAGCAAAATCATGAAAAATATAACTCGCACCTTGGTCCTTATTTACCTGAAATTTTACACATCACACCGTGTGGGAAAAGCTTGTACGTTTCTTTGTCAAAAAGCTCCATAGGCTGAATAACATTGCACAGTTGATCTTGTCAGCATTTTTGCTGTACAAATTTAGAAAAATCCCCAACACCACCACAGCTCCAGCAAATACGTAGCTGAAAAATACAATAACAAAAGTGTCCGCTTTATTAAAATTAAACATGCACAGTGATTACTATACAGCACTTATTTATTGCCTGCATACGCATTGAACAAGTTAACAGACAATAAACATGTGCATGAACTCATGTTAGTAGTCTGCACACTATGCATCGACTTTAGAAGTACAACATTTCAAATAAGCATCCAAACTAAAGCTATTGAAAATCTGATGTCAGATTTCGATTAAGCACAATGGAAAACATCCAAATGCAATCTTTAATGAGCTTAGATTCAACAAGAAAACATTTTCCTACGTGTACCCAAATCGCACTGACAGTTTGCAAATTACAAGTTTCCAATATTTTGCATAAAGAAATCGCAAACATAGTTTATGTACGTGCAGTTAACAAAGCATCACAAAAGCTTTCACAGCTGATGACCGTTTCAATTTTTTTAGGCAGCAAAACAACGTCAGTGATTTCAATAGAGAAACTCTGGTTTATATTCATGGCCCAAGCACTGCAATGCATGAAATAAACAGTCCTGTGTTTTAATTACAAACTTTCAGCATTCGTGGGTTTTTTTTTCTGGGTACGCCAATTTCCTCCCACCGTCCAAAGACATGCTGCTGCCTAGGTTAATTAGCCTGCTGAGTAAATTGCCCACAAAAAGTACCTGGCGACGTACTGACCCTGCCTTGTACCCTGTGTTTGCCGGGATAGGCTCTGCGCCCCCCCCCCCCCTGCGACCCTGTACACGATTAAGCGGGTACCGATACTGGACATTCAGTGCAGTCGCACTCCAAAATTGTAATGTGACTTTCGGAGACGTCAACAACTACAGCCCTCCCATCAAGGATTGGCCTTCCCCAAAAAAGGTTTTCACGTCAAATATTATCATATATAATTGCTTTCAGATTAGATCGTGCAGATATGTTAATATTTGACCTATAATACTCAATATAAAAAGGATGACTTTTTGCCTAAACCTGATGATGCCTCCAATGATGATGCCTTCAATTTGGTAAGCGAAACGTCATGAAGGAGAGAGAAGGAACACTACATGGCTCTCCTGAAAGGACAGCTCTTACGAGCAAGAAAACCTCCATGATTACATTGGTAGAATATTCTCACGTCATTCTTTAATGCAAAGTTCATTAGGCTTCAAATTTAATGAACACAGTAAGACAATGGTGGTATTTAATAACACCAATGTTGAATAATACACGTGTTAAGCTATGCGGAAGTAAATGAACTTACTGTATAGTGAAGGGTTTTGAGAAAAACATAAAGGACAGCACAATTGTCATGGCCTTTCTTCCCGTTGTAACTGCAACAAAATATCATATATGTTATAATAATAATAATTGCATTTATAGGGCGCTTTTCACCCGAGGGTCACAAAGTGCTGCACAGGACTGCGGAGAGAACGGCATGCCAACAATGACAGAGAACGGAAAATCAGCAACATTTTTTTTTTTTGGGGGGTACTCGAAACAGTAACCAACTATTCATAGAACTCCACTGATGGTAGGCTGGACTTGCTCAAACATTAATCAGGTGGCACAATAAGAATGCAATGCACCATACTAATAGAATCGATCGCAAGAGAACAACTCTTGAGATGAACTTTCACGCAATGGCATAAAAAAAACGACATCAATACAGATTCAATATCCCACACCATTGTAACTTTGGTGATCCGTGGGAACATATAAGGGAGATTTACGTTCGAGACAGCAGTCCGTAAATGCTGCGTTGCTCTAAGTCATTTGCTTCATATTATCTGCAGGGTGTGAAACAGGTAAGAACAAATACAACTGGATTTGTTATGCTAGCTCGGTTAAATGGCCTTAGACATTCAGAAAAAAATTATGTTAGATTTGGTTATCGTGGCAACAGCAAAGTGTACAGCATAGTGAAATACATGTTTATCTTTCACAACTCATACACATTTTACTGTCAGTTAAACCACAAGGGGAGGACATTAAAGGTCGGATTTTTCTACAAACAGAACATAAGTTCACCTTAACATATTACCCACAAGATAATACCAAAGAACCACAGCAGTGCATTCTGCGGCATTCTCACTGCTTATTTATAAAAAAAACAGCCTTCCTTTCGTTTAATGGTGGCAGAGATATGTTATACCACATATTTAGAGAACCTACTCAAGTTTAACATTTTGCAGCTGTGATATACCAACTTAGGAATGTGCTGACTAATAAGCACATTGATTAAAAAGAGACTATTACACCCATAATGCATACATCCATTAAGTTGCACGTATTGCGTTTGATGGGTTCAAGTGCACCTTGTAGCCAATATAGATTTCCGCATGCACCAGCATTCATCAAACTGTCAGACGAGGGTCATTACATACCTCGTGTGCATTCATTAGGCCTACATGACCAAATCAGTACGAATGCCGTCGATCTCACCACATCTCGACACCTAAGCTGAAACTGAGCCTGAATAGCGCTTGGACAGGTGACTACCGTGGATGAAACGTTGTTATATGTTGCTCCGGGGTGATGTAGTGAAAAACAGACGGCGGTGCAACAAAACGCATAATTGTACTGTAATTCTATGCTCTCTGCTGTCACTAAGCCGCACTGACCAGCGAGGTGAAGAATAGTCAAATAATGTTCATGACTTGCATGGTATGATGATGACGTCATCATGCCGAGAGATGACAAAGTCATGACGCTGATAATCATTAAAGCGCTGTTGCTGGACCGTTTTTCATCACTGGGTCTTAGCGGAGTTCGTGCCTCATAACATTCTGCCACAAACCGGTCACTCAAAGCGTGTTTGGCTTAACCGTGGAATGTTAGCCGATTAAAAATGAATAATGCATAAATATGTAAGCATTCGTTTGTTCCTTTCTGTAGAACTACATGCTTACTTTCGACTATCGTCATTACCTTTAACATCTTATTCATATTTTACTTCTAAAATCGTCTAAGAACACATGAGAACGTATATCAAACAAAAATCCGAGACCAGGTTAAAGCTCTATGGGCCGGGCTCTACCACTGGCACTGTATTATAAACGCAACCAAAAATCACACTCTGCGTGCAGTCTAAAGCAGAGTGCAAACACTCGCTCTTGCTGCAGCCTAATGAGAGCATGCTGCTCCACAGTCTAGATTTAGAAACTTTACTGCAAAGTGCCACCCCCGCCCCCTTCATTCATAATTGCCTAGCACAGGCGTTATAAGTGAAATAAATAAAACGTCCTTTCATAGGTATGCATTGCACACTTTTAGATTTTTTTAAGTAATGAGATATAGAACACAGCCGAATGTTTCATCAGACTGAATTGAACAAAAATATAAACTGTAACATTAACTGTGTAATGTGCTGCAGTGGTTCTTTGTTTCCAAAACTTAAACTGTATTTGGCATATAATCTTATATATGTATACTGGCAAAAAAGTACCCATAGTGTATTTGGCATGCTTATGGTTCTTTAATGTTGTCATTCAGGTGCAACAGGTCACGTGGTAAATTGAAAAACTAAATATGCACATGTACTAAAGCAAAGAACACTGTTAGATTCTGATCTGAGACGTAACAAAATAGATTATTTTTTTAAGTTAAAGGAATTACAAGAAACAAAACAGTAGTTTTCCTGCAACAAAATCCAACATATCGTTCGACAGGATGAGTAATTCAATGAACTTTGATTACCTGTGACTGCAACAAGTGCTCCAAACAGTTTAATTAAAGCCAGCACGAATGAAATTCCAAAGTACCCGCTTATAGAGAAGATCAAAGCATAGCCATACGTCTGAAAAGGTTCCTGAAAGAGTAAAAAAACATTAATTTCTTGAGTGCAAAACTTCTTGATATGCAACAATAATAGCGATTAAAATACAATATCTGAACAGTCAATCAGTATCATCTCATCTCATCTCATTATCTGAAACCGCTTAATCCTATATAGGGTCACGGTGAAGCCGGAGCCTATCCCGGAAACATAGGGCGTAAGGCAGGAATACACCCGACGACGGGACGCCGGTCCATCGCCGGGCATTGCGGGACAATTTTAGTCTGCGAGCCAATCAACCTATCCAGGAGCATGCTTTTGGACTGTGGGAGGAAACCGGAGTACCCGGCGAAAACCCACGCGGACACGGGGAGAGCATGCAAACTCCACACAGAAAGGCACTGGAGCCGAGAGACTCGAACCAATACTTGCTTAATCCTATACAGGGCTGCGGAGAGGTGGCGTCTATTGTGGCAGACACAGGGTGCATCATGATGTGACGCCAGTACATCGCAGGGCACTGGGGGCAATTTACTCAGTAGGCAAATTTACCTAAGCAGCAAGCATGTCCTTTGATGGTGGGAGGAAACCGGAGTACCCAGAAAAAAACCCCATGCGGACACATGGAGAACATGCAAACTTCACACAGAAAGCCACCCAAGCCAGGAATCGAACCCGGGTTCTTCTTGCTGTGAGGCAGCAGCGCTACTCAAGGCGCCACCATGTCAACCATATCTGACCAGTTGTGCGTGAATCATTTTAAGCCAAGAGGATAACAATAGGCCATGTATACGATTCTACTCGAAACACTGGGTGGTGATGTAGCCCAGTGATAGGCACATCTGCTGCTTTTTGCAGAGGACTGCGCTTTGTGGCCTGGGAGCCGAACAAATCTCTGTGATCCACTAACCCTTGTGATGCTTCATTGATGGCAAAAAAAAAATTGATCCTAAGAAGGCACCATCTGCTACGGTCTTTATGATGTTTTACTATCAAATTAACAACTTGTTCAATTCAGCGATTGTAAAAAAAGAGACTCTTTGAATGTGCTGTCAAATTTCCTGTCATGCATCAAATTAATGTGAAGGTTTATAACGCTGCTTAAACTTTGTACAACTTGAATGTACAACCACGGCGCGACACACGCATGTTATTTCCGCATTTTTGCAATAATGCGGGCGTTGCATTTTATGCCATTGTTTAATACACGCGGACGTTATATTGGCATTAGGCGGATTGCGCGCCACGCAGCGCGTGCAGACCGGCAACCCACGGCATGCGGCGGCGAGAATGCGCAGCCTAATGCATCATCGTAGCCAGAGGACACCCTACCGCAGTAATTCCCACCTCTCCAATACCACTTGCATAGGCAAGCGATCCCAGCCAGTGTTGAATGTAAATACGGTAGCAATAGTATACATTTAGATATCGATTTCTTATTTTTGATAGGCGGTTTAATGTATTTACGGCACGGTGGCCCAGTGGGTAGCACTGTCGCCTCACTGCAAGAAGGTCCCGGGTTTGTATGTCGGCTTGGGTGCCTTTCTGTGTAGAGTTTGCATGTTCTCTCTCCTCGTGTCCACGTGGGTTTTCGCTGGGCACTCCGTTTTCCTCCCACAGTCCAGAAAACATGCTGCTGCATAAGTTAATTGGCTTGCAGACTAAATTGCCCACAGTGCCCGGTGATGGGCTAGCGTCCCATCATGGGTATATCCCTGCCTTGCGGTTTATGACAATGAGATATGAGGTTTAATATATTTATTATCAGTAACAAATAAGCACAGTTAAAAATAAAAGTGAAGGAAATAGACAAAGAAATGCGTTTTGAGGCAGTGTTTCTCCTAACTCCTTACATCTCCTTTATTATGAGGAAATGAAGTTTAATTCATGGGTTTTTAAACTGCACACCCATTTTCAAGAAGGCATCTAACGCGTAAATCGAGAAATGGTTGTACAAGCAATGTTGTTTGAGCAATGGATTAGACTCTGATGGGTTCCATTGTATATATTACAGTACTATTTTGCACAAGTCATGGGTATCGGACTTCACACACTTGAATGGTCAGCTATAGCGTCACACTCTTGCAAAGTGGTACAAAAAATCTTGTGTAAAAAAAAAGAAATATATATTTGGATTCAATGCCGTTAAAAATCTTATAAAGCTCATTTTTGTAGCCTTAGGTTTATTTTATTACAAATAGCTTCTGTACTGGACCATTTTATTAGGTCTAGTGTTTCAGGTCATTTTCTTTGCATATGAGACTCATTCTGGTCTCTTGAGTTCTCACCCAGTTAAACAAAATAAACTTAAAAGTTGAAATATTTAGGCATTTTGGTGTTCAGATTAGAAACCTGGCATCATGGCATATGGCAGCCTTGAAAGCCTCTAACATGTAATATTTCATGAGTCTAGTTTAACATAGAAATAGCTCAACAGGGAAATTATATTTACTTATTTTTAGATATATGTATGGAATAAACTACATTAATAAAAAAAATGTGTTAGTCACTGAGTTATTCAGTCATAGCCAGTAAAATCTATTACGAATGCCTTACATAAAGTATCCATACACGTTACGTTTTTTTAAGTGCAAACAGATTCGTGCGTGTCATATCAATCCAATTTATATCATCACGGTCTATTCAAAGTTGTAGGTTTACCTTGTAACAAAATGCAAAGGCTGTACTGAAGCTTCCTGATAGTCCGATTCCAAGAAACAAATACACAAACCCAATGGAATAGGAGTAGAGCACCTGTAAAGCACAACGTCAAAAAAACATAATCCTGTGAAGGGGCATTTTAATAACGTACATTAATTTGCAGTCTTTAATCAGTGGCCAAATTTAAGCGGTGGGAACATCAGTGTTTCAGGTTGTAAAGTCACATCACACAATATTTGACATGCAAGACAACACCATGACCACCAATACAGTCAGCTGCAACCATGTTCAGAGATACTGAGCATACACTTCAGATCTCATCCTACATCTCCTGTGCAGGAGCTTCAGATAGTCTAGTGAATTTAAAAAAAGTTTACCAGCTCATAATCCATACAAAGGCTCGGGAACGCACCTATACTTGCATGTCATGTCAAATACACGCGATGCATATGCTATACCGTGAAAGTGGCTGGGACTTATTGTTCAACTTATACCTTTGAATTAAATGTGACTGAGACAGAGTGCACGAGTCACTCTGCTCGGATAGCATCATATCCTAAGCACGTCCTATCTGTTTGCATTCTCTATTTAACCACTGTAATGCCCCAGGTCACATGCATGATATGATGAATGCCACATCCTGAAACCTTACAGAAACGCCTGTGGCTCCATAATATACCAGACCAAACTATGGATTGGTACAATCCAGTAATGAATTTATCTGACAAATAAGTCTTCTTATCGGTGACAACTCCTGTCCATATCAGCAGAGGTAATAAATGAAAGTGTAAGAACATTCACCATTTCCGAGTTGGAACTACTATACTCTTTCATGGCCTTCTCCTGAACATTACCAATTGCTGCGTCGGCACAGAGCGCAAGCAATATCAATACAACGCCTGTGAAAAGAAAACAGAATTAATTGCACTGACAACATTTTTAATGTCTCCAATAACGCACCTATGTGTTAAAACAATTAGTGCCAACTGCATTATGATAACCGACAATAATCATTACCTTACACAAATGATGTTAATTAATTCAAATGATTGATTAGAAATGGGCAATTTTATGACACTGCAGAAATATTATTGACACTTTAATTTACGGAAATACATTAACCAGAATGGTGAAAAGTGTATCGCTTTCCATAAGGACAACATGGGCCAAGATATCTTAATTCACACGATATGAACAATAATATAAAACTACAGTTTATTGTTACAGTTGCCTGTTGTGCAAGAGTTGTCTTAAGGATGTGGATGCTGGTATTAAAACTAAATGCTCGATTTGACTAAGTGCTTTTTTAATCAAGCGCAACATAGATCGCGGAAGTTTGCATTCAGAGGTATTCAGGCATCACATATTACTTGTTACTGGGGCGTTTTGATGAAAATGGTTATATTAAATTTAATAATCTAGCTGGGTAGCACTGCAACATAGTGCACATTAAAATATTCTTAATGGAGTGTAGCACCATAGTTCCCAGGGTAGTGCCGAGGTGTAGGTACGCTCTAACACTTCACAGCGTAGTGTCATCTCACCCCGTTCTGCCACATGCCCAACGCATGGTGGCCAGGTCACCACCCTTACGCAGCCAAAGCATCTGTCACTACTAGTCGTAATAAGTTTTACTGTGGGTGGCACAGTGGTACAGTGCGTGGTACTGCCGTCTCACAGCAGTAAGGTCCAGGGTTCAACTCCCTGCTCACGGCCTCTGTGGAGCTTTCGTCTTCTCCACATATCCACGTGGGTTTTCATTGGGTACTCTGGTTTCCACTCACTGTCTAAAGCCATGCTGATTTAAACTGGTCTGACCCATCCTGTGTATAGCGCTGCCTTACACCTTGTGTTTGCCAGGAAAGGATCCAGTTACCATGATTCTATAGACAGTTAAGCGGGTATAGACAATGGCGATGTTTTCTTGCAAAACAGCCGCGACAAAAAATAGCCAGATAACAACCAAAAAACTGGGCTGGAGCCGTGACGCAGTGTTTACTGCATTGCGCTATGAAACCGACAACCTGAGTTTGATTCCCAGATATGGCTGAACTATCCTGGGCACTGCCTTCACCAACTTCTACTGACCAGTATGATGAGGTATGGTCAAATAACAACAACCAAAGGCTAGTCATGGAAAGGTAAGGCTAGTCATGGAATGGTAAAGAACTGGACATTTTTATTATTGAATTTGGGATGCTGCAGCACCACTTAATGTCACTGCAGCAGCTACAAGGTGTTCATTAAGGCATTAAATTAAGCATGTATAAATAAACAACTCCATTGATGTCGGTTTTCAGGGCTTGATGCATAATTATTGCTTTAAAAAGCTGTTCTAACAGGACAGCCGTGCCAAGCACTCCACTCTCTCCTGCGAGTCTTCATTTAGCGACCAAACATTTTAAAGGGTTGCAGATGTTTTTCATTAACCCAGTTGAGCTTATCAATATACCTGAATACTTTACCATTTGCACGATCTGGACGCACATGTTCACATATAAATAGGTCGCTTTTCACAAATATTCCCCTGTTGTACAATATTAGTACGCATAAGATGGTCACAGGGCAGCACGGTGGCCCAGTGGATAGCACTGTCACCTCACAGCAAGAAGCCCCGGGTTCAAATCTCGGCGCGGGTGCCTTTCTATGTGGAGTTTGCATGTTCTCTCCCCGTGTCCGTGTGGGTTTTCACCGGACACTCCGGTTTCCTCCCACAGTCCAAAAAATATACCGCTGCATGGTTAATTGGCTTGCAGACTAAATTGCCCGCAGTGCCCGGTGATGGACTGGCGTCCCATCCTGGGCATTGCGCCGTGTCTGCCAGGATAGGCTCCGGCTCACCACGACCCTGTAGAGGACTAACTGGTTTCTGACAATGAGATGAGAAGATGGTCACAGTGATGAATAAAAATATATAATTTGTGAAACTACGCCTCGCATCGCCATGGGCAAAGTGAAAAAAATTCCTAGGGCATGTCCAGCTTCCGGCCCTATGTTGCAGCACCAGTGAGCCTCACCTGTTATGTTGAAGTTGGGAACGACTTTACTGTCCGCCAGGGTAAACCATATGAGACCAAAGCTCATACAAAGGACCGCAAACACATCCACCAGGGTGTATCGCTTGCCTGGACAAAAGGTTGAAGCTTTGATGATGACGAATACATTGCATATGTCCAGATTAATCATTAAAATAATAATAATAATAATTGCATTCATATCGCGCTTTTCACCCGAGGGTCACAAAGCGCATTATTACGACCCGCTTTATCCAAGGCAGCCGCAATGAGCCAGGCTGTGATCCCCCAGTAGACAAAGAACACAAACAGGGTTATACTCAGAATAAGACGCCCATCACGGGGCACTGAGGGCAATTTAGTTAGGCCAAATAACCTCGGCAGTAGCATGTCTGTGGATTGTGGGAGGAAAATATATTTCTGATTGCATTGTATTGCATCATAAAGATTATACATAGCTGTTCAATATTATCACTGCAGAAAACCTAGACATTATAGCTGACAAGCCTTCCTTGGAAATATATGCAGGACAGCACTACATGTTTGACCTTTAAGTTATTAAGCGCATTCTGTAAAGCAATATTTTGACATGTTTAATTAAGGCACACTGCCATTTGAAGGCTTTTAAACAATTTTTCAAGTTTGCTGCAGCTAATATACCATTTTCAAATGTTACTCAGAATGATAAAGAAAGTTTGAAAAATTATGAGATTACCTTGGATAAGCACGCCTCCAATCATGACTGGAACCAGCTTACAGCACTTAAATATCACTTGCGTTGGGTAATTCAGGTAACCCAGAGACGTGTTTGACAATCCCATCGTAGCCACGGTTAAAAAGGCAATGAGAAAATAGGTTCGCAAAGGAATCCTGCAATGAGAGTAACAATTGGAGAATTAGTTTGTTTAAGCACAGCACAAACTGAAAAAACAATCATAATGACCAATTATATTTCGGCACAACTCGAATAATTACAGCTTCAGAATTATGTGTTGCTTCCAAAAATTGTAAATCCGTGGGTTTATTAAGTTTGGGGGGGGGTCATGGATTACAAGACCCGCAAATACTCATGCGCACAACACCACAGACTTTTAGAGTTCCACTGTAGCATGCCATTTAAAAAAATATTTTTTGTTAAAATATCATAATTTTATATACCCAAAGCCGTCACAGACACTAACAAATATCACTAAAAAGGAAAGTGCAAACAATTTTATAATGCCAGCAAAGACACATAAGTAAATTGCACATATGCATTATCATATTCTACAGGATATAAATACTGTATAAGTATTATTATCCAGCTAATATTTACAAGTAGGGGAGAAGCAACAGTTGGGATGGAGGAACAATCACAAATGATGACTATGCATTTCAATGGCGATGAGAGCAGAGGGCTCTTCATATAACAGCACAAGGTCTCACAACATACTGCGTTGTTACTATGGCCACCACACTTCCCCACGGCTTCTACTATTCGGCACAAATCTCTCTCTCATCTCTCATCTCATTATCTGAAACCGCTTAATCCTATATAGGGTCACGGTGAGCCGGAGCCTATCCCGGAAACACAGGGCGTAAGGCAGGAATACACCCGACGACGGGACGCCGGTCCATCGCCGGGCATTGCGGGACAATTTTAGTCTGCGAGCCAATCAACCTATCCAGGAGCATGCTTTTGGACTGTGGGAGGAAACCGGAGTACCCGGCGAAAACCCACGCGGACACGGGGAGAGCATGCAAACTCCACACAGAAAGGCACCCGAGCCGAGAGATTCGAACCCGGGACCTTCTTGCTGTGAGGCGTCAGCGCTAACCACTGGGCCACCGCGCCGCCCTCGGCACAAATCCCACAACACATTTACAATAATGTTCATTACGGTTCAAATCTCAAGAACACTGCATGTTCACAAAGTAAATCATTTAAACACGATAAGAAGCTAATTAGCAGTGTTGAGGTTAAAAATGAGAATTCAATTTAGGATAAAAACGTAAGATTCTTACCAATAAACGGATAGTAGGCACATTATTTTTTTCCCAACAACTCACGTTTTACAGACAAAAACGATTACATTCATTATACCTTACCTCCTCTGTTTATTGCTTTTTATTTTCAGCTCAACGAGACCAAACAACGAGTAGTAGGCAAACTGCACGAGAGTCAGGTACCAGCCAAAGGGCTTGAACCCCTCCACAGAGAAGATGAGCTCCTGTGAAAATAACAAGAACGACGCATCATGTGCATGAAGTCTGCAGTGCCTTCCAACACACGTGCATCCTCAGCATCATATATTTTTAGCCCAGAATATATCCAGGTCACTAACGCGATTCACACTGTAACAACAAAGTAAGCTCTTATACAGGTGTTTCGATAAATGTTCCCATTGTAGCAGAATCAGTGATGACTTGGAGAAAGCCTTCGTCCAACAGTGGATTGATAATGGATGATGACTATGAAATTAAATATCATATCATTATATTTAAAAATAACGTAGTGACTTTGTCGTATAGCAATTTTTATACTGGAGTTCATAGAATGAATTCAGTGGCAGGTACTGCAACAAAATCCAGTAAATAAAATTATTTCTCTGGCAGCATACATAATAAATATAACTTATAAAGCAAAAAGATGAGTGTATATAAGCTTGGTTTTTAATTTTATCACTGCCATTCATCCTGTTTCTATATTCTGAATAACATGGGAAACCAAGCACTGAAGCTTTTAAGCAAGAGTGGAAAATTAGCACTGAAACCAGAGCATACCTTAATACTAGAATAACAAGAGCAATTGTGGGATACCAATTTAGGGCTACAGGAGCGCGACTTGCATAGAAATTTGAACCATAAACGGCAGCTCTTCTAATGAGGTCCACAGCGGCATGAGACGTGAGAATGTAGTGGTTGATGCAAGTTGGGCCCTCTGCGGCACGCAGTCAAAGCAGCCATAAATCAAGCAAACGAAAAGAATGGCACTACCAACGAAGGCTTTCACAAGATTGTTAACAAGTACATGAGATGGAAGGTTAATACTCGCAAAGCTGCGAATATGGCCATTAAACGCAGGTCTGATTGGGGAACAGGCAATTCATCCCTACAAGAACTTTTCAAATGGCAAAGAAATTATATCTGTATAAAACAAGCACTGAAGCATGAGATAGAAGTGGAGATCGCAGGAGAATGCTGAAAGATTGTAAAAAACTGCTTTTTTCAAGTCACTGACCTTATAAGCAGCATTTGGGTCTTGTTAACATGGCAAAAGTTGGTTTCAACTATAAAGAAAGTCTAACATTTCTGGAATTTACTTGTAGTCTGTCCACTAGGCATTGTACACTCTCAACTGCTGAGCAACTGCTGAGCAGTTGAGAGTGCAAAAATGAGAAGTGGTTAAAACTTTCAATTTTTAAACCATCAGAGAAAAAAAACATCTTCTAGGCTCTGGAGAAAGCATAGATGTGACAAGCCAAAGCACAAGTGCCAAAATTATGAAGACATAAAATGAAAATTCAAGTAGTTATAAAGCGTATGCTTGCAAACACATGGAAGAGCTATATTAGCTTATGTTGAAATTGCACATCAGTCTGAACTGTGTTTAATTCCGAAATCGTCCAATGTGACTGATGTTGTTGAAATGCCATTCTCTCTAGAGCTCTGTGCAGTGCTTTGTGATCCTCGAGAGAAATGCGCAAGAGAAATGCTAAATATTCTTACTTATCATCACCCAAATACACATGCCAATATGGATTAAATGGTACACGCTGAAAGCACTGTGGCATCTTCACATGCATTTCAAAGTCAACAAATTTGGATAGTCACACTGGCATAGAAAAGGGTGCAGCTGTGGCAAAGTGATTAGCGCAAAATGAAATATACTGCACTCAAAAGTAGAAAATGAAATAGGATATTTCATTTTCTACTTTTGTTATTCGCTTTAAAGGCGTTGCTCGTTAACAACACTTGTCCCCGATATTTCCTTAAAGACAACACGGGGGGGGGGGGGCTTTGTCTTTATATTTTTACCTTCCCACCTACTTTAGCAATTGAGTTCAACTCCGATCTCGCACTAGCGACTCGCTATCCACTCATTCGGTTGCTTGTATTGAATATGTATCTTTAAAAAAAACCCACTATAACTCTTGCCAATATTAAAACTCTTTATTGTTAGTGCTTTAAACTTCATCGCCCGCTGCACGGCCATACAGGTGGCTTGCCCAGCGAGCCCCCGAGTCCCATCAATAGGAGCCACCCGCCCACCCCGCGCGCCCCTCCCCGCGCAGCGCCCGCTCGCTATGATCCGTAACAGAGAAAGGATCGTTTCTATGGCGGGCCCAGGATAGGCTTGTAACCGATCTTCAAACTTTTTTTCACTAGATTTTATTGTTATCCGAGCTATGCATGCGTGCAACATTTCAGCTCTCCAGCTTTATCGGAAATGCTTTAATTTTGTGCTCAAAGATTCTAACCGTTACATCCCCCAATGCAAGTTAAAAGTAGGTAAAAAGGCTGAACATTATTCTGATCGTGCACTCTACAATGGATATTACATCAATATAATAATGTAGGTTTAACGACTTGATTTAAGAGCTGCTCTTTTTAGATGGTTATGTCGAGCGTTCCTCCTCCAACCTTCTCGACATGTCTCCCTCCCACGTTGAACAGATGAGAAACTGCACGGCTATCCTGAAAGCGCAGCTCTTGGGAGCAATTTCCTTTCACACGTCATGAAGTAAACACTCAAACGGAGGACACAGGATCTTGTTCCACATCATTCCGCGTGTTCATCTCATCTCATTATCAGAAACCGCTTAGTCCTGTACAGGGTAGCAGTGAGCCGGAGTCTATCCCGGCAGACACAGGACGCAAAGCAGGGAAATGTCCACGATTGGACGCCAGTCCATCACAGGGCACTGCGGGCAATTTAGTCTGCAAGCCAATTAACCTATGCAGCAGCATGTTTTTTGGCCTGTGGGAGAAAACCCGAGTGCCCGGCGAAAACTCACACGGACACGGGGAGAGAACGCTATGGGTTTTACCGTATCTGGCGATTATGAAGGTGTTAAGATCTTAACACCTGCATAATCGCCAGATACGGTAAAACCTATTGTAATCTTATATTTGTATACAACACCTGCATAATCGCCAGATACGGTAAAACCTATTGTAATCTTATATTTGTATACTGGCAAAAAAGTACCCATAGCGTTAACAGCCCCACCTAAGCTAT
>JAZEWT010000005.1:19325392-19354036 GCA_036362905.1 Mordacia mordax
AACTCCACACAGAAAGGCACCGGAGCCGAGAGACTCGAACCCGGGACCTTCTTGCTGTGAGGCGTCAGCGCTAACCACTGCGCCACCGCGCCGCCCGGTCAAAGTAGTTAATGGCCTATTTGTCACTGCTGATGAAGGCTTGTCAAGTATTCCTGTCCTGGACCTGAGCGCAGCCTTTGACACCGTTGACCACCCTACCTTACTTGAGTGACTGGAGTGCATAGGGGCATCTGGCGTTGCCCTGAACTTGGCTGAGCTGCTATCTCTCCGACCGGAAGCAGTTTTGTTTGGTGCTTCTCAGCGTTCAGCCCTCGGCCTATTTATCCTCGACATCCACTTAAAACTACTTGGCCATATCCTGCGCAGCCTCAATCTCAGCTACCATTGCTATGCTGATGACATCTAAATCTACATCCATGCAAAGCTGTCGATCACTGTGTCTGGTTTTTGTATGTCGTCCTCACTGTCAACTGGGAGGCCCATGGCTCAATTCAAATTTCTTAAAACTAAACGGTGATAATAAATAAGTTTTGCTTATCGGAACCCCGTATAAATTATCCAAGGCTGATCCCATCCATTTGATGCTTGACAAGACCATTGAAGTTGCTAATACAGTACGGAGTCTCGGAGTGATTCTTCATTCTTTACTCACCTTCAAGACACACGTCAATAAGGTGACGAAGGTAACCTATTTTCATCCTAGAAATATAGCTGGACTGTGCAACATCCGTTCACCCTCCGACGCCGAAAGCTAATCCACAGCTTCATTTTTTTCACGAATTGATGATTGCAATGCACTACTTCCTGGCATCCCTGTCGACTTTATCAATCATCTCCAATTTGTGCAGAATGCGGCTGCTGGAGTCCTCACCCCCACTCCTTAGCCAC
The DNA here is from genome assembly GCA_036362905.1 of Mordacia mordax. Classification (NCBI taxonomy): domain Eukaryota; kingdom Metazoa; phylum Chordata; class Hyperoartia; order Petromyzontiformes; family Petromyzontidae; genus Mordacia; species Mordacia mordax. Next base: position 19,326,281 of record JAZEWT010000005.1, read on the forward strand.
GATCACATATCCCCAGTGCTGGCATCTCTCCACTAGCTACCAGGTAAATACAGGATTGAATTCAAGACCCTCCTCACGTACACGACTCTCACTGGCGCTGCTCTGACATACATCTGTGACCTACTTTATGCACCTTTCTCAACACGACAACTTATATCCTGCATGTGCCCAGTTCAGTTAGTAACAGAGCCTTCTCGCGTGTTGCTCCCAGACTCTGGAACTCCCTTCCATTCGAAATTTGGTGAGCTGAGTCCCTGAGCATCTTCAGATCTTGTTTCAAGATGCACTTGTTCCATGAGGCTTTAAAGTTCTCTGCCTGGGATGTTGATGCTGCTCATTGCTGTGTGTTGTTGACCTGCACCTGCTCAGCAACACTTATTCCTTCTTTTTTTTTACAATTATTTTATTTGTTGCTTAATGTCTTTAATTGATTTATAGTCATTATTTTATTTAGTTGCTCTATTCTGATGTGTAACAAGTAGAAAAGGTTTTTGCCATTTCTGGCAATTATACAGGTGTTAAAATCTTAAAACACCAAAATAAACATCTTTCACAAAGTGTCTAGTTTGCAAAAGCCACACATACTTGTGGCGAAATATGCAAACAGGGAGCTTTGATAACATATGCATTGTCCTTCAAACTGATTGGCCTACACCAGACATGGCTTTCAGTTTTAAGGACAATGCATATGTTATCCAAGTTGCCTGTTGTTGACATGCCCTTCTTGCCTCAGCTCTGTGCAGTGCTGCATGACCCTCGGGTGAAAGGCGATTTAAAATGCAAATATTATTATTATTGTGCGGCGCATTCAATGTTGAAATTATTAACGTGAATTGACATTTCACTTTTTTTCAGGCAGTGGGTCCGTCGTGAGCGAAAAACATGGGAACATTCTATCGGTTGGAATAAACCGGCCTGACGTCCGTAATTGCGTCAACATAGAGACGGCCCTGCAGCTCTACGACGCGTTCGCTGCGTTTGAGAAGGACGATGGCTTGCTCGTGCTGGTACTGCATGGGATTGGTAAGTTTTGCAAGCACATATTTCTGTTCATCATCATCAGTAGCCGCTTAATGTTGTGCACGTTCGCGGAGGGCCCGGAGCCTATCTTGGGAGACACAGGTCGGAAAGCAGGCACATATACCCAGGATGGAGGATGGGATTGCGGTCCATCGCGAGGCACGAGGGACAGTCTAGGCAGGCCAGTTAACCTCGGCAGCATGTCTTTGAACGATGGGAGGAAACTGCGGTACCTGGCGAAAAGCCGCGCAGACACGGGAAGAGCATGCAAACTTTAGACAGAAAGGCACCCAAGCCGGAAGTCAATAATGAACATAAATTACAGGTGAAATTAACTTCCAATATCCAATGGCATCTTGCAAGTGATACCTGAAAAAAATATTCAATGCACTCTCGAGCAGAACTGTAAGACCATTAATTTCAAATCTAGTCAAGGTACACTCGTGTGTGTTATCCACGTCCCAGATGTTATGTGCACACAGAAGCCCTTCAAAATTGCTTCTCACAGCCACGATAATATACTCGTTCCAATTGAAGGGTCGTGCTGTAATACCGCTAAAGTAGTTTACATTCTATAGTTAAGCCCTCAACGGCTGATGCTTTCATATATATATAATATGTGGAAAATGCAGTGTTCCCATCCTAGCACATAATACATAACCTTTATGCTCCCATTAGCATTTGTAGGCACTTATTTTAGTAGCTTTAGTCTGACTCACTATTCTCAGACACCTTCACCTCAGGGTATGTTCTAGATTTGTAATGCCTACCCAAATACCAATGTCCCCAATACGTGCCTGTGACTTACAAAACATTCATATTTCATATTCTAAGGTGTATGCTAAGATGTAATACTATAATTATATTATTTTCCACGATCATATAATAATCTTCTAATTATGCTACAAGATAGAAGCTTACCTATGAATAATTCTCCTGTGCAATGCTGGCGAGGCAAATTTGATGAAGACTGGTGCCTCGGGTTTTGGCAGGAGTGGCAGTGAGGAGGTGGATGAGAGAAGAATGCTGAGTCGGCAGAAGTAGACAGTTTCTGCAAGTCGAGAAATCTTAAGGTGCACTTTTTAAAATAGTCGCGTCATTCATTACGCAATGGATACGTGCGTGTTTAAAATAAAGATATTTGCAGTGATTGTATTGTCATCACGAAAAAAGTCGTTTGAAAACCAGGCATGAATATGAAACGTAAATATTTGGGTTGTAAAATCATGACCTGTACTGCAGATCTCAGATGTCATGATCACCTATTTGGTAGGGCCCAGTGCTCACGCTAAAAATAAAGAGTGCAGGCAGTGACTCGTGCACAGCTAGTGCCAGAGAAGCGCTCCAGGGGGCAACGAGTCATACTTTTCCACTTTGCCGTCGCTTGCTCTATACTTGCTAGTTGTGAGCGATTGCTTCATGATCACCCCCAACACAATCGCGTTCGGATTATTATTATGGAGGCATGGATTTCTAGCCTGTCTCTCCAATGACCTTTTCTTAACCATTGAATGTTCCACTGGATGTGAAAGGACACTGAACGTCCACAGGGTTATGTCTTTGAAAAGTGAAATCGTCCATCCGCCATATATCACTGCTCTGATTTGAGTACATTTTAATGATTACAATAATGTGAAAAAACTTATCGAGTATTTTTTGGTATAATAAAACCCACACGATAGAAGATGAGTTGCTGTTAAGAGTATATTTGTGAATGTATTCTTGTTTAAAAGTTGTTCATATTTAGCTGAGACCTACGCTATTGAGTTTTTGAGGTCAGACGGCACGGTGGCGCAGTGAATAGTGCTGCTGCTTCATAACAAGAAGGCACCGGGTTAGATTCTGGGCTTGAGTGCCTCTGTCTGAAATGTGTGTGTTCTCCCTGTGCCAACATGGGTTTTCACCAGTTACTCCGGTTTCCCCCAACCCTCCCAATACATTAATTCTAAGGCTTTCGTGACCAAAGTTATCAATAGATTCCATTTTTTGGGTTAGGTCACCACGTAAACAAACAAACATTTTTTTATGTAACCTAACCCAAAAAATGGAATCTCTTCCTCCCAATACGTGTTGCCTGGTTTTATCGGCCCTGCGATGGACTGGAATTTCAGCCTCAGTTTAGTGTAGCCTTGTGCCCTGTGTCTGCCACGATAGGCTCTGCTCCCCCGAGCTTACAAAATTTATCAAGTACTGAATTCATAATGATGATGTGTTTCTAAGTTCCCTTAGACTATGCAGTGGAAAAACCTTCCAATTGATATTTCATTACTTTGAAAAAGTGACCTCTAATCTCAGTGGGCTCATTCGTAGCTATATGATGCATTTGTTTACTATTATTATTTCACATAAGCAGAACGGTGGATCTGACTACATTAGTTTAACTGACAGGCCATGCAGTTTGAAGTGGACCGTGCTGGTTATGCATAGATTTACCAGGCGATGTTACAGCACCCCGGACGCTTTGCCTTCTCTTGCCTTAGGCTCTCCCATATGGCCTGACACAAATCTTATTAAAACTAAAATACTACCATATACACATGTTTAATTACATTTGGTTTTTTTTATATTTACAATATGTTACCCTGACCACACTGGATATCATTTTTGTCACAACATGCCGTGTTCTCCGGGCTATAAGACGTAATATTTATGCTCGTGCATTTGAAAGTAACATTTGGCGATGCATCTGATAATCAGGTAGGTGTGACTAAATTTATATGGCTTTATTTATCTAATGGATATATTCGCCACTGCTATAGGGATGTGGAATTTCCACCACGATCGCGACAGGACTGTAAACCAGAACATGCCAACGTCTCAATGCTCAGTTGTGTGGGATATTAGTTTTAAACTTATTGACAAGGGGCACAAGTTTTGTGTGCATCGAGACGTGAACGTACGCCCATATGGTCTGGTGTGGCTCAGTGGTAATAAAGTGGCCGATTTAGTACAGTGCAGGTGGGAAAAGGGGTTGCGATATGGCCTTACTGTCGAAAAAATGTGAGTTACTTTCATCCCTGGGTGCTTCTAACTTTAAAGATATTTTATAATCCAGAGAATATCCTGTTCATTCAGATATGTTTGTTTCATTGTTATAAACGTAGCTGTAAAGAGTACTCGTAAATCGCATACATGGTATTATAATGCGCTTTCGTTTTATTCCAGGTGGAAATTTTTGTGCAGGGTATGACTTGAAAGAACTCGCCAAAACGACAACACCGATCACAATACCAGACGTAGGAGAAGGGCCTGGACCAATGGTAAATGCTGTTTCATTACTTGACATTCTGCACAATCATCTCATCTCATCTCATTATCTGAAACCGCTTAATCCTATATAGGGTCACGGTGAAGCCGGAGCCTATCCCGGAAACATAGGGCGTAAGGCAGGAATACACCCGACGACGGGACGCCGGTCCATCGCCGGGCATTGCGGGACAATTTTAGTCTGCGAGCCAATCAACCTATCCAGGAGCATGCTTTTGGACTGTGGAAGGAAACCGGAGTACCCAGCGAAAACCCACGCGGACACGGGGAGAGAACATGCAAACTCCACACAGAAAGGCACCGGAGCCGAGAGACTCGAACCCGGGACCTTCTTGCTGTGAGGCGTCAGCGCTAACCACTGCGCCACCGCGCCGCCCTCTGCACAATCATGCAAATTTGAAACTTTTTAGCATGAGGACAGATGGCAATGTGGATGGAGTGGCATCACATCTGGGGCATGGCCCTGTCTTTCACCCTGCGTGTATCAAGATAGGCTCTGGCTCACCGCGAACCTCTATAGGATTAAGCAAGGCCTCATAATAAATTAATGAAAAACGTGTTTAGAGATATAAGATTACAACAGGTTTTACCGTATCTGGCGATTATGCAGGTGTTAAGATCTTGGCGATTATGCAGGTGTTATGCGATTATGCAGGTGTTAAGATCTTAACACCTGCATAATCGCCAGATACGGTAAAACCTGTTGTAATCTTATATATGCATACTGGCAAAAAAGTACCCATAGTGTTTAGAGATGTCTCGAATGCACCGATGTCACGTTGCCACAGATTCCTGCTCATTTACACGCAGGGCCCGTCGCGCATGCAGCTGACTAAGCCCGCGATCGCGGCGGTGAGCGGCTATGCGGTGGCTGGCGGACTGGAGCTGGCCCTGCTCGCGGACATGAGGGTGGTTGAGGAAGATGCCATCATGGGCGTCTTTTGCCGACGGTTTGGTATGAGAATACAGGGGAACTCTGTCGGTCCCACCTTTCTGAATAGCGGATTGGACTTGGCTCACGCATCTCGAATTTTTCATTCAGAGTCTTTATTTTGAACGTGACTCCAAAATCGCCAAGGTCGTCCCGTAGTTTATTTCAGGGTATGCTCTCCTGCTATTGAAGTGATCTTTAAAATATGACTCATATAGCCATGATGGGTTTTTTTTTTCAAGGACTGTAAGAATAAGGAATCTGCTTAATAATAATATTTGCATTTCTGAAGTGCCTTTCTCCCAAGGGTCACAAAGCGTTGCACAGAGCTGTGGAGAGAGTGACACCTCAACAGCATCAGAATAGATCAGTTGTCAGTATAAAAATGTAAATGCTGAAACGTCTTTCACCTATTATTCACAGCATTTATTTGGGTAGTATTAGTCATACAAGGATTGTTTTTTATTGTACAATGTAAGGCCATATGGGATTGGGTTTGATTTATGTCGATGCCGTAAATTTCAACCCAAGTGAAATAAAAAACGTGGGCAGCACGGCGGAGGAGTAAGCAGTGCTACAGCCTAGTAGAAATCATTTTCCAGGTTTGATTCCTAGCTTGGGCACCTTTCCGTATAGAATTTGCATGTTCTCCCCAAATCCACATGAGTTTTTACTAGGTGCTTCGGTTTCCTCAGGCTGCTGCCTGTATTAATTGGCCTGACTAAATAACATCAGGTGCCCTGCACTACACTGGTATCTCATCCTCGGTATAGCCCTGTCTCGGGTCCACTCTCTACTGGAATGAGTGAAAAAAAAACCTGACCACATACTGATGGTGACGAGTGGCGGAATCGTCTGCTGCACTCTCTTGTGCAAGGTGCTTACTGAATGTAAACTAGAGGGCAGCCTCTGCTTGAGATATTCATAGATGAGTGGTGAGTGTCTGGTGAGCGTGCCTGCTGCTGCACGTGAGTGGACGCGTTTACGAATAGTGAGTCTGAAGAGGGTGAGATGAATGGTGAAGAGTGAGTGCTTGGTGACGTCTACTGAGAGTTTCTGGTGAGTAAGCGCCTGGTGAGTGGTGAGCGTTGAAGGTTTGGTGGCAGTCACTGGTGAGCGTCAACTAGCGGTAAGCCTCTGCGCATCACCCCATCTGTATGAAGGGCTGCCCTCTAGTGTTGTTTGTTATAATAACGTTATTGTTATTAATGTGCGTTCATATGTCATTGTTGTTGACATGCCGTTCTCTCCGCAGCGGTGCAGCGCTTTGTCACCCTCTGGTGAAAGCCACTCTGGAAGTGCAATTATTATTATAATGATGCTGCATTGCCTGATTTCTTCATGAGTACAATACCGTCATTATCAAATCGGCAGTGCTGCCATATCATTTCAAAGTATGGTGTCTTTGGTCTGTTACGAAAGTGAAATAATAAAATCTCATATTTTATACGTTACGTTTATCTCTCCTTTCTGTAGGAGTACCTCTTATCGATGGAGGAACTGTCAGACTTCCCAAGTTAATCGGACTCTCCCGAGCACTGGATCTTATTTTGACTGGCCGTCCGGTGGCAGCACAGGAGGCGTACCAGTTTGGACTGGCCAATCGGATTACGGCCAAGGGCAAAGGTTTGCTTTGTACAAAAAAATGGTACACCCTCTCCACCTGCACATCTGAGCACGGCATGGGTGGATTTCCACTGACTCTTTACCAAACCGAGCCAGAACCAAACCGAAATACACTGGGGCCTCACAAGGGACAGGCTAATAGGGCATACATAAGTACAATGTCTTCCATCATCTCTTCTAAAGTATATCAGTCCATTCATATTCACCTTTTCAAACCTTTGGGGCACTGAATAAAAGTGTGTGTGACAGTAGGGGGAAGCGGTGGCCCAGCGGTTAGCGCACTGGGCTACAAACCCAGCGACCCGAGTTTGAATCCCGCTCACGGCCAACACCAGTGACGATTTTATGAACCGGTCCTGGGCCTCTCCTAGGTCGACTCAGCCTCAAATTAGTACCAAGTGCAGTGTGTAAACATTGCACTAGGGATACAAAGGCGGCCGAGGGTGGTGCTGGTCACCCACCTCGTGTGCCGTGTCGATCTTCATAGGTGCTCGCTAATGGCACTTGACCCTACAGTCTGTTAAGGCTATAGGAGGATCTTTGTCTTTTGGTGTGTGTAAGCGCTCACTAACAGCACTTGCCCCAATAGTCTGTTAAAGCTATACGGGGGTCATTGTTTCTGCGTGTGTAAGCATACGAGTGTGTATATCTGTATGTGAGTTGCATGCGTGTCTCAAAGTGCACCTGGCCTTGCACAGGCACTGTGGGGGCTTCACCGCCACCGAGTAACAAACGGCGGTTGTTGATGCATGTGTCTGTGTGTGCGAGAGAGCGTGCGAGTGTGCATCAGTTTATGCGCGCACGTGTTCGTGTCACCTGCACATCAGCGGCCGAGTTTGGCCCTGCTATAGGAAAAACACTGCATGCTTCGTGATTGGCTCTAGGCTGTGTGGCACAGCCCTGGCAGAGCATTAACATTCAAGCCAAAGAGACATACTTGTGTCTGTAAAGTGAATGCGTGCTAGTACTACGTTGTACATTCCATATAAACACATTTCATGAATATTCAAGCCAAATACACGATTGATGAGAAATTCAATTAATGAAAATCTTATCTCATCTCATTGTCAGAAACCGCTTTGTCCTGTAACAGGGTCGCGGTGAGCCGGAGCTTATCCCGGCAGACACAGAGATCAAGGCAGGGATACACCCAAGATGGGACGCCAATCCATCACCGGGCACTATGGGCAATTTAGTCTGCAAGCCAATTAACCTATGCAGCAGTATCTTTTTTGGACTGTGGGAGGAAAACGGAGTGCACGGCGAAAACCCACGCGGACACAGGGAGATAACTCGCAAACTCCACACAGAAAGGCACTCGAGCCGAGAATTCGAACCCGGGACCTTCTTGCTGTGAGGTGACAGTGCTACCCACTGGGCCACCATGCCATCCTAATTAAAATCTACACGTTCATAATCACACTGTAAAATAATTTACATTTAAGTCGCAAAAGGAATCCACATGTAATAACTTGAAAACTCAGTGCACCTTACTTCCCCTTTGAATATATATATAGCCACTGCACTCAGCGCTATAACATGCCCATAAACACATATCCAAACTCACACGTGATCAGTTCGACTTTTTTCAGTCTTCCATAGTTGACTCCTGTCGTTTTCTGACAACACTGGGGCCGAATAATATTATTAATCATTATGTATCAGACGCCCTTATCCAGGGCGACTTACATCGTCATAGAGGTGTGAGGACAGCAGAGCGGGGAGGGGAAGGCAGCCACGCATTCAGCCGGCGCCAATCTCTTGACCTGTTTCCGTCTTGCGCCAGCTTCACAGCGTCCTCTGCACACCGTTTTTTCGCCATTATTTCTCGCGGAGTCAATGAAGCGAAGCTTTGGTCTCCCTGCGTGTCTTGTCCCACGTGCTTGTGCGTGTAACGACATGCTTGCTGTAAATAGAATTTATCGCCACTGTTTCAGTTGAACTGTCCTGATGTTGTTGTTGACATGCCGTTCTCTCCACAGCTCAGATTTGTAACAAAAAACAACAAAAACCCCGCTATTGTTGCTGATTTGCTGTTCTTATGTCGTTGTTGTTGACATGCTCCGCAGCTCTGCGCAGCGCTTTGTGACCCTCGGGTGAAACGCGCTCCAAAAATGCAATTGTCATTATTCTTCATGGATACGTTCTAGATACACATGCAAACTATCGAAGTCATACCTCTCGAGTCATCCCTTATCTGTGTCATCCCTTAACCCAGTCGTTCTCTAATTATTGCTTCAGTGTGTATTGTTTCCAGTCTTAGACACTCCGTGTTCTTCTCAGCCAGCTCATTTCTGCAGCTGCGATATTTTATTCATCAGATTTTCTCAGTCTCCTGTATTCGGAGCCATGAGTACCAGCAGCCACGAGGAATGCCGTCATCTATATAATGATGACGTGCGGGCGATGCGATTAAAGACATTCGCGATTGATTTTATTCACGAGTACATTGTCAAAAAAACCCATCACATTCGGCGGATTACTATACATTAACCCCGACATGCTGCAAGGGTTCATGGTCTTAATGCGTCGCTGTACAACGGTGCAATCACTGATTGAGCGTTCGCTTGTGAAACAGTAGCAGAAAAACGTTTAATAACCTGAACCTAACCACTGAGCAGTGTGGAGGCTCTGTGGAGAACGAAATAATGAGAATCCGCGCGACTAAATATAGAATGATATCTCGTTACTTTATTACTCTCAAATGTTATTCGGCACGGCAGCTTCAAAACGCCACACTTTCAAACCGTTTTTTTCTTCTTCCCGAGGCCATTTCTGTGATTCCGGTGTGACGGATGGACAAGCAAGGTCATGCACGCTGTACGCATTGGGACTTGTGCGTGCAGTCTCTGCTGGACCCTATCCCACTGTCAAGTCGGGCGGGGGGGGGCGCGGGGGCGGAATGTAAAAATGTTCACTCACTCGGGGAAAATTACGCTGCTACCCGAGCTGGATGACAGGGCCCAGCGGCACTGACTTCGCCGCTTGTAGAGATTCACAGTTCGAATCCAGCGGCGTAATAACCATAGCAACAGGCGTCGAGTGCTTCACAGTGGTCATTAAAGGTCCCCTGACGTCATTCGCAAGAGTAAGCCATTATGTGCCGGCCTTAGTGCCTAATTTTGTCAATGTCGAAAATGACCCTCATGTGGCTCAATTGGGATTATACTTTAGCAATTATCACCCCTCTCGGGCAAACTAATGCCCCGAGTCACTCTTGCAAATGAGGTAATTCTGGACTCTTGAGTTCTCGTCTAGTTAGAACAAGATTAACTTAAACATTCGAAAAGCATTTTATCATCGTACACGTGCTTGCAAGTGTTTTTATTTGAGATATGGTACGACCACACTTCATTGTGGTTTATCTTCTAATGGTAAATTTAGAATAGGAAATGTGTCTTCTGTGCAATACAGGATCATGATTCTCATTGCAGAATGTCAGCAACCTACACAGCAAGACAAGTGGAAGCTTTATATGAAACAAACATAACAAAGTCATACACAACAGTGTTATGTCGTTATGCTGTCATGATGTATACTAATGGAATAACATTGTACTTGGTAGGTTCATGCAATCAATGGTATAACACTGTATTGCTGTAATTAATATTGATGATTGCTTCGAAAGCTGCTGTCTCGGGACAGCCGCGTCGATCGCTCCCTCTCTCCACCTCGCGACGTTTCGCCTGACACGTTAGAGGCATCCTCAGGCGCAGTGTGCGTGTGTCGTGTTTGTGACTCCTATTTATATGTAGGTACTATGTATGTGTTGAGTCACCTCCACAGAGTTGCTGCATTCCAGGATCAATGGACGACTGTCGGGGTCCACTTGAAAGGGTTCAATTGTCCTGCTCACACACCGGAATCACATTAACCACATCCTGTTCCACCCGTGACCAATCTCCTCGTTTGCATCTCATGAAAGAGATGCAAACTTGGAGATTAGTGTCGTGTTTGTGACACGACACACGCACACTGGGTCTGAGGATGCCTCTCACGTGTGAGGCGAAACGTCGCGAGGTGGAGAGAGGAAGCGATCGACGCGGCTGTCCCGAGAGAGCAGCATCATGCATCGAGCCGTGAAAACCTGCATCGTAATTAATATCATTATTGTAGATCACTTATTGGAAAGATTGCGTTCATTTACTGTAAATATGTGTGTTTCTTTCAACAGCCTTTGAAGAAGCTATGAAGTTGGCAGAGCAGATTGCCTGCTTCCCCCAGAAGTGCCTGCGATCAGACCGTCAGTCTGCTTACCGCAACACGTTCTGCGCTCATAGCCATAACGAAGCTTTGCAGTTTGAACTTAACAATGCCAAGCATGTAATCAGTGAGGAATCCATTCAAGGCTCATTAAAGTTTTATTCTGGCCATGGTAGAGGAGGAAGTTTTAATAGCCCCGAAGGATGTTGACTCAAACATCCAAGATGCAAGATTTCAAATACATCACTATTGTGCCACCGCTGATGAAATAATACATCATAATCAGGGAGCGGCACGATGGCCCTGTGGGTAGCGCTGTCGCCTCACAGCAAGAAGGTGCCGGGTTCGAATCTCGGCTTGGGTGCCTTTCTGTGTGGAGTTTCTATGTTCTCTCCCCGTGTCTGCGTGGGTTTCGCCGGGCACTCCGGTTTCCTCCCACAGTCCATGAAACATGCTGCTTCATAGGTTTATTGGCTCGCAGACTAAATTGCTCTCAGTGCCCGGTGATGGACTGGCGTCCCATCCTGGGTATATCCCTGGCTTGCACCCTGTGTCTGCGGCATAGGCTCTGGCTCATCGCGACCCTGTGCAGGACTTACTGACAATTAGACGAGATCATAATTAGGTTCATTCGGTAAAATATTTTCGATTACTATGAAGTTTTTTTAAATATATATACTCAGTATTGATGTAACAATATATGCTAAAGTGTTAATTAAATCCCAGTCTGTGTGCTTGAATCGTGTATAATTTTGATTTATACTTAATCGAATTTTCTACGTTATTCAAAAATTCCTCAACAGCAATTGTGCCAGATATGGATATAAGATATTGTGCCATATATGGGTATCAGTTTCATTAATTCATTGCCAGTACCTGCTTAACCATGTAGAGGGTGGCTGTAAGCTAGAGCCTATCCCAGCATACACAGGGTTATACCCAGGATGGGATTTCAGTCGATCGCAGGGCACCTCGGTCAATTTAGTCAACAGGACAATTAGTAATAATAATTGCATTTATAGAGCACTTTTCACCCGAGGGTCACAACGCGCTGCAAAGAGTTGCGGAGAGAACGGCACGTCAACAACGACATTAGAATGGAAAATCGGCAATAATAATTTTTTTAGTTTTTTTTTTATATACACATCGTTGCAGAACAACATGTAAAATATGACCTGACTTTCAGCGGTAATTTTAAAATACAAATGTATCAGTGTTAACAATACAAATACAAAAACAACATGGGTTTTAGCCAGAGTACCCGGCGAAAACCCACGCAGACACTGGGGGAACTCCACAAGAAAAGCATGCGAGCCAGGAATTGATCGCAGGATCGTCTTTTGATTCTGCAGCACTTCTTACTGTAGCACGGTGCCGCCCCTCTACACAACGTGTCATCGCCACTCAATAGCCAGAGGAGTGAAGCGAAGCTCAGCGTGCTGATGTTGGCTCCCTTGCCCGGTCGACGCGCGGAACCGACTACTCACCAGCGTGTGTCCATCTCGCACATGAATGCGCACACACTTGCTGATGTGAGTGTTGCCTTGCTTTGCACTATGATATTGTTAGTGCACATAGTCTGGGACGACTTGGTGCCGCAGAAAAACAATGATGATTCGGATGACCGGTGAAGACTAGTGATGAATGTGATATAAGGCACCGTGATTTCATTAAACAAAATGGTTATAGTGATACGTTAAGATCATCATTAGCAATACCCGCTTGTCCTGTCCTGGGTGGCGGGGGACCGGAGCATATCCTAGCAAACAGAGGGTGCAAGGCGGGGCTATACCCAGGATGTAACGCCAGTACATCGCAGGAAACTGGGGGCAATTTTACTCGGCAGCCCTATTAACCTAGGCAGCAGTGTGTCTTTGGACGGCGGGAGAAAACCCGAGAACCCACTGAAAACCCATGCGGACATGGGGAGAACACGCAAACTCCACACAAAGGCACCTGAGCCGGGAATCGAATCCGGAACCATGTTGATGACAGATTACAGACGATGATAATTGAGATAATGCTGCAGCAGCTTATGATTCACCAACCCACAATCGACTACCATACACCAACCCCTATCATGGCAATCCACTATCCCCTGACTCCATAGCACTGGCTTAAATATCCTCATAAATCACGTAACCACAGTGCACCAAGTACCCATTTAAGGCTGAATTCTCCTAAGGGAAGCACAGAACAGATACCCCCCCCCCCCCCTTGCTCAAACCACTCTGTGGCTTGTGTAACGAGCCTATTAGGCTCTACAAAGTATTGTTTCCCTCCTGTGTGAATGTGTGTACATGCGTATACAATTGTGAATGCGTGTGTGTGGGGGGTGGTGTAGCGTGCGGTACTCAGTAGTTCGTGCGCTCTGCTGTTGACCTGCTGGTAACTTAAGTGTGATTACCAGTCGCAGCACACATCAGCGGTTAATGGTATTCTGACTTGTGAGCCTCTCCTAAGTCAACTGAGCCCTAAATTGGCACCTAGGGCGGCAGTGTGTTCAGGGGATTTCCAATCCATTCATTACTTTGGAGGATAGATTGGTGGATCACGAGGAGACTTATAAAACGCCCAAACCCGCTGTGCTGTGTGATTGCCTGAAGACAGTATGGCAGGTGGATGGGTGTTAGTCCCTTAAAATCACTGTTTCCTTCTTGGTATTGCAAAGCAAAGAAATAAAAGTAGGACTCAATTAAGCTTTGACGATAACACGAGCCCTTTGACATCGCCTTTTTTTAAAATCAGCAACGGCAGAATCAATATCAGCACCATCTTCACCATTAACATATCCGTAAGTATTATCGCGGTCCTCACAATATAACTGTAGTCAGTGGCATCTTTATCATTATGCGCATCTTTACCACTGTCGTCACGTGTGTTTCCGTTACGCAGCTTGCTGCAAAGTTTAAAGTAACAATAAAATGCTTAAAATTGTGTGTCTTAGTGCAGAAAATATGGTCTCGATTGCTCGTGAATTTGTGCGGAGTGAGATGGAGTGCCCTGTTAGGACCTCCTACGCAAGCGACAGCGTCACCGTAAGATTGATGTGATTCTGCACGACGGTTATGCTCCGACCCCAAGCCTCACCCCAGCCCACGTGAGGCCATTTCACAGCTGTGGCTCCCGATAGTGGCATATTTGTGGTGTATTTTCTGCTTAATTGGCTCTACACGAATTCACATTGCTGGGCTAAATGGCTCCAATTTTCCTCCAAAATAGTAATTCTACCAATAGGTGATAGAAAAATGGACAAATAGCGACATGAATAGGACCCCGTATTTCTGAAGCAAAAGTAACTGCACAGTTCACATGTGTATTACTTTCTTAGCCAAATCGTGTATAGGAAGGTCGCAAAACAGCAGCAGCGCGATTAGACAACATGCTGTAGCTCTAAAGGGAACGATCGAACTGGCTGTAAATAAATTAGCAAGTGTGTGCGATTCAAATGTTGTAAAAAGGCCTTTAAAGCATGGCAGCGTTCTCCAAATTGGAAAGTGCTAATGGAAAAAGAATGATTAGCCAGGCTTAGGTGGCTCTTTGCTGACAAGTGAATAACGGCCGTAATGTTAAAACTATGCACATAGCTTGATATGCGATTGATACCTTACAAACTCATTTCATCTCATTGTCAGAAACCGCTTTGTCCTGCACAGGGTCGCGGTGAGCCGGAGCCTATCCCGGCAGACACAGGGCGCAAAACAGGGATATACCCACGATGGGGACGCCAGTCCATCACCGGGCGCTGAGGGCAATTTAGTCTGCAAGCCAATTAACCAATGCAGCAGCATGTTTACGGATTGTGGGAGGAAACCGGAGTGCCCGGCGAAAACCCACGCGGACACGGGGAGAGCATGCAAACTCCACACAGAAAGGCACCCGAGCCGAGAGATTCGAACCCGGGACCTTCTTGCTGTGAGGCGACAGCGCTAACCACTGGGCCACCCTGCCACCCACCTTATAAACTGCAATTTGTAATAAACCAGATCATACTCTATGAGCAGGTTATGAAATGCATTCGTACTAATTTAGAACATGTGTTATCTTTCATATCTGCATATACTCTTTCTTCCCATGTCTCCATGGATTTAATCGTCAACCCATTACCTCCATTAGAACTGTAGATGGAGGGTTCAAATCGAGTGCTTCATCAGTTGGCATGTCCCCTCCTCACCGCCACCTCCCCATTTCTGACAGGCAGTCGTGGAGAAGTAATGCATAAGCATTATCAGCAGCAGTGAAACATTGTGAGAATCTTTGAAGGTCATTGAGTGAAACACGTATGTGTATGAGCATAGAGCCCTATTATTTGGATTACGGGCTCCAACTCTTGGCAACGCTTTGATAAATGTGTCTCTCATTCAGATGAGAGACATATTTATCTAGTAGTAACAGCAACGCTAGGGGTTAATTCATGTTGGATTATCTTTGCAACAGTTAAGATATATGGACATAGCAAATACATGCTTTCAACATGACTGTATATGGACAGTATTTGAAAGAGTCATTTTTATACACACTACTCCAGTGCTGTAAATGTATTTTGCCCATAAAGTATAAGTTATAGGTGGTGAGATTTTAATATTTTTGCTGAGGGCCTTCATAAATACTTTTCAAAGGGTATTTGCTTTATTTGAAATGTGTTTTCCGTCAAATTTTACTCGTGATCACTGATTATTAAGTTTTGGAATTTTGTACATACATATAATTTAGATCAATTCATATGCTATTGAGAAATCGCAAGAACATATATTTTAGCAAAATAATGTCAGTATATGAAATCAAAAGGACTGGGTCTTACAGTGTGGAGATTGCACCTTAGCCTTCGATTATGTGTGGCTTTCCTTCAGGTCCTAGGGGTTCCCTCATAGCTTAAAGAACACACAATGCAACTGGAATTGGCTTAACATCCCAATGCTGAAAAGTGACCTGAAAATGACAATTGAGATGACACACAGCTATCATTGCCGCCTACTCGTAGACTAATACCCCAAGTCACGCTTATTAATTTGACTCGATCAAACCGACCTCTTGAGTTTTGACCTTGTCGAAGTGAACATTGAAACTGAACAAAAGCCTTGTTGTCTGTGAGACCATATTTCTAACACCTGCTTGCCACTCCTCAGGGTGGTCTTGTTTCTGGACCGTGTTATAGTCCAATCAGTCCAGTAAATGTGCAATGTAAGCAGTGGCGGTTATGGACATGGACAGTATTCCAGTAACGTGGAGGCAGTGAGGGTTAGTGGATCACGCATGCAAGTTGTGAAACTTCTCATCTCATCTCATTGTCTGAAACCGCTTAGTCCTATACAGGGTCACGGTGAGCCGGAGTCTATCCCGGCAGACACAGGGCGCAAGGCAAGGATATACCGACGATGGGACGCCAGTCAATCGCTGGGCACTGCGGGACAATTTAGCCTGCAAGCCAAATAACCTATGCAGCAGCATACTTTTGGACTGTGGGAGGAAACCGGAGTGCCCGGCGAAAACCCACGCGGACACGGGGAGAGAACATGCAAACTCTACACAGAAAGGCACCCGAGCCGAGAGATTCGAACCCGGGACCTTCTTGCTGTGAGGCGACAGCGCTAACCACTGGGCCACCGCGCCACCCGTTGTGAAACTTGCATGTGTGATCCACTAACTCTCAAGGAGGTGTCATACCCTGGCTCGCCAGAGGGCAGCACAACAAGTGGACACATCGCCATCTGTTTACATGTCTACGAGGATTTAGTGTTACCCCGTTGTGCGAGACGTGAGTTTTCTTGAGGTGCTCCGGTTTCCTCCCCACGTGTGCAATACTCATTATTATTTGGCTGAAAGCATATGCAAATATAAACCAACTGCGGCAGGAACCTCTTAAAAATGAGCCCTATGACTAAATCTGGCTTTCCTGGACAAATAAGGAAATGTATGATGATGGAATTGTGCTCAAGTTGATGGAGCAGACGCACAGCATCGGTTCACTACGTGACTGCGTGGCGCTATGGGGATGACCACAGATAAACCATCTGCCAGTCATCTCAGTCAACCGAAGACAAATCGCTGTGTCCCCGAGACCTGCCTCCAGCCAGTAGCGCGAGTCTTCCACACATCGCGAGATTGCTTCAAAAGTGCACCCAGCCTGGCACCGACACCGGGGTGAAGTCGCCGCCACTCCAGCGTTGACGGCCACGTGTTCAGCACGTGGCCGTCTCCTAGCAACGGCGACGCCGCAGAGGCGACGGCGCAGAGGCGGCTGGAAGGAGACTCGCAGTGGCCGGGGCCTCGCTCTTCACGGTACGAGATCTTCACAAAGACAATGTCCTCCCTCTCTCCCTCTCTCTCCCCCCCCCCGTGTAGCCCTGACCGGGGCGGTGAAGGAAACGTCGTGAGCGATCAGCAGCATCCGTGCGAAGGCCGGCGCGGCCACGCCACGGCAATGATGCGGTTGGTTTCCATTCACATCGCACCAGGTGTTCGCTAGAGGCTGAGTCGACTTAGCGGAGGCCCCAAGACCGGTTGAGACGTTCGTTAAAGTGTTGGCCGTGAGCGGGAGTCGAACTCCGGTCTCTGCCGGGTTGCGGAGCGCAACGCGTCACGTAGAGCAGCACACCTGGACCGCCAGCCAGCAAGGCCGTGCCACCTGGAATGATGATCCCTGCCGCAATGATCCCTGCCGCAATGATCCCTGCCGCAATGATCCCTGCCGCAATGATCCCTGCCGCAATGATCCCTGCCACAATGATCCCTGCCACAATGATCCCTGCCGTGTCACCTGGAATGATGATCCCTGCCACAATGATCCCTGCCGCAATGATCCCTGCCGTGTCACTTCTCGGAAGCTAAGCAGTGTTCGGCCTGCATAGTCTTTGGTCGGGGTCATCACCGCGGCGTAGGGAGTAGCACTGCCGCCTTACAGCAAAACCCTCCTGGGTTCGACACCCGGCTTGAATGCCTTTTCCATGGAGTTTGCGTATTCTCCCAGTGTCCGCGTGGGTTTTCGTCGAGTACTCCGGTTTCCTCCCACAGTTAAAAGACGTGCGGCTGCCTAGATTAATAATTGGCCTGCCGACTAAATTGTCCCGGGTGCTTTGCGATGGACTGACGTCCAAACCGGGGCATAGCCCTGCCTCGCATCCTCTTCCTGAATAGGCAACGCGACCCTCTTACAGGACTACGCGGGTTCTGATATCGAACAGATGAAGAGTCAGTGGATGCGTGCTCACCAAGCTTTAACCTTCGCTTGACTTGTCTACGACATTGTTCTGTAACATCTGTCCTTAATGAGATGTTTGTACTGTTAATGCACCACATTAATCATAAGGTGGAGGAGTTGCATAACGGTGACAGAGCCCCTGTTGTGTATATGGCTGCACACAACCCCAGTACACGTCTAACGTCGGCACGTGCTTTGGGGTATGGTTGCACGATGCAGCCCCAACTTTGGTGCAACTCTACACGATTACTTGTAAGAAAAGGAGAGAAGGTTGACATTTGAGACGAGAATAAGAAGGCCAATTGTTTTGCGTTTCAGGTCAAAATGAGTCAACTGTATGGTTCGAGTGAGCCGAGCGTTATTGACGAGGAGATGTTGATCAAGGCTGTGGAAGAACAAGACCCAAAACGAGAAGTCGGAACATTTTCTGATCAGCAAGACATTGACTTCAAGGAGATAACGCACCTGAGACTTGACTTTAAAAGTAAGACTATAAACATGTGTGTTCCTTATTTGATATCATCTACAAGTATGAATAATAGTATTAAGCTTGTGACTTTTGCTGATGGATGCATTGAAACAGATTGTGTTATTATTTTAACAGGCAATACCTACAAAGTGAAACATTTTTCATCTAATTAACTATCAGTATTGTTCCTAGCAGCTGCTGTTTCGAGATGTCAATCGTTACTCCTTTATTCTTTGACATGTGTTGCCTCCCACGTTGGAGGCATTTTTGCATGCCATATTTGATATTTTACACTAATTTTAATATACCTTTTAAACATCGATACATAAATCGTTATCATTATAGTTGTATCCACTGCTGGACGAAAGCCTCACCGTGTAATCTCCCAAGTATGCCGTACGTGTGTCAGCTTACGGAATATAATTGCTTCAAAATGTATGTCGATTGTCTACCTAGCAACTCCAATTAACACTCCTATTCTCCCTCACGTGCTAGAGCAGGAAAGGTATTTAAGCCCCCAGTCAACCCTCAGTGGAAAGTCACTCCCCCTCTTATGTTGCTCCCTTAGGTTGGAAATAAATATTGTTGTTGTTGATATGCCGTTCATATGTCATGTTTTGTTGCTGACATGCCGTCCTCTCCACAGCTCTCTGGAACGCGTTGTGACCCTCGGATGAAAAGCGCTCTAGAAGTGCAATTATTATTATTGACTGTCTTGCCGGGCATATGTCCTCTCAAATCTCTGCCCTTCAGCATCCATATCGTTTTAATACTTTACTCTATGGCTGACCGTCTCATTTGTTAAATAAATGATGTATACACCTTTGTGTATAATATATATGCCCCTTATTCTATCATGAACATATTCCCCCGTTGCGTATGGTGTCTAGAGTTCTAGTTACACCATGCAAACATCCACACTGAATTGTATTCTACCTGTCCAAATATTACACTCTCTTGGAGAACATTGAACATTCCTATCTGGTGGAGTATTCCACCATACCTCACCAAACCGGTCAGTGCGGGTTGGTAAATGTGGGGAGCACGCACAGGACAGCATAATATAAATTGCAACAATGATTTTTGGTGCACTTTCCACGACTGTCTACTGCCCCACGGCAGTCTATAACACCATTTATGCATGCTGGTCACCCAGCCAACCACTATCCAGACTCAGCTCTGCTTAGCTTTGGAAAAAAAAATGTAATGAGGCTGGGCTTATTTTAAGTGATTTTCCCATCGAGCGTGATTATTTCATGAACAAAAAAACAATGCCTTAATACAAGTTAAATATGCTTACTTTGTGCAGTTACGTTTCATTATTTATACCATGTCGCAATTGATTTGTGCGGTCACATTTTCCAGACATTCTTAAAATTGATAACCTTTGGCAGTGTAAGAACGTTACAAAGCTGCAGCTGGATAACAATATCATTGAGAAGATTGAAGGACTCGATTCACTGATCCATCTGCAATGGCTAGGTAAGCATTCTATCTGTGTGTCGTGCTGAATACAAAGTATCTTTGCGCGTTCCTTTTGCTGTGCTTGCACTGCATTGAAAGTTTAATGTGTTCATTCCTTCCACGGTGCAATTTTTCAAGTAAAATGTATTTCACGTCTGAGAATGCAACTTCTAATGATGCGGTTATTAAGTAAGACGATTGCGTGTGTTTGTGTTGTAGATTTGTCATTTAACCACATTGAAATTATCGAGGGTCTAGATAAATTGACAAAACTGGAAGATTTGAGCATCTGCAATAACCGAATTTCACGGCTGGAAAATATGGACTTGTTGAAAAATTTGCAAGTTCTGTCTGCTGGAAACAATTCCCTGGATCAGTTACCAAATGTAAGCTTTCAACCAATATTTTGTTCAAATAACATTGTAGAAGTTCCTTCAAATATACTGCACAACCACATACTGCTGCTTCAAATGATTGCCAGGTACATTGAAAATATGTGTTGTTGTTGCAGGTGCTTTACTTGAGAAAATTTCAGAGACTTAGTTCTCTCAATTTACGAGGAAACCCTTTGTGCAACGATGAGGAATACAAATTGTACATTGCTGCATATTTACCAAACCTGGTGTACCTGGATTTCAGACGTCTGAATGAAAATACCGTACGTGTTTGCAGGCAATGTCTCATCTCATCTCATTGTCAGAAACCGCTTAGTTCTGTACAGGGTCACGGCGAGCCGGAGCCTATCCCGACAGACACAGGGCGCAAGGCATGGATATACCCACGATGGGACGCCAGTCTATCACCGGACACTGCAGGCAATTTAGTCTGCAAGCCAATTACCCTATGCAGAAGCATGTTTTTGGACTGTGGGAGGAAACCGGAGTGCCCGGCGATAACCCACGCGGACACGGGGAGAATCTGCAAACTCCACACAGAAAGGCACCCGATCCGAGATTCGAACCCGGGACCTTCTTGCTGTGAGGCGACAGCGCTACCCATTGGGCCATTGTGCCACCCTAGCAGGCAATCTGCTAGAACAAAAAATATTTTTAAGGGCTTCCTTTAATTTTTACATGCACACTACTGCAAAGAACTTACACTTACAAAATATTAAATTATTAATGCAACAAATAGCGCATGCAATTATAGAATCAGTGATTTAAAAGAATTCCTGCCTACCCAAAAATAAACTGAAATGTGTAATTCTATCTCATACATTTGGTGATGAGCATAGGCTCACCAATTGTGATATGCCATTTTTTAGACGTAATATTTAAACATGTATTATTCTGCTTTAACAAGAACACACTTCTTTGTTTCCTAGAAAGAACAAGCCTTTCAAAAGTATCAATATTTGATCGAGGAGCTCAAGCACAATGAGAGCATCGCATTACAGAAGCAAGAAGAGCAATTGCAGAAGGAAAAAATGCTGGCATTGCACAAGGTATTGTACGTCTCTATATATACATCTCATTGTCAGAAACCGCTTAGTCCTGTACAGGGTCGCGGTGAGCCGGAGCCTATCCCGGCAGACACAGTGCGCAAGGCAGGGATATACCCATGATTGGACGCCAGTCCATCACCGGGCACTGAGGGCAATTTAGTCTGCAAGCCAATTAATCTATGCAGCAGCATGTTTTTGGACTGTGGGAGGAAACCGGAGTGCCCGGCAAAAACCCGTGCGGACACGGGGAGAACATGTAAACTCCACACAGAAAGGCACCCAAGCCGAGATTCGAACCTGGGACCTTCTTGCTGTGAGGCGACAGCGCTACCCACTGGGCCACCATACCGGCCGTCTATATATATATATGACACTGCATTTACAGTTTGATGTAACAGTCAAACTAAATCCGTTACATTGACGGTTTTCCCCAATGTTAGTGATGAAGATATTGGTACGATTTTGCCAAATTTATATGACAGGAATATGCACCACCACATTGAAGGCACACTCTCATGTTATTTATTTTTGGACAATATAATAGCAATTTCTCACAGTGCCGCTGCAATCCTCTCCAATTCCGTAATAACAACTCTCACTTAGATACACTTTCAGCCAGATTGCATGACACCTTCAGTTCAATATCAGTACCCGCTTAATCCTGTACAGCGTCGCGGGGAGTCAGAGCCTATCCCGGCAAACATAGGGCACAAGGCCATGCTATACCCACGATGTGACGCCAGTACATCAAAGGGCCCAAACCTACACATTTTTAATTGTATATCATTAGTCTATTCATAAAATTATGGTTTTCCATGTAAGCTACACCGACTCAGAATAGGTGTGAGCGTGAAATCCAGAGCGCCTTCAATCAAGAGCTCCATAGTCTCGAGAATACTCACCATGCTCCATGGAAGAAGGCATCGTTTAGAACACGCATTCCGTCACTGGTCATAACTCGGTGAGTCTTGTTAAAGGTCTCAGCAGTGCAGCCAGTCTATTAGCAAACCTCCAGGGGTAAGAGGTACAGAGGTGTAATAGTTTAGAGCGCTATCCAGCGGTTCTCACATATCCACTCCTCCACTTCTATCTACCCCTGCCAAAAAGAAAGCCAGCTCCGTCTGGCACTGTTTGATGAAAATGACAGGCCGTTGTATCCGAAGGCCTTAGAGGAGATGCCCTTAGGCAGGAGAGCTTGGAGTTCTACTTCCTGACCCCAAAGTTGCCCGGAAACTTCTAAGTGATAATGGACCTCGTGACATTGAACTGCCATGTGGATATGAGAATGTTCAAAGACAAAGATGAGCTTCATAAGGAAGGCGGTCAGGCAAGGTACCTAGTTGGCATCGATAGACGTACCTCCACATTCCAGTAGTGCTCCAGTGAAGATTTTATTTGGGTCACCATTGAAAAATAACACTTCCATTTTAATAACTTTGATGACAGCAAATATAAGTGTAACTGATGTAGGTTTTCACGGCTCAATGCACGATTGATTCCAAATGCTGCTCTTTCGGGATAGCCGGGATTGTGAGAGGAAGAGCAATCGACACGTGAAAGCAGCTTTTGGAAGCAATCAGCAGATATAAGTGATAATTAAAACTATTTTGAGAGAATTCAGATTAATGTTTGTAACAATCCCAGTATCAATGCTGTTGTGAGTTTAGAAAAATCTTGGAATATCAATCTGTAACTTCTCTTTGCAGGCTGCATTTGTGGACACACTGGATGACAAGGCTGTGTTTGACAACATGTTCTCTGAGGATCCAGATGGTGCAACGCTTCGATTATTGCCTGAAATGTTAGGCTTTGTTGATGAATATCCTTTTAAGTATCGTTACGATACCATACACTGTCTTGGATTCATGTTTATACTGTACTGTACACGCAACAAATCACAAGCAGAAATGTGCACACACAATGCATCGATAATATACACACTAAGTACATTGGGCGGCACGGTGGTCCAGTGGGGAGCGCTGTCGCCTCACAGCAAGAAGGTCCCGGGTTCGAATTTCGGCTCGGGTGCCTTTCTGTGTGGAGTTTGCATGCTCTCCCCGTGTCCGCGTGGGTTTTCGCTGGGCACTCCGGTTTCCTCCCACAGTCCAAAAAACATGATACTGCATAGGTTAATTGGCTTGTAGACTAAATTGCCCTCTGCCCGGTGATGGACTGGCGTCCCATCGTGGGTACACCCCTGCCTTGCGCCCTGCGCCTGCCGGGATAGGCTCCGGCTCACCGCGACCCTGTACCAGACTAAGCGGTTTCTGACAATGAGATGAATGTAATGTTACGTCCGTTAGCGTGTTTTAAAATACAATTGTTTTTTGCAGTAATTTTCCTTGATTACAGTTACTTATCGACAGAAATTTGTTGACACTTGCCAGAAGATGTTTGAATATGGACTGCAGCAGCACGAGAAGAGGCAAGAGGAAGTTAACTTATTCACTAAATGTATGACCGAAGCGATAGCTGACAATCGGCAGGTAGCTTCAGACATTATCAGCAACTTTGAAAATGAAAATTCGCAGGTAATTAAAAACTGGCGTAAATTATTTCAATTGCTCTTGAATGATGTGAAGATTTATGTTACGTTTATGGGTAATTATATGCTTTATGATGAATATACGACATGAGCACATAGAACATTTGATACGTTTGTCGTATTAATTTTATACAGAAGCGTATTTGACACCGTATACAGTGTTTTATACAGCATATACATGGAATGAGTTTACGGATTTAAACAATACCGATTTTGGATCATTTATATGATGCGATGATTGAGTGTCTGCATCTTGACATATTTGACATCACCCGATGACACGTGACTCAACTTTTTGAAGGGGAAACAAACAAGTGACCTGAAAGGTGATGTCATATTGTGCCATACTTTTGTATTAATCAACAACCAGTGTGAGGTTTTTTTGGATCATCCGAAAGTCATATTTGGGCAGATTTCATATAACACGCCGGCAATGTGTAAATTTGTATTGTATAACGTGCCTGGTTCAGAAAAGGTAGTTAATGGTCAATAATTATTTTAGACTTCGGGGCCTGTGATCAACAATTGTTTAAAAAATATATATTCTAAATTCAGATTTTTTGCAATGCTAACATCTTTTCCAACGATTATATTGTAACCGTGTAAAATACTTTGAGAAAGTGAAACTATAGTTGTAGAGGAGTTCTAGCTATTAGAGCACTTGCAAATAGATTTCCTACTCCAGAAATAAATCGTGGATTCGGAGGGACTGCAGGTGAGCAAATTAGTATTCATAAGTGCAATGTTTACACCTGGTGAAATGGACAAGATTTTAAACATGTTATCATTTTTAAAAAGTAGGTTGAAAATTGGATATTCTCCGTAACAAAGTAATTTTTAAAACGTAATAGTTGGGGATGACGGTGTAGCGGCAATATATATATATAAAACTAGGAATTAATCCGAGAGGCTTATGGGGGGAGGGGATGTTCAGCAGGGGGCAAACCTGAAGAGAGATGCTATAATAAAATAACGGGGAGAAAGTGAAAGGAAGAAGAGTGGAAGCATTAGTATAAAGTAGAAGTATAATATGAATAGCAAAAGGAATGATCCATGGCTTGAACATGGAAAACATAATTTGTATGAAAGCAGCCAAATGGCAGTAACATGTTAATGGAAATTAAGCCCAGAACTGGATGTAGTAATGTGGTGGAGGTAAAGTGTAGGGGCAGGGAATGTATGGGAAAATAATGGGACATATTTGAAGGAGGTGAAGGACAGCATGAAGGTGGTAAATTAATACACTGTGGGTCTCAATGTCAATTGGAAAAAAAAAATGTATTTAAGTGTCACCAAGGTTTTTCTGTTTCAAAGCTTCTCAAAGACGTACAGCAGATAACCGATGCTGAATTACTGGATGCTAAGATTGTGGAGCACAGCAAAAAAATCAATCATCTGTGGGATGCATTGATGAAACTCGAGATCCAGCTGGTTGACCAACTGGAGGTAAGTGAAATGTAAAGATGCCTTCAGTGATATAATGTTGGCGTGTTCTGGCTTCAAGCATTAAATGAGTCAGAGGCAAAACATTTCAAAGCGAAATTCTCGGTGATAAACGGAAAATGTAGAACATCGTGCACTCATCTGTCCTTTCAGAGTGCATTACTATAAACCATGAGAGAGAGTGCTACCTACTCCCATCAAACTAGGAGTGTGCTAATATTAACTGTATATTGCTTGGGGCATAAAGCGGCTCTGATTTTGTAATTTTAATACCATTTGGGAGAGAGAGCAGCGCCGCAGTAAATCATGCACTGCACTCTTAACTTGGTGACCCGAATTTTAGATGTTGAGGTGGCTAGCACGAGTGGAAAGGCCTTCATTCAGAAGTCGATTGACAAAGGGTTGTACATTATCATACAAATTGTGCTCAGACAAGTATTATTACTTCTGCAATTGTATGTATCTGTCGGCTGTAATCTCCCAATAATTTGTCTTCCACAACATCTGTTCATATGTTTTGATATCTCTGTGAAGGCTTAGTGGATGTCAGTGATATTGTTCGTAAATTAGAGGTGCTGGCAATGCTAGATCGTGTTCTGGCTCTGACATATCAGTCGCATTAAGCATTGTTTAAAGCTGACCACTGTTTCCTGGGATTGCATTATCTCTACTTTTGCCCACAGGATGTGGTGAAGGATTTTGAAAGAAACCTTGCTGATATGGTTGCTGCGTTTATTGAAAACGTGCAAGGATTATATCCTTTTACATTGCTTTCCTTGATCATAAATTACTCGTCTTATTCATGGTGTTATTTTCATAAACCTGTGAAACGCTTAAAATGTCATAACAGAAGTAAAATCCAGTATGGTGACAAATAGTTAATCAGCCCCCATGTCCGAAATGACTTTACGAAGGCCTTCCAGTGGTGGATTGACAAAGGCTTGTCATGATTAGGCTGATGATGCTTCCAATGTGGGGGGCGAAACATCACGGAAGAGAGAGGAGGAACACTGGATACGGTTATCTTGAAAGAGTAAGCTTTCTAGGGCAATTTTCTGACAGGCTTGTAAAATGTTTATTGTCAATAAGCGATGCATGATTGTAAGGGGAGTCATCATGTGTGGCCAACCGAAGAGTCAGAGGTTTTGTTCTGCTGTAACAACACAGCTCAGTGACCTGAAACATTCTTCTGCTTGTCGGTGCATATGAGTATCATGCATCGAGCCGTGAAAACCTGTATAAGTATCATCAGTATCTGCTTAATCTTCTAGAGGGTTGCAGGGTGTCAGAGCCTATCCATGCAGACACAGGGCGCAAAGCAGGGCTATATAAAGGATGGGATACAAGTCTGGGGGTTGATGATTGCGATGCATAATCTGAATTGAGTATTTTTTAGGTGATCTATGAATGTCCCGGCGATGGACTGGCGTCCCGTCGTCGGTGTATTCCTGCCTTACGCCCTGTGTTTCTGGGATAGGCTCCGGCTCACCGTGACCCTATATAGGATTAAGCGGTTTCAGATAATGAGATGAGATGAGATCTATGAATGTATTATATTGGGAAATGTTACTGTAAACACTTTAAGCTTGCATTGTCAAATCGTTGGTTTGCTCTGCTTACATTTTCTGAGCTTCTTTCCACAATGTCGCAGTGCCGCGAACTGGAAAACAACTACCATGAGAAACTGGTCCAGGTTACAATGTCCACATTTGACAAGATTGTCAAAAACGAGCTACAAGAGGAATTATCTGAAGAACTGAGACAGGTTTGTTGTTAACTTTAATTCGAAGGCTTTCGTGACCAATGTTATCGACAAACATTTTTTACGTGACCTAACCCCAAAAATGGAATCCATGGTTTGTTGTTGTTTTTGATGATAACTAGCTTGTGACCTTAAGCCAACATTTCTCATCGTTTGTCTTCTGATAATAAATCATCTCAGTGTCAGAATATAAGATTACAACAGGTTTTCCCTATCTCGCGATTATGCAGGTGTTAAGATCAGGTGTTAAGATCTTAACACCTGCATAATCGCCAGATAGGGAAAACCTGTTGTAATTTTATATATGTATACTGGCAAAAAGTACCCATAGCGTTAACAGCTTCACCTAAGCTATAAAGCATTGAGGCCGCATTGTCCTGAGCT
>JAZEWT010000005.1:19355613-19373057 GCA_036362905.1 Mordacia mordax
GCAAACTCCACACAGAAAGGCACCGGAGCCGAGATTCGAACCCGGGACCTTCTTGCTGTGAGGCGTCAGCGCTAACAACTGCGCCACCGCGCCGCCCTGAAGATAGCGTCGTTCGGATAAATGGTATTGTTTGTCCAGCAGATGGCACCCGACTCTCGCTATACCACGAAAATCTCATCTCATTGTCAGAAACCGCTTAGTCCTGTGCAGGGTCGCGGTGAGCCAGAGCCTATCCCGGCAGACACAGGGCGCAAGGAAGGGATATACCCACAATGGGGCGCAAGTCCATCACCGGGCACTGCAAGCAACTTAGTCTACAATCCAATTAACCTATGCAGCAGCATGTTTTTTGGACTGTGGGAGTTAACCGGAGTGCCCAGCGAAAATCCACGCGGACACGGAGAGAACACGCAAACTCCACACAGAAAGGCACCCGAGCCGAGATTCGAACCCGGGAATACACAGGGAGAATATGCAAACTCCACACAGCAAGGCACCTGAGCCGAGATTCCAACCCGGGACCTTCTTGCTGCGAGGCGACAGCGCTACAGACTGGGCCACCGTGCTGCCCTACCACGAAAATTTCTCGGTTAAATGCGATTACACACCGAGCCACCCGAGTTATACCCCCGTCCACGATGTAGACCACTGATAGCTGAACCGGTCCAGGGAAGCCCCCCCCCGCCTCAGTCACCATCATTGACAAGTGGTGCAGTGTGGTCTCAAGTAAGACTGGTGTGGATCGGTGAACCAACCGAGCAATGGAAGTGACAAAGCATGTTATTCATAACTATTGTTAAGTACCCAAAACAATTGCGGGCTGCCTGCGCTGTAATAAGCACTAAAGACTTTTCATTCTCTGCCACTATGAAACGTTTAATCAGTCCATGAACGGGCATCAGTGTATTCCAATAGCATTTAGTAATAATAATACAAATCCTCGACTGATTGTCTCATCGGCAGGGCCATTCGGGTTACACAAATACATTTGGGTTGCCACGCATTTTATGTGCTCACTTAATGTTTTTTTTTGTTTGGTTAATGCACTGTGTACGTTGAAAAAAAAAGTTCTTCTGCCGTACAAATGTTGTCATTGACATGCCGTGCTCTCCGCAGCTGTGAAGCGCTTTGTGACCCTCGTGTGAAAAGCGCTCTAGAAGTGCAAATATTATTTACGACTATTGTTTATGTGAACTTATTACTAAGTTTGTCACATGCAGGTACAAAATGAAGAGGTGAAGCGTAACCGGAACAGGGTCACTGAAATCAATCACTATGTGGACCATCTGCACAACGAGTTACAAAGCCAGGATATCCAGGATTCGCCGTGAACGCCTCTAGGAATCTTCAAGATTAAGGAAGCATGCGTGTAATACAGAGCAATAATCAATCACGTGTTTAACCCAGGGAAGACACTAAATCTTACAAGATGCATGTTTTTCAGGAAGGTCCGACTACATTGGGATGTTTCAACACCATTGACATTGTGCGTTGGGTAACACGAATATCAGAAAGGTATCCCGTTCGATATGGCCATAAAAGTTTTGCAACGATTTTGTAATGGTAGAAAACATTAAAATATCTTCGACTATTTGCATTATTGCTAGTAATCTAACACACTTTGTAATGTCGAGCCATATGAATAAAAGGGCTTTATTTAACGATGCGATATTATGTGAAAATGTATTTCATTTCACGTTCAGCTTTTCATTTAAAATAAAGGTATTAGAATTAAGATTTCCATCTCTCAGGCATTTGGCAGCCATCATTCGTAGCAGATTTTGATGGCTCATGAACCCAAATATTGGTCAAGACGTGCACTGTGGGGCAGTAATATATGGCGAGGGTGCGTTAACTTGCATGCTACAAAAGCTACAAAGCTTTAATTTGGTACCAAGTCACGTGTGTGCAAATATCGCATTAATATCACGTGGACAGTGAAAACACTCAAAAGCCACATTGCGGATAGGCTTAAAGGCTACAGAAAATAAATAATAGGTAAGAATAAAACCAAAAATACAACTGCAGTGCTATTCGCACACTCCTCACGCTGAACACACTGGGATATGGTGTGCGTGTCATGTTCATAAGTCTGCGATCAATACATTTTGAAGTGTAATGCGACTTGAGTTATGAAAAGCTTACGAAATGTTAAGTTTTTGATTGAAAACCATGTAAATGAATGTCTCATCTCGTCAGAAACCGCTTAGTCCTGTACAGGGTCGCGGTGAGCCGGAGCCTATCCCGGCAGACACAGGGCGCAAGGCAGAGATATACCCTCGATGGGACGCCAGTCCATCAACGGGCACTACAGGCAATTTAGTCTGCAAGCCAATTAACCTATGCAGCAGCACGTTTTTTTTTGGACTGTGGGAGGAAACCGGAGTGCCTGGCGAAAACCCACGCGGGTAAATTAATCTATTTGCAAGAAATACAGTACATACTATTCAAAACTAAGTAAAAATCATCCGATTTTATACGAACTGATTACAATGCTGTAGATATCAGTTCAGACCACAACCAACTTAAGAATTGCATTTCGAGCGCTTTTCACCCGAGGGTCACAGGCATGTCAACGACAATAACGTTTTTTAATTGCAAAAGAATGAAGTGAGGATGTACATCATATGCTCGAGGAATGATAACTTTAAAATTTTCTACGAACGGTTCTTTAAAGTAATTTATACAAACCAACTTTGCCTACAGGAACGATATTTCATTTAATATCTGCACAATACTTCGATTCCTTCCATTTTTGCACAAATGTTGAGTCGGTTATTTTTGCTTCAATTTGGATTTGCGTGATTATGACCCAGGTCAACATTTAAAAATGAGATTTCATCCCAGGTGTATTGGATTTTCATCTGGTTAAACAGAATAACCTTGAAACTTGACTAGCGTCGACTCAACAGAGCTCAAGCTATGGCCTGGGAAGGTTCTGAGACTTGTAGCTTAGGTGCCAGCAGAACTCTGAAATCCTAAAGAGGCATGAGTGCTCAAACCAACGAAGCCATCGACGGGATGAGAAAAGTGAAGCACAAGTTGCTTTAGGGAGAACAGGGAAGTGTGAGAAAAGAGGGTGCAGGCACTGGAAGGAAATTTGAGAAAGCCTACTGTAAGAGATAGGCCGATTTATTGACAAACACAAAGAACGGAAATGAAAGGTGCCAGGAGTATCTTAAAATGAAGCCTTTAATAATAATAATTGTACTTTACCTCCTGGTTTCTCATTCACTGAGATAAAATGTACTTAACAGGGCAAATACTGAGGGTATGTACATTTTTACTCGACTCATGAAAAGCATATTTTATGCATGCGATTTTATGAGTACTATTGTGTTTACAACAAATATTTACAAAAAAAACCCGAGTACTTTATTATTTGTACAACTTTTTACCCAGTATAACCTTGTTGAGTCCTAGGACTTTCACAAGCCCTGCCAAGTTTTCAAAATCGGGGTAATAATTGCCACGTAAAGTAGGTTCCAATTGGGAAATTTTGTATGTAAATTAAAAAAACGGCAATAATGGATCAGATGTCAGCACATACGACCTACTGTTGCAAATGACATCACAGAATCTGTGACGTCTGTTGTGAAGCAGATGGCAAGCATGTGTTTTATAGTTAACACTGCAGTAAAAATTAGTGATTTTGAAATCCAGTAAGTATTTTTTTTAAAGAAACAGGGTAAGCATTCTAGCAGCAATCAAGCGCTTTTTTGAGAGAATCCATATTGTAGCGATCACTCAGTTCTCTCCCGGCATTTTTCAGAATGTAGTCTTTGCAGCGGCTGCTGTGAAGACTAATTTCTGTCAGCAGACTCTGGAGGGACTGCAGCAGATCTGGGGCCACTTGTTTGGTCTCGGCATTGGTCAGTAGCTGTAGAATCTCAAGCAGCCATCCAGAATCCAAAAGCAGAAGTGGCAACCATTCACACCTTCCCAAGCAAGCACCAAGACCTTGCATGCCTAGAAACCACAACTCTGAAATATCCTCCCAGCACTCTTTGTAACCATTCCTCATGACGACTGCACTCAGCTGTCCTTCCACAGTACACTGCTGTAGCAGATATGGTTTGGAAAGGAATTCAATGACTGCAGTGAAAAACGGTCGCGACGTCACTTTGGAAAGGGCTGCAACGACAACAAGAACACAGACTTAACAACATTGTACTACACATTACCTGTCAAGTCTCTCGAAACAGACAATCACAGTGTTCGTATATATACCACCCTTTGTCTGTTGGATGAGGGACTAACAATACTAGGGTGATTATTTAACAACACTTCATCACACTCGTCGGTGTAGGTTTAAGGCGGGGAACATAAATGTGGGAACGTATAAGTTGCAAACATTTTCGCAACCAAGAGGTCCCTTACAGCCCAAAACACCTGTTACGCATGGTAGTCGCCTGCCCAAGTAATATTCAGGTTCAGATTTGCTGAACTGCCATGGTTCCATTTTGGGTCCTTTGTTAAAGAACCATGTGATTAGACACATTGTCAAAGTGCTACCCTGCAATCTCCCGTGCCAGGAGTTCAGACCTGCGATCCCTGCTGTCGCAAGTTAACTCTGTTAACTATTACACAATACAGAATCATCCACTGCGTTCTCAATAATCATTAACATATTGAAAAAGGTATTCATTTAAACATATTTCCCTATGGAAGGTCCAGGACTTGTTATAATATATCTTACAACTCATGTCTGGGAATCAGTGTTTCTAGCAAAGTTCACTAACCACTGCACCACCATTTTCACATTTTAAAAAAATATACAGCGCATTCAAATATATTCACAACATGATCATAACTAAAAGTAGCAAAGTTTTAAGAGAACAATTGTAATATTATATTAAATCACCAATGCATCCTAACAATGCTTTACTTGTTAATTGCGAACAAACTACCTTGGGCATTTATGCTACACTGGGTAAAAATGCTATCTGTTTTATGTAAATACAAAGGTTATTCAATTTGTATTGCAAAGTGGTAAAAGTGTGGACCATAGGACAAACCCTTACCAGGGATGTCTAAGACTCTGATCAGCATCAGGCTGAGCGCACATACATTTCCTGTCAGGATCAATAAGCAATCTCTGCCAATCACCAAGGGCAAAGAATCCATTAACATGGTCAGCAATGACGCAAAGTTTTCATCAGTCCTGAGAAAATCAAAAACACATGTTATTTTACAATGTGAGATACATTTACACATATTCATGCCTGGTGACCTATGCCAAACTGAATCATAAAATATAAATGACTTTCAAACACTGCAATCGGTGCCCAAAACTAAACTAAATCTTTACCGTGGACACAATAATTTAACCACAAGAACATGTTCAGCTCGTCACAACACTGCTGGATGAGGGCCTCCATACATTAAGTGGGTTATGGGAGTTAGTTGACCATACTTCACCACGGTGATCGATGCAGATTATGAAGACGAGGTGCAGAGAGATTTGGTAGCATAATAGATGTTGCTGTACTGATATAAGTGGCCCAACACAAAACCTCACAGCTTATAACGCCTCTCATGCATGGTGGTTGCCCTTTCACGTTTCAACTATCCAAGCTCCCAGAATTCGAACTCTGTTGGCGTACCCATTGAAATTCCACACGTGTTACATAACTACATCAATGACTGTAGTGATAGCTTTTGATAAGACACAGCTGGGTAGATGGCCCTGTGGTTAGGGTGGGACTTGCAATTAGCAAGGTTGCAAAAGTTGATCAATTCAACTTTTCAACCTTCAGCGTTGGTAACATGAGGATGATTTGTGGGATGATTGCTTCGAAAAGCTGCTCTCTCGGTACAGCCGCGTCGTGCGCTTCCTCTCTTCTCCTCGCGACGTTTCGCCTCACACGTTAAGAGGCATCCTCAGGCGCAGTCGCGAGGAGAGGAAGCAACGACACGGCTGTCCCGAGAGAGCAGCTTTTCGGAGCAATCAACATGCATCGAGCCGTGGAAACTTACATCATTAGATTTGTGGGAAGTCAACAGTAGTGATCAAATGAACTGTATGGCCTCACCACAGGAATGTGGCATTTCCACTAATGGATGAGGGCCGTAAATTAAGAGAAACTCGGTCTAACCCTCACCTCTGTGGGGCAACAAAAACTTTGAATATTTAGGCAGCAAAGGCAACACCATTTAATCTTTAAAATTAGGAGAGAAAAATATTTGTATCTTACTTCACAAAGATGGGTTCGGTTACGACGAGGTTTAAAAAGATGCTGCACAGATAGCGAAGGGTCATTTCAATGTCTTGGTACTTCTGCGATTTTTCATCTGACATGAGATGTTGGAAAAACCCCCACTGCTTCTGGAATTTGAGTCTCAGAAGGGCATGGAGCTTATGTTCCAACAGCACCTTCCTCGCATCGTCGTCTGCTGTCAGGTGACACAACCCTGGAAGTAAAAACCTGGAAACGACAAACGTAAAGATAATTGCTCGAGAGGTGCTCTTTCGGGATAGCCACGGTAAGAATTTCCCCTCTCTTCTTCAATTTATCACCCGCATTAAAGGTGTGCAGTCACCACCCAGCGATTATTTCTGTGATTAGGACAGCAATTGATACAGAAAATATATGAATCACAAACTGGATTACAGTCTTACCTGAGCGGATCAACAGTCTGGTCATCGACAAACTGATGACATGAGTTTTCTTCAATTGCCCAGACAGCTGGCTCTGCTTCCTTTTCGTGTATTTTACAGCTGCACCGCATTAAGGGTGGAATGATTTCCATAATTTCCTTCCTGAGAGTCAGGTTTTCCTCTGCCATCCATGATCCAAGCACACGAACTGAAGCAAACACAAAGTTGTCCCCAATCCTTTCTTCTAGAAGCTTGAGCGGCAAAGACAGGTTTACATTTACTGGGATAAATGTACAATGCAATGTGTTAACAAAACCCACATCAATATGCCCTTTCTAAACACATCACTAGTCTGATCAGATTGTAAGAA
Source organism: Mordacia mordax (assembly GCA_036362905.1). Taxonomy (NCBI): domain Eukaryota; kingdom Metazoa; phylum Chordata; class Hyperoartia; order Petromyzontiformes; family Petromyzontidae; genus Mordacia; species Mordacia mordax. The sequence goes on from JAZEWT010000005.1 coordinate 19,362,585, forward strand.
TAACCTTGATAAGCTGAATAAAACCTGTGGTTATCTTAATTACACTCTGAAATTAACGCTACAATTTTGGAGATTGTCCTAGGACACGAGCGCAAGATGAACTCTCGTGAAGTCTCGCGTGATTACACTTCATCTTAAATCGGGCAGTATTTCCCAGCAGATATCCCAAACTGTCGACTCGGCAAACTGGCTCACTGGCAAGCGTGTTCACGATTAGGCTAATGAACTGCCTAAACAATGGCTATGATTATTAATTGCATTTTGGTAAAGAACAGCCGTGTGCGACATGTTTTCCCTTCACGATTGCTGTTATATTTTATGAAATCCTTCTTTCGAATACTACACGTAAAGTTTTTTTGTACCGTATGGTACTATAAGTAAACAAATGTAACGCCAACGTTACTATACAATAGCGGCACTAAAGCATGTATCAATATTTGATGTGTTGACTCCCACAGATTCAAACATTAAAAGCTTCTGTACAGTTACACATTGGCCACTGCTCATGATAAATACACATCCCTGCAATAAAGCAACTACAAATCCAGCCACAGTGTCCTGTAGGATACAATACACTGAGCTTTCATCTCATGTAAATCGCAATTATATTTACCTGCTGCTTCAGGTAATATATCACTGCGGAAAAGGCCTCCTCCATCTTCGTCACGATCTGGTTGCACCACACTCGACTGAAACTGTGTTCCGCTGTTGTGAGCAGTGCAACCGTATTTTCCAGTATGCTATAACAAGCGATCAAAATTGCATGCTTGTTGGAGACCGTCGCAGAATCGGTGTCCTCGAGACACATACGCACTTCGATGCATGCAAGATTGACGATCAGAGCGAAAAACGTTTCTTTTTTGTATTCGTTTACGGGCAGAATCCAATCCAAGCCGTAGAGATGTATCATTGCGGAGGCCAGTTTCAGGGCAGGATCTCGCTGAGCACCCGAAATCTTGCTGTTGAGAATGCCAAATAGTTCTGTGTATATAGTCCGGAAACATTCGATACACTGCGTACATTTCTGAAAGATTGTCAAGGGCGGAAGAAAATTTGGAAGGAGCTCGCAAACGTCAAATTTATTTCCATCGTTGGAATTTGAAAACTGCATGCAAAGGTGTTTTAAAACCTTCAAGAGGTCTTCTTCGGCCTTTGCCCAGCATTCTAAAGATCGCACATGCAGCAGCTGAATAAGAATTTGAAGCCCATTTTCCCAAGAATGAGGCTTCCTCACGAAAGCAGTGCACAAAGCAGACAGCACGTCTGCAGTGAGCAGGTGAATAAATCCCCCTGGTGCTGAAAGTATTCCTTGAATACACTGATAGCAATCATCAACCACTGATCTGTAGTGGTGAAGGTCTTCAGATTCTTCACATGGCTGATCCAGTGCCAGAGTTTCACCTAAGACATGAACTTTATTGAGTACTTGTGCATTCAACACAAGTTCAGAATCGGTGCAAAAACATGCCAGCAGAGAAATTCCTAGAGACCGATATTCATTTATGGTGGACACATTAGACGCTGGACATGATAACAGAAGTCTGTTTATAAATGTGAATCCAATGGCATCGAAAATTCTCCTTCGCTTTTTTGTATTGGTCTCTTCCACGGCAAGCACCTTTGTCACCTGTTAAAGCAAAGAATGTGTATTACTGGAAGGCATAGACATCAATTACTAATCCAGCCTAATATCCTGGTTTAATCCACTCATGTAACACAAATAGATTACATAGATATTTTAAAATCCCATTTCAAGCAAAATCAAAAGTTCAGGTTTTAATGTAGTGTTTGGTGTTGGTATATCCTCTGCCTGGTGTCAAAATTATAGAGTAGAGATTTGGTTACACACTTTTACCGGGTTAAGCTGTTTGCTCAACTCTTGTCTTAAAATTGAGGAGAAAAGTGCATTTCATAAGCAAGAAAACAACTAGATTACTTATACAGGTCATGGTTTCAATTCTCGGCTCGGGTGTCTGTGGCGTTTGCACGTTCTCAACGTGGTACTCCGGTCGCCTCCCACTGTCCAATGATTAACTGACATTTTGTTTCAAATGCCTCTGGTGCCCTGCGATGGACTGGTATCGCATTATTGATATAGCCCTGCCGTACACTGTTTGCCGCGGCAGACTCGCAGCCGTGACTTTCTGCAGCATTGATCTGGGCTGGAGAATGAATGAATTGCTTTCACCTCGGGATTTATGACGCTTTCACTGTAACGAGTAATTTGTCCCCGAGCTGGAAAGCATGCCACTTTATCACCCTCACTAACGATCACTCACTTCAGCAGCTGAGGATGAAACGTCACTCACCAGTAGCAATGCTGCAAACTGTTCGCTGTCATTCCTTGCTTTCTGAAGGGCACTCAAACACCGCTGCATTGATAAACTGAGATCGTCGTTATCCTCAGAGGTTTTACTCTCACGGTCACCAACAACTCTCTCATCGCCCGACATCCTACATACAAATGGTGGTAAAAATACATTTTGTTAATATGTCAATGGTGAGCAGCAATGGTTTAAATATTTTTAAAGCTGCACAACACACCTGAAGCCGTCAACCCTCCCTCCATGTTTATTTACTAACATTAACCTATTTCAAATACGTATTACACAAACATACGTAAATCACAGCATAAAAACACAACATATTAACAAACCTTGTGTCCTTTATTTTCAGCAATGTTGACTTTCTAAACGTTCTTCAGTGTCAAATCGACGCACTGCAAAAAGAACATTGCGCTTTACTCCAACTTACAACAATTGAGGATAAACACGCATAAAAGCGAAAATCATAATGATTTCCCGTACGGTATTGCGGTGAAGTATGGTCAAACAACCCCCATGACCAAAACGGCGTGGCGAGGCCCTCATCCATCAGCGAACCGACATCAGCAGTCCGTGCTCCAGACACTGCTAAATTAAGGGCTCCCCAAGGTCAGGATCACACATCCCTGCGACGCAACTATCAATCCCCTGCACACCTGTACATGTGATCATCTCGCGTCCACGTTGAACGTCCGCTCGGTCGCGTTTCCCTCCTTTTACTGCCACTCCATCGTTAGCCTCGCCACTATGCCCTCTGTGACGATATGTCCTGCCTGAATTCATTTACTCATCTCAGCTAATTGTCAGAAACCGCTTAGTCCTGTACAGGGTCGCGGTGAGCCGGAGGCGTAAGGCAGAGATACACCCACGATGGGACGCCAGTCCATCACCTGGCACTGAAGGCAATTTAGTCTGCAAGCCAATTTACCTATGCAGCAGTATGTTTTTTGGACTGTGGGAGGAAACCGGAGTTTCAGGCGAAAACCCACGCGGACACGGGGAGAACATTCAAACTCCACACAAAGCAGCACCCGAGCCGAGATTCGAACCCGGGACCTTCTTGCTGTGAGGCGACAACGCTACCCACTGGGCCACCGTGCCGCTAGAACAGCCTAAACGATAGTGAGCATCATTATTAGTACCTCGTAATCCAATGTAATGTGGCGGGGTACCAAACACCTAGGAAGCATTTATTTTGATCTTGGAAGAAGAAACACGGGGAGAACACGCAAACGCGGCACTGGATGGCACCCGAGCCGGGAATCGAACCTAGGGGGCTTGCTGTAATGTGACAGCGCTACTCCCCGTGTAATCGTGCCCCGTCTAAATGATGCACAGCAACTAACTTTCGAATGTGTTCCATTTTGCAATTTACTGTCCGGGTTCACGTAACCCATCCATAATTCATAGCAGGGACATGCGCACTTTTCCATATCCACTGCTGGATGAGGGCCTCCCCACGCCGTGCGGGTATTGAGGAGATTTTTTAACCATACTTCACCACGCTGTGAGCTTAAGACATTGGATCCGAAGTAGCCTAAAGCACCCGTTTCGTGCGTACGGTCACCCACTCAATATTTAAGCTCAATCCGGAGTCGCTCATGAGCTCAGACGCGTTCCCAGTTGGTTCCTGATCATCATAGAAAGCACTGCGGTAACGTACGGTAACAATGACTTATTACAACGAGGATCACCAGTGCCGTCAGCGAGCAGCAGCTCTGATGGCCGGCACGGTGCACGAGTGGGATGGGTGGCCAGCACCATACCCGGGCCGCCTTTGTCTCCATGGTGGCGATGTTCACACACACAGAGGGAGACCCAAGCACGCTGCCGGCCGCTACATTACCGCCCATGAACAACGACTACGTGGCAGTGACCGCGCCGGTGCCAAGCTGGGTGTCCTGAGCGCGCAGCAGCAACAAGACAGGAGACTCTCACCTGCGCCTGCACAGCCCACGTGGAGATCCACGTGGCCCGGCGCGGGACAGAAATTCTAGTTCCGGGGCGACCGGCGTTACTTCCGTATTCTACTTCCGGGGCGTATATACCGTACAGTACAATACTTTTACAAAATACAACTTAAGAAACAACGCGACAACGTTGCCTCAAAACATACATATTTACATTTATATACTTGGCAGCGTTATGGGCAACGGCCCTTCTTGATGGTACTTGTAAACCGAGTTGCTGCGCAACGGCGTGACTTTGAGAGAATAATAATAGTATTTTTATAGAGCGCTCGTCACCCGAGGGTCACAAAGCGCTGCACAGAGATGCGGAGAGAACGGCGCGACAATAACGGCAACGGGGAATCCGCAACAATAACGTTTTATTATTATTTATTCAATGTACACATCGCTGCAGAACTTGTAAACTATGATCTTTCAATGAAATCCATTTTTTGGGTCAGGTCACGTAAAAAGTTTATAGATTGTAAAATAGTGTCGTTTAACCCTCCACCACCCGACACGGCCAATCAGCAAGGGGTTGTCACGTTGAACAGAAGACGCGCCAATTCCTTTACTATCTCAGCACACCGGTGTGTTGAAAAGCGACCCCACAATATTTTACAAAAAATGTACGACGTTTCGCTGACAACAACGTTCAGCATCATCAGGCACCCGCGCCAGCAACTGGGCGAGCAAATGAAAATATGATCTTTCAAGTGTAATTTAAGAATGCTAATTGATCGGTGTTGATGCATACACTGGGGGATGGTTTAAGGCGACGGTTATCGAATAACAATAATAATTGCGGAAGGAAAGCGCCGTCGTTACATAAACGTTATTATTGAACAACGCGTGCGGCAAATGCGCTTATACCTCGCTCGGCGCTGCTGCCCTCGCTCTGCTGCCCTCGCTCCGCTGCACTGGCGCCGCTGTCCTCGCTCCGCTGCCCTGGCTCCGCTGCACTGGCGCTGCTGCCCTCGCCCTGCTGCCCTGGCGCCGCTGCCCTGGCGCCGCTGCCCTCGCTCTGCTGCCCTGGCGCTGCTGCCCTGGCGCCGCTGCCCTCGCTCTGCTGCCCTGGCGCCGCTGCACTGGCGCCGCTGCCCTGGCACCGCTGTCCTCGCTCCGCTGCCCTGGCGCTGCTGCCCTCGCTCCGCTGCACTGGCGCCGCTGCCCTCGCTCCGCTGCACTGGCGCCGCTGCACTGGCACCGCTGCCCTGGCACCGCTGTCCTCGCTCCGCTGCCCTGGCGCTGCTGCCCTCGCTCCGCTGCCCTGGCGCCGCTGCCCTCACTCTCGGCGCACGCCTCCCTACGTAAGATGGCCGCCGGGCTAATCAAGGGGTGGGCGGGGCACGTGGGCAGGTCACGTGACGAGGCTGGGGTTCCGGACCCGGGGTTCAGAGTCAGCGGCGCGTGGTGGCGGAGGAGACGGGAGACGACCGGTCGGTGAGCCGGGAGAACAGCCCGGTTGGTGAGCCGGGAGAACAGCCCGGTCAGTGAGCCGGGAGATCTACCCGGTCGGTTAGCCGGGAGAACAGCCCGGTCGGTGAGCCGGGAGAACAGCCCGGTCGGTGAGCCGGGAGAACAGCCCGGTCGGTGAGCCAGGAGATCTACCCGGTCAGTGAGCCGGGAGAACGGCCCTGCGTGTCTCCTCTGTCTTGTCGATGTCTCATTCAATGTCGGTCGTTTGTCCATCTCTCTGCCTTGTGTCAGTCGGTTTGTACGTCCGCTCGAAGGAAGCGCTTAATTATGTAAGCTCTGATGAGGAGTAAAGGACGCACAGTAGAGCTGTGCCCCGAATGGGACGTCAGTCCGTCGCAGGACACCGGGGGGGGGGAATTTATTCAGCAGGCTTAGTAACCTGAGCAATAGCAGCGCGGATTTGGACGGTGGGAGGAAAGCGGAGTACCCGACGAAAACCTCAGGAGCACATCCCGAGCCAGGAGTCGAACCTAGTTTTCTTGCTGCGAGGCGGCAGCGTTCCTGCTCGGACCACCGTGCCGCTCAATGTCCGTCTCCCATCCCCGTGTCTCTCTGCCTGTTACCTTGTCTCATTCAATATCTCTGTGCTGAGTCTCGGCGGCTTGCCGGCCTCTCTCCGCCGACTCTCTATGCCGGTGTCTTCCTGTGTCCCTCCGTCCCTCGTTGTCTCCCCTGCTTCGATCCGCGCACACCGTACGTGTCCCCGTGTCCCCGTGTCCCCGTGTCTCCGTGTCCCCGTGTCTCCGTGTCCCCCGTCTCCCCGTGTCCACCCCCCCCCCCGTGCGCTGTCAGTGGTGGCGAGCGGTGGCGCAGCGGTTGGCGCGCTGCGCAACAATCCCGGCGATCCGAGTTTCCTCTGAACCGGTCCTGGGGCCACCCCTAGGGTCGACTCAGCCTGAAAGAGTGAATACCTAGTGCGGTGTTTAAATATTGCCACTAGGGAGACAAAGGCGGTCCGGGCGTGGTGCTGGTCACCCACCTCCACATGTGCTGCGTCAACCATCATAGTTGCTCGCTAACAGCACTCAACTGTACAGTCTGTAAAGGCTTTTTTCTTTGCGGTCACTGCCTCCATTCAACGCCGGGCCAAGCATGTCTATGGACAGCGTGCCGCGGGGGGCCTTACGTCGGCGCGGGATTCCCGCAGGTCCGTTCAGCCGTAAATCAGTACATTTTACGTTCAGTGAACAGCGGTCCGGGCGTGGTGTGATTCCCTTACTAGGCGCTCGCCAACAACGCTGCCTGGGCAATTATTTAAGGCTTTAAAGGGGATGGTTGTCTTAATATAGTAATAGTTGCAGCGATAACTCAACCATGTTCTGACTGCAGAGGGATATTTGGTCCACGATCTATATCTTCCACATTGACCCAACGAAACGTGGGTGCCCACATTTTACCCCACCGCCTGCTCACCGCCCTATAGTGGTGAGCCCACGCCCGCCCGCCCGCCGGGTGGACACGCATAGGAGGAAGATGGAATAGAACCTGCCCTCGAATCCACTGTGGCAGCTCCCAACGTTACGCATCCCACACCAAGGGTTCTCAACCTTTGACATCTCGAGGCCCACATGGGTCTGGTCTGATGGCTGAGAGTGGCGGTCATTCACCTATATTAGCCAACATAGCTTTACCGCATGGTGGCCCAGTGGGTAGCGCTGTCGCCTCACAGCAAGAAGGTCCCGGGTTCGAATCTCGGCTCAGGTGTCTTGCTGTGTGGAGTTTGCGAGTTCTCTCCCCGTGTCCGCGTGGGTTTTCGCCGGGTACTGCGGTTTCCGCCCACAGTCCAAAAACATGCTCCTGCATAGATTAATTGGCTTGCAGACTAAATTGCCCTCAGTGCAGGGTGATGGACTGGCGTCCCATCGTGGGTATATCCCTGCTTTGTACCCTGTGTCTGCCGGGATAGGCTCCGGCTCACCGTGACCCTGTACAGGACTAAGCGGTTTCTGATGATGACATGAGATGAGACGTTACATATTTGTATTGCTCGACATCTCTACAATCAGCGGTTAAGTTTTTTTGTTTCTGCAGTTACCAGTTTGCAGTTAAACGGAAAGATGTCCACATATCGACACACGTGTGATCGTGTCATCTTTCAGTGAGTCCCGACCTGGTGCGGTGCGAAAACATTAGCACCGGGGAAACAAAGGCGGCCGGGCGTGGTGGCGACCACCCCACCCCCCCCCGTCTTTTGCTCTTTTGGCATTAATAGATGTTTGCCAACAGCACTTGCCCCAAAAATCTGTTAATGTTTTAATTGGTTATTTTCTGCTGTAAGTGTTTAATTGTTGCAAAGCAGGGATTCTCAACATTCTGCACCTGAATGCCCACTTGGCCCACGTGGATAATGGTCTCCACGGACCAATAGGTGGCGCCCTGTGGCCCACTGATGGCTTGTGACCCACCTGTTGAGAATGTCGGGTGTAAAGGCCGCTTTGTCAAATAACAATGAATGGGCTGTAGTTATTTGGAGGATATTTTCTATTGTGATGTACAGCACCTGTGCCAAACGGAGTGGGTGCCCTGAGAGGTGTTTGGCACATAGCGTTAAGTGTCTGGGAGAGACGAAAGTTAACGATGTTGAGGCATTGTCACTGTCACCAAGAGCCACGTTGGTTGACCTATGACACACTCAGAGCCCTGTTAAGCAATGCTTCCTATCGTGTGACATGTACCAAATCGAATGGACTTTGTTATCAAGCCCATTCCTGTCCAAGGTTAATTTACCTGTAGGTGGAGACAGCTTATGTGTGAGATAATTGTTACGATGGTGATTATCCGCACAGACCATGAGACACCCCTTAGCAATTGAGCTTCAAATAAATATATAGTACGATGTATAAACATCGCCACGAGGGAGACAAAGGCAGCTAGACATGATGTTGGCAGCACACCACCTCGTGTTATTTCCTGCATCCATAGGTCCTCACCAACAGCACTTGTCCCAACAGTCGATTTAGGCTGCAGGGTGAATCTTTGTAAGTGGGGAATATCCTTTATTTTGGAGTGGATTCCACCAGGTGGAGAACTGTGTGTTTCTCACAGGAGATATGTGAGAGTTGAGCATAGTTGGGCAAAGTTGGCTTGAGGCCAGGGATGAACAATATTAATTTACTTGTGATATAAAACAAATTCCCTTGCTTGGAAGGGCGATCTGTTTTACAGGGGCTTGTGAAGGCAGTGGTTGTTGTGGTCCAGGGATTGAGCTCCTTGCCATGCTGTTCATGCTGACAGTTGACGCAGTCTGTCCGTCACTGGGTGGAAGTTAAATCCTAGCTCCCCCGGTTCGTGGCAGCACTCGTACTGCAAGACTGGAACATTTCCAAGTTTGCCCTGGGAAACATTCTTCTGCTTGTGGCCACTTTGCTGCCAGCCCTGGCTTATGTCCACCTGCTGATAGTACAACAAGGCAAGATAGGTGAAGTTTAAAGCAAAGCAAGTGGTAAAATGACAACGGAATTTTCCAAGGAAAAGCAGAAAAACTCCACTATTTTTTTTTATAGATGTGATATGGAATCCATAGCGACAAACTTAGCAACTACGTTGTGTCGAGCTCCTTCCATCCGCAGTTCCATATATTAAGATAAATGAAGTGTAATAGACTCCTGATGAAACATATTTTCTGGAGGTGTTTGTCGCCCCATGCGGATCTACCAATACTGTGGAAGTTGATGTCGGAGTAATTGCTCGTGTGCATGACATCGACGGGCGAAATTCATTATTTAACTTTGTGAAGAGCTAAATGTTGATTGGCATGGTCACGTGGGGCAGCATCATCTTTTTTCGTGAGTCAGCGCCAGTAAGATACCTGGGTTCGAATCCCAGCTCTGGTGCCTTTCATTGTAAAGTAAGTATGTTCTTTTTGTGCCCCCCCCCCCATGGGTTTTAGCCGGGTAATCCGCTCACCCTCCGCCTCCCCCCAAAAAAACGAGAAACCTCGCTATTTCGCTGATAGCATCTTAACATGTCGAGGGCGCAGGGTCTGGAAAATGTTGGTGCCGGCTTACAGCATGCCTGCCGTAGTTCATCGTGCCCGAGTCGTTCTCGCCATATTTTCGAGAGTGAATGAATTCTGTGCGCACTGTAAGCGGTAGATTATCGTTATTATGCACACAGGCAAGTTTTAATAAACTCGGCCGCATGTTGCCTGCTGACCGAGCTGACTTTGGCCACCAACATGGCACTCCACCACCACCTCTGAGTAGCTGGGCTTAGAGGCCTAAGCCGAACCACACTCCCTCTGCCCCTGGCTGTTTATAGCCCGCATTGTAATTCTCATCTATAATTTACCGTAAGCTTCTTACCATTCCCCAACACGATCCGTCCGTCAGAATAACCTTTACTGCTGCTTCTCTAATCACTGCACCGCCTCGTACACAACTTGAGAAACGGTGTTTAATTGAACGTAAGACGTGATATTTACGTGTAAGTGTTGTTCAAGCTAAGTAGTCATTATAATAAGTGCTGTTTGTGGACAATCGCTTATTTTGTCCTTCTCTAAATTACAGCCATGATTTGACTTTCAAATTAACGTCTCGTTGTTGTTGTTGACATGCCGTTCTCTTCACAGCTCAGATTTGTAACATATTTACAAAATGTTATTCTTGCTGATTTGCTGGTCTCATGATGTCGTTGTTACTGACATGCCGTGCTTCCCACAGCTCTGTGCCACGCTTTGTGACCCTCGAGTGAAAAGCGTTCCAGAAGTGCAATTATTATTA
>JAZEWT010000005.1:19373100-19398761 GCA_036362905.1 Mordacia mordax
CATAACCTGGAAAGACTCTTCCCACATTGATTGGCTTTGAGTGATTTTATTGTAGATAAGGTAACGGTGCAGCCGTGCAGTTGGTTCAGCACTCCTGGCACAACGGCCTCCAGTGGAGGAAGCTCGAGAGAAACCCCCCTCAGGGTATTTTGGTTTAAATTTCCGTGCGGTCCAAGCTTCTTGGAATATGGAAAGGATATTGTATATGACAGCTGCTGTATGGGTGACTAATTTTATTGGGCGGCACAGTAGTAACACTTGTCTCTCACAGTTATAAGGTCCTCAGTTCGATTCCCAGTTCGGGTAACTGTCAGTGTGTGGAGAGTGTGGTCTCTCACTGTGTCCGCATGGATTTTTTACCGGGTACTCCGCTTTCCTCCCATATCTAAAAACTACTCATTGGGCGGCAACATCTTCATATGCAAAGCACGTAGTAGCCAGCAAATGTTGGCGCCGGTTTACAGCGTGGCTGTCTTTCCCCTCCCTCGCGTCTCTGCGGTTCCTCGTACCTCTGAGTTGTTCATCCTCTCTCTTGGAGAGTGAACCAATACTGTGCAGTCATTTGTGGTGGCAGATTATATTTCAAAATTATATTATTACATCATTGTTGCTCAGCACGCCAGAAGATGCCTTCAAACTGCTCTTTAAAGCTATCCCGAAATGATAGCTTTAAAGAGCGACCCTCATGCATCGAACCATGAAATCCTACATTAGTAGAGTTTAGTTATAAGTGATTCATAGGATACCTTAATGGGCACATCTTGTATCTCCTGCAATGATATTGAGTGGTGTTGCGATATCCTAAATTCAGGAAATACAAATGTCCAGCTCTTTACCATTCCATGACTGGATGATGGCTGCACTTAACCGTGGTGGTTATGAGAGTTATTTGACCATATTTCACCATACTGGTCAATATAGGTTGGTGAAGACAGTGCCCAGGATGGTTCATCCATGTCTAGAAATCGAACTCGGGTTGTAAAGATTAGAAAAGGTTTTTACCATTTCTTTTCAATTATGCAGGCGTTAAGATGTTAAACACCAATTAGACACCTTTCACAAAGTGTCTATCTAATTTGCAAAAGCCACACATACTTGTGACGAATATGCAAACAGGAAGCTTTGATAACGTATGCATTATTGTCCTTCAAACTGATTGGCCCGCACCAGACATGTCTTTATTTTGAGCCTGATTGTCAGTGTTAGCCAGTTGTTGCCAAAAGGTATTCAGGTGAGTTTTAAGATATTAACACCTGCATAATTGCCAGAAATGGTAAAAACCTCTTCTACTCTTTACAAATGTAGACTGGCAAAAGTACTCATAGCTCAAACTCAGGTTGTTGATTTCATAGCGTAATGCAATAAACACTGCGTCACTGCTCCACCCCACTATGTTGAGCGTCATCTCGTCACTTTTGACCTTGTCCGCTATCTTACTACATCAGCGGTTTTTGTTTCTCACCACAACAGGAACTTCTGGCACAATGAGTGAGCACGAGACCCCCGACTTGGAATTGGACAGAAAAAGCGGTGCGGATGTGGACGAGGAACCTGACGGGCTGGAACGCAAGGCCAATATCCCGGCAGAGACCAGAAGACGCGCCTTCGTATGGTGCCAGGAGTACCTGTCTGGGATGTGGAAAACATTGCAGGAAAATGAGTTTGAAATCAGTATTATAAGGTATGGATACGTCCCCTTAGCTTAAGCTTCACCTCCACTCGGTCCACTTGAATTACTAGCCACTGGCATCGGTTGGAAGAATTTTTAAATATATTCTTGGAAACTGAGTTCAATCGGGCAATGTCCTCTTGATATCCCAAGGTCAATAGAACCAATCCCTGTCGTGGCCCATAATTGACGGTTTCATTTGTCGTACCGATGTGGTTTCATTTGCTGCTTACTGGTTTAAAGTTCACTTTGACCTTAGAAATAATTCACCTTCACCCAGGTTCTCAGCTTCCACAGAATGTTTTCTGTTAATCTTCAAAACTAGTGCTGTGTTGTCATTTTAAGGATATCACACCACATTTATGAGCCATCATTGCACAGCACCTCACAACATTTATATATGTTTAATGTGCGGGTTTAAGTTAAAACAAACCTTAGTTCCACTGATTCTTTTACAGCGGGGGACTCAGCAACTTTCTCTACCTGTGTTCCCTTCCGAACGGTAAACACAGCGTCAGAGATGAACCAACAAATGTCCTTTTACGAATCTACGGGCAAATCCTTCAGGTGAATTTTTATTTGTACAAATAACGTGCGAACACACGCACGCACACACACTGCGCTCGGTGCCTTCCTCCACTGTGCTGTTTGCTGTAGAGTGTAGCAGGCCTCGTTGTATCCAACCTCATGGATCAGTGCTAGAGCGAATGAAGCGAGTGAGTCACAATCAGGAGGTTCTGAGTTCACTTCCTGCTTGCGGGTTGGTTCATTCCTCCCAGCATGATATAAATGAGCAGCGCTTTGTTTGGAAGTCAACAGTGGTTGTCCTATGGACAAACTCGCCCCTCCCATGCGAATGTAGAAATTTTGGCTTACGACTGTGAATAGGAGCCCTGCCTTGAGCAGGTAATCACTATACTTTGGCGGCAGGGCAGTGCAGTGGTAACATCTGTGCCTCAGGAGGAAAGTCCTACCCAAGGCAGTTTGATTCCCACCTTGGATGCATTTCTGTGTGACGTTTGAGTTCCCCTCCCTGTTATACGTGGATTTCCTGCGGATTCTCCGGCTTCCTCCAACAAATAAAAAAAACCCTCATTAATTAATTGGCTGATAATGTAATGTTAGATGCAGCGTCTGGCAAATGTTGGCGCAGGCTGATTGCATGGCTGCCTTCTCCCCGCCTCCCTGTGATTTCCTTACACCTCTGTACCCCTGTTTCGTCCATAACCAGGCGTGGAATTTGTGCGGCGCATTACAAGTCACATTATTATTGCAGGCGTATTGCGCCGTTCGGCATAACTGCCGTCGCTCTCCACTGTGTTTGAGACTGCGCGCGCGCGCGCGCGTTGCTCCGTGCGTGGTGCGCGCTCGCCGCCCCTGCCCCACGCGGTGTCCGTGACGTCAACGTAGATGCACGGTGCGCCCCGAGCCCGGGTTACGGTGTGTGCGGTGCGCAGGGGCAAGATGCGCTGGTGCAGGAGAGCGTGATGTTCGCTATCCTGGCGGAGCGAACACTGGGCCCGAAACTCTACGGGGTTTTTCCTCAAGGCCGTCTGGAGGAGTACATTCCTGTAAGCTACACACACACACACCACCTGCCGTGGAGAATAAGCCTACGTCCATTTGCACACCGAGCAAACGTATATTATCGTTTTTTTTTCCAGATTATAGGATGCTTCTTAGAGTAAGACTCACCCGAAGCTTTGGGATAATTTAGAAAATTACACAATCGCGAAGGGTACAAAACAAGGGTGCAAAATATAAATATAGGGAATACAGAGTGAGACGCTGGGAAAAAAATGAAAGTGGCCGTTACAATCCAGAGAATATGATAATGGTGTGGAAGCAGCTGAGGGGTCCTAATGAAGTTGATGGTACCCAGTCCCAATAAAGTTAGAAAAATATTCCACACCATACCAGGTTATAAGACACATATACAATTTGAAATACAGTAGAAAAGTTATTGTTATACCTGTCTCTACATTAATATCTCATCTCCTGTACAGGGTCGCGGTGAGCCGGAGCTTATCCCGGCAGACACAGGGCGCAAGGCAGCGATACACCCACGATGGGACGCTAGCCCATCACCGGGCACTGTGGGCAATGTAGTCTGAAAGCCAATTAATCTCTGCAGCAACATGTTTTTTAGACTGGGAGGAAACCGGAGTGCCCAGCGAAAACCCACGTGGACACAGGGAGAACATGCAAACCCCACACAGAAAGGCACCCGAGCTGAGATTCGAACCCAGGACCTTCTTGCTGTGAGGCGACAGCGCTACCCACTAGGCCACCGTGCCACCTATATTAATATAGATGCAGCTCAACACGCCGACTGTGTACTTCTGTTTGACTCGCATTTTACTCGCTTACGCGTCTCGTACCACTGTTGTGACGTCGTGGTAACATCACCTTTGTACATTTCAGTACTGTGGCAATATATTAACTTAATTACATTGCACATGAACTTAACGTTTAAAGTACGTTTTCTCATTAGTGAAGCATCAGATTTGTATTGAACAGCCTGGGACATGCAGCCGAGGTGCATATCTGCAAGAGAGAATCGTGTTTTGGGTTGACCCCTTCCCTAATAATATCCCATGCTAGTCAGAAGCTTCAACGAATCATGCAGTCTGCTGGATTACAAGGGTGTACACTGGGTATAACTAAACACTAAGCAACTGCACAAAACATCTTAGCAGCAACAAAAAGGCAGATGATGATTGCTTTCCAAATCTGCTCTTTTGAGATAGCCGCGTCTATCGCTCCTCCTCCTCCTTCGCAACGTTTCGCCTCCCACGTTGGAGGCATCCTCAGGCGTTCTGTTAAGGAGGCGTTCTGTTAAGGAGGCGTTCTGTTAAGGAGGCGTTCTGTTAAGGAGGCGTTCTGTTAAGGAGGCGTTCTGCACCATTCCGAACATCTCACGGTCAGCATGTGCAGCGTTGGAGGGAAAAAAAGTCAAATTTGCACAAAACCGACAGTTTGCAGGGCGGCGCGGTGGCCCAGTGGTTAGCGCTGTCGCCTCACAGCAAGAAGGTCCCGGGTTCGAATCTCTCGGCTCGGGTGCCTTTCTGTGTGGAGTTTGCATGCTCTCCCCGTGTCCGCGTGGGTTTTCGCCGGGCACTCCGGTTTCCTCCCACAGTCCAAAAAGCATGCTCCTGGATAGGTTGATTGGCTCGCAGGCTAAATTGCCCCGCAGTGCCCGGCGATGGACTGGCGTCCCGTCGTCGGTATATCCTTGCCTTGCGCCCTGTGTCTGCCGGGATAGGCTCCGTGCTCACCGTGACCCTGTATAGGACTAAGCGGTTTCAGACAATGAGATGAGATGAGACAGTTTGCAAATGTGTCAGCCAAATCTCAGTGGAAACTTTATTTTCGCCAACATATGAATCAGGCCGCAGGTTTGGAAGTCATTTAACATGGACTGTTCCAGTGCCAAAAAAACTCGTAGCCCTTCTTTAAGGGTGAATAAGTAAGTTATCGTCTTTGTGCTATTTCAGAGCAGAAGACTGAAAACTGCAGAGCTGGCTTTACCAACCTTTTCTTCGGAGATTGCAACAAAGCTTGCGAGATTTCACAAAATGAAAATGCCCTTTAACAAAGAGCCCAAGTGGTTGTTCAGCACAATGAAGGGGTACGTAAGTGATGTGCGTGGGTGTTTAATATGTTCGTTCTGCATCTCATTCCCAACATGTATCTCTCCACGCTTCTTTGCACTTCCCTGTTTATTTCAGCTGTTATTCCATTTCCTTTCGCAGTGTCAATGTTTTTGTACCATGTGCCTTAGCAGCCACTGATGACCGGTTAAAAACTTTCACCTTAAGGCACGTTAGTTGTTTTTTTTGCTATATTTTACAAGAACACTCCAATCCGCTTTGCCACTTTACTTAAGCATTTTCTCCCGCTCTGTTATCACATATTAATACTTTATAATACAACTGCGACCCCTTCAGAATTACTGTGATGAAGAAAATGTGACAATTCAGCAGATACATAAAATGAAGTATTTTACCACTCTTCGCTCACTCGGAATATAATTTTACTGCTCTAAATGTTAATACCAAACGCCCGTAGCCTAGCTAATATGCATGATATACTTAATGAGTTGATTAAATGTCACCGTGCATGTAGCGTCATTCCCATCGCAACAAATAAAAGCGCCTCCTTTTTTCCAGCCCGCGATGGGTACATTCCATTTCTCTGCACAGCGCCTTGAGGTGCCGTTGGATTGAGACTGCCTATTAATTCATGTTGTCCTGTGTTGCCCATTGAGTCAAGGGTAATTTGTTTCCCTCTTTAGTTTATACACTGTCCCACTAGTGTCAGTGGTTAGAATTTGCAGTCTTCCTTCTTTCGTAGCCTGTTATCATTTGCTCTATTCAATATCTGTTATGTAAAGCAAGTGGATGGTCTTGTTCTACAAAACGTGGCTGATGCTTATCGGGGCTGTGTCGGCTATTGTTTTGTTCGCGTGTAATTATTTTATGTGTGTGTACGCTGCATTTGCTGTAGCTACATGGAGCAGGTAATGCAGTTGAAGTTCACAAAGGAGGCACAAGCGAGGAAGTTTAATCGCTTGATGTCATTCAACCTCCCGCAGGAGATGGAAGCTCTCGGGTAATAATTGCTACAGATTTGAGGCAGTGGATCTTGCGCTGCGGTCATGTCGCATGTTCAGATCTTACACCCTCACGAGTGGGTTTATTCCAGGCATTCACATTTGCTGCCAAATGCTTATTCACAGCACTGAGTAAAATCTCAGTGCAGGACACTACTGGATAAGAATTTTGACGCTCAGTAAGATTTTTTTCCAAGGTGAAAGTAAGAAAACTATGTTTACACCCCTTCCCTATCACTTAGAACATACATCAGTTTAGTTGCGTAATACAGATTTACGAGTGAGACGTCTGGGCGGCACAGTGGCCCAGTAGGTAGCGCTGTCGCCTCACAGCAAGAAGGTCCCGGGTTCGAATCTCGGCTCGGGTGCCTTTCTGTGTGGAGTTTGCATGTTCTCCCCATATCCGCGTGGGTTTTCGCCGGGCACTCCGTTTTCTTCCCACAGTCCAAAAACATGCTGCTGCATAGGTTAATTGGCTTGCAGACTAAATTGCGATGGACTGGCGTCCCGTCGTCGGGTGTATTCCTGCCTTACGCCCTGTGTTTCCGGGATAGGCTCCGGCTCACCGTGACCCTATATAGGATTAAGCGGTTTCAGATAATGAGATGAGAGATGAGACTAAATTTCCTGCAGTACCCGGTGGTGGACTGGCTTCCCCTCGTGGGTATATTCCTGCCTTGCGTCCTATGTCTGCCGGGCTAGGCTCCGGCTCACCGCGACGCTGTACAGGACTAAGCGGTTTCTGACAATGAGATGAGAGTGTGACGTCTGTTCATTGCACAACATTATCTTACGGGACTTGTTTATGTCCCGGCTGTGCCCACGCTGCAGAAACCTTCTGACCGCCACCCCGTCACCCGTCGTGTTTTGTCACAACGACTGTCAGGAAGGTGAATCTCGCACCATTACGCATTGCGCGCACTCACCCACGGCACACTGCGCTCGCTGCACTCTGCTGAGTGGCCGCAGCTGCGCCACGACCACCTGCTCCACATGCTGCGGGGCTGTTACCGAATGTTGGCGTTGTGAGTAGAACGTGACGACCTCTTGAACCTGACATTGATACTGCAGTGTACTTTACTTGCACTGCCCATAGCCGATGCCGCTTTTATTAATGCGTGCAGCAACTGCTGGTTAGTATTTGTATTTATTTCCACACATTCTAGTTCGGTTGTGCAATTAGCGTTACGGTATGAGACAATGAACATCTATTTGGTAGTCTCAATGCAGTCTGGCATCTCCCGTGTTCGAGAATGGTCTCTGCTGAAGGCGACACCACAAACTTCCAAGATGCCCTCCGTTGTACAGTAATTCACATGAGGTGGTGTACCTTCCCACATCATGATGTAGAGGCGTTTGTAACACGACGATCAAACCAGTTTAGATCTCTGGCGTGGGAACTTGCTGAATTAGGTAAACTACTTGATTTAATTAACTGGTTGGTGACCTGGTCGAGATCATCAACTCGTTACCCCTAGTTTATCTGCAGGTGGTGGAAACATGACTTTGAACTCTGAATTTCAGTGTTGGCTCCCTGCTTTTATTGGAAGTTATTCATACGTCACCTACGGATAATTCATTGTGACAAACACTGACTGGTAACATTATATACCATACCTATAAACATGCCCTTCGGCATAGGTGAGTCATTGCTATTTGAATTACTTTTAAAGCCTTGATTTTATCGGTTTGAACTCTTTCGTTGTGTGTTTTGAAAAAGGTAACATTCTCTTCTTGAAAGATGATGTGAAGGCAAATGAAGGCAAACTGATGATCATTGATTTTGAATACTGCAGCTATAATTACAGGTGAGGCTCGTGCACAGCTGTTTGATATTCATTACCATTTTAATAACAATAATAATAATTGCATTTATAAAACGCTTTTCACCCGAGGGTCACAATGCGCTGCACAGAGCTGAGGAAAGAACGGCACGTCATTAACAAAGACAGAATGGAAAATGTGCAACAACTTTTATTTATTTGGGGGGGGGGGGGTTAGGGCTGGAAGTGATCTTAACAGAATAACAAATTATCTGGTGATGATGCTGCTTGTGTGGGCAGTGGCGCATAAACACAAATAACAACAAAAAATACTAACACCTTTTACAGTAACTGTATAATGGGTAACGTGTCTGGTAATTGACCTTTTACAGCACATACAGACCAATATGAACAATCCTGGCAATGCAAAGCACATTTACTTTTGCACAACACTTAATCTAATATGGCTTATCGTCAATGATAGTTAACAGGGTAAAAGCATCACAACACAAAGTTCAGTTCTGTTGGGTCTGTTCCTGAGGGAGGGTTCAAGTGAGCTAAACAGTTAGAAGTGTTGGCTTAATGCGTTAACAATAAAATACTCCACTTAGTCAGGAATCACCAGACTATTGATGAGGCTAGATTACATTTTTCAACTTAACTTATTTTTTCGAAACAAACCAAAATGGTAGTCTTTGGCTTTGTGTCCGAGAATTTAATTTGCAAAAGCACACATTTTGCTCCAAACTAAACAAAAAGATTCGTCGCGTTTTCGTCGCTTTGTTCAAAAAACTGTCTGCGTCATTGTTCGTTGTCAACGTGCGTGAACGTCACGCGCTGAGTAACCACGACCGTGCCACCCCACGTCCCTCCCGCAGGGGATTTGACATCGGGAATCATTTCTGCGAGTGGAGCTACGATTACACGCACGACGTGTGGCCATTCTTCACTGCCAACTTGGACCATTATCCAAACCGAGAGCAGCAGGTAACGACCCCTCTTCCCCGTCACCTCTTGGCGAAATGACCGGAGCTCTCGTCGTCAGATTCATTACGATGAGCGTTTTATTTTCTCTCATCTCCTTCGCAATGTTTCACGCCGTGTTCAAGGCATCTTCAAGGCAGCGAAAGCATCTTTAAGCTGACCATGCCTCTAACGAGGGAAGAGAAACGTTGCCAAGAGAGGGTAGAGAAATACTCCCCGCGGCAAGCCCGAGGAACAGCTGTTAAAACCGATAAACACCTTGGTATGAAAAGAGAAGCGTAAAACTATGAAGCGTCTGTCTAGAGTCACCCACTAGCGGGGAAATAGTTTTCTCCTCTGCTTGCGCAGAAATCGCAAAATGTAGTCGAGAAACTGTGCAAGTTTCCCTGCGGGGGTTTGAGAAAACAAGTTTGTAGCTCACTACGGACTTTCAAAATGCTAATAAAGTTTTATTCTTTCATTGCAGCTACACTTCCTGCGACATTACCTCGCAGAAACCCTGGCCGGTAACCATAATAATGGCTGCAGCAGCATTCCAGAGAATCTCACGGGAGATCAGAATGACATCTCCTGTGGGAGTTTGGGCAGACCGTCTCTGGACAGCACGGAATTTTCCAATCTGGGTGGCGACACCGCGGTTTTGGAGGCCATGCTGGTAGAGGTGAACAGGTGATGCTCTCTCGTCTTTAAAAAAAAATCACAAGATGAGATGGTTGTGTGGCTCAAATCACTGCACTGAGCCAGCAAATCTGATATGCAAGTACTAATTCCGGGCGGCCACCTGTGATTAAAACAGGATGTCAGAGTGCGGCGCATTCGTGGCCTCAACTGAGTTACCAATGACTGCGTGTGAAAAATATATAGCAGTACGTGTGGCGCTGTGCTTGTTAAATTACAGCTGTTAAGATTTTTTTTAAAGATTTTACTGATGTAGAAAACGTTACCCTTACTCATCGAGTGGGTGGAGAAATGTTGTCACCTACTGTGAAACAGGTCTCGTTGACGGATTTTACTGATAGCTCTGATGTCCACTTCATGGACCATTCTCTGTGTCCGCTTCCATTCGACATCTCATGACGCCGTAAATAGTATTTGTGATGCCAGTCAGGCATTTGTGCACTTTACAAGTTGTACTTTTAGTTACTTGGTTATTAAAGGACATTACAAGGTGGTAAAGTAAATGAATGAGACGCTCCTTGGTGTAGGTTTGCTCTGGCTTCTCACTTCTTCTGGGGATTGTGGTCCATCCTCCAAGCACACATGTCCACCATACAGTTTGGATACCTGGTAAGCGACCCCTTTGCACACTTGCCACATCCCTGCATGGAGTAGCTGCTGTCGTTTCTAGTCATATCTTTGTATTTTTATTAAATGGCATATAGGCCAGTATAGAGAAATGGCTCTGAATGTTTATGCCTTGTGCAGAGTCGTCAGGATTATGTACCTTCCATGATTGTGACTACCTAAAAGCAGGCACTAATGAAACAAATGGCAGCAATGTTACATATTAATACAAACATTGTAATGTGTTGAGCAAATGTAATAAGGAAAAGTGTGCACAACAAATGTAAACGTGATCCTCAGGTTAAAGACGCTTTGGAAATGTAAATAGTTACTAAATGTATTGCCAAATGTGTGTGCATGTGTAGGACTATGCGCTGGCAAGGTTTGGGGCTTACTTCAGACAGAAGAAAGAACTTTCTTAGACCATCACTCCTTACTGTAGAAAGCATCACCACCTTTTGTTTTTCCTGCTCAGTGTTGCCCGTGTTCACAAGTGAATGTACAATTTATACTTTCTGGTTCGTTTGTAAGCATTTAATACATTGTGCGGTTGGTTTTGAAAACATTCCGTATGTGCAAGCTTGATGCACGACCATCCTGGACGCCTTGACAAACGATCAAAAACTTGGGGCACAATTTGTGTTGAATGTTCATATGATTTTACCAGTGACATCGTTGCCAGTGATGGGACAAGATGACCCAAGGGCAGACAGATTCGCCCACATGTGTGCATGTTGCAAAACACCTTTACCATGCATTTAATTGAAAAATTCTCTTAAGAGCAGCTCTTTCGGATTAGCCGTAGCCAGCATTTTACCTCCCGCATTGGAGGGATCTTCAGGCTTTGAATCATTTAATTCAGTACCCACTTAATAATGTGTAGGCTTGTGCTGAGCTTGAACATAGCCTGGCAGACAGAGTGCAGGATGGACGCCAATACATTCCTGGGCATCAGTAATGTAGTTAGAAACCAGAGACTTCAATGCAAAGCCACGAACACACAAATGCCACACAGAAACGCACGTGAGCCAGGAATTGAACCCAGCGTCTATTTGCTGAGGCTGCTGCGCTATTTACTATGCCACCATACCACCCTGTTTATCTTGTTATATTTCTCGCATCACGATAGCGTATTGCTTCATGTGTATTCATCACTGCCACTGTGATCGAATAGTATGCGTTTGGTCGTCCTCCATTCTGCGCGATTGAAGGGGAACATTCGAGCCGATCCTCTTTTAGTGACTGCTGTTTTTTTTCTCTCTCAATACCATACTGTTGTCATTGCATACTGTTTTAAGAATCAAACCGAGGGCATTTGCAAACTCACATTTCTCAGTGTTTGTAAAATCTATCTACGTAGCATGTTTTAATCTCCGAATGTTTTCATGTAAGTTGCACTGTTTATCGGCAACTGTGGAGCTAAGGTTAACGTTGAGGTTCTGCTCTCAGTAAAGCTGAAAAGTCATGCTTTCTCAAATAATTGTCTTTGCCTGTTTTAAGACAAAAGTTAACTAGTTAAATAAAAAACGTTTTAAAAGTTTTGTTTGTCCTAATGACGATTTTAAGCAAACAGGAAAATAAATATTTTAAACTCCTGAAAATTCGTGTCGTTTCATCATGTGCATCAAGCAACCCTTAAGACAAACAAGGCTTGCAACTACATGCCAATGCTAAATTAGCTCCTGTATTACCCACAACTGGTTCGAATCATGGCCCAGGTACCTTTCTGTGTGGAGTTTGCGAGTTCTCTCCCCGTGTCTGCGTGGGTTTTTGCCGGGCACTCCGGTTTCCTTCAACAGTCCAAAAAACATGCTGCTGCATAGGTTAATTGGCTTGCAGACTAAATTGCCCGCAGTGCCCGGTGATGTACTGGCGTTCCATCGTGGGTATATCCCTGCCTTGCATCCTGTCTGCCGGGATAGGCTCCGGCTCACCGCGACCCTGTACAGGATTAAGCGGTTTTTAACATTGAGATGAGATTACCCACAATTTACTCGATGCTATTTTTCAGCGAGTTAGCAAAATACGTTACGAAGAATGTATGTAGGGCGGCGCGGTGGCCCAGTGGTTAGCGCTGACGCCTCACAGCAAGAAGGTCCCGGGTTCGAATCTCTCGGCTCGGGTGCCTGTGTGGAGTTTGCATGCTCTCCCCGTGTCCGCGTGGGTTTTCGCCGGGTACTCCGGTTTCCTCCCACAGTCCAAAAGCATGCTCCTGGATAGGTTGATTGGCTCGCAGACTAAAATTGTCCCGCAATGCCCGGTGATGGACTGGCGTCCCGTCGTCGGGTGTATTCCTGCCTTACGCCCTGTATTTCCGGGATAGGCTCCGGCTCACCGTGACCCTATATAGGATTAAGCGGTTTCAGACAATGAGATGAGAATGTATGTAGGTCTAAACGGCTCGATGTATGACGACTTGCTTTCAAAAGCTTCTCTTTCGGGATAGCCGTCTTGGACTCGGTCACAAGCACCTGAGGATGCCTCCAACATGGATGGCGAGACATTGTGAAGGAAGACGGGCTCTCGACGTGACTGAGAATCGTTTTTCCATCTTGAAAACAAATACCGTGACTTTTATTAATGAACATTTCTTGACTGAAAACATCTTTGTAAAGATAACATGGTAAGACTATAAATCTACAGGTATGTCTTCACCAGTGTAAATACTATGCACGTAATACACTTAAGATGTACGAATGTGTATATAACGCGTTCTTTGTGGGGAGCAATGGTAGTGGTGAGTACTCTGCTCTACGAAACCACGATCCCCCATACAATCTGACTGCTGAAAAATATCCTGTTAATGAGTACCTATGAAAGCCAGCATAGCACCACCCTTGTCCACTTTCTTCTGTGTATAGTGGTCATATTTACACACCAGGGTGTGGGAATCGAACTGGGGAGGCCAGGTTTGTAGCGTAGAATATTAACCATTGTACCGCCGCTCCTCAACTAAAGCAAGGGAGACAAGGTCGTGCAGTCCGATTAGAATACACAGCATATGCGGAAAACTTTCTAGCTGAGATTTTATTTTTCACATTGAAAACATGAATTTCCAACAAGTGGTGTCACTTTAAGAAAAGCAACGGCTGCTTTGTGACATCGCTTACGCGGAGGCGTCCGTGTTCCGTCAAACCTCGCGTTTTTAAAACAAGGGAAAATGACATGGCGTACAGTATAAAATTCAAGTATTGCAACGTACTGTTAGTATTTTCTAGCTTAATAAATCAAGGAGCAGAAATGCACAATGCTTTCACATTTCACAACGGTTAAAAACGCAGAAATGCAGTTAAGCAAAACAATTCACAGAAGAGGCATTTCACGCAATGTTCAGGACATGCAAAGTACCACTATTGAAAAAAAAAAGTTACACTTTAAAGGAAATGTTTGTTACCTAAACACAGTATATCAAACATCTGGAACTCGTTCATGAGGCGGAGAGATGGTCTAACTATTCTGGAGGTTTACGTTTTCTGCATATAGCTTAAAATTGCAGAGCTATGACCTTTGGAACAATAACAACACGTATATCCTACATCCCCCTTTGAACTCTTATGATGTTTCTGGTAGCTAAGTGCGCAGTCTTAGCAACTTCTATTAACACAGGTGGATGATTTGAGCAACTGGGTCAATCTGCAACATGGCCACTTTCTTCACAGGGAGAAAAACCTGGGAAATCTGGGCCACGTGCTCTCCAGAGCACTGTTAGGTTTTAAACGTTTGACTACAACTATAAATACACTTACGTGACCGGATGGCTGCAAGTAAGTTACTAACGAAATTTACAGGAAATGTTACTATGATGATTGCTTCGAAAAGCTGCTCTCTTGGGACAGCTGCGTCGATCGCTCGCTTCGCTTTTCCCTCCGTTGCGCGTTTCACCTCGCACGTTCGACGCATCCTCGGGCGCAAGTGTGTGTGTAGCTCATGAAAGACAGGATGCGAGTCAGAGGCGGAATTGGATTGGGTTAATGTGATTCCAGGGTGAGAGCAAAACAATGGAACCCTTTCGAATGGACCCCGACCTTCTTCCATTGTTCCTGGAAGAAAGCAACGCTGCAGAAGAGACTTAACATGTACATAGTACCTACATATGAATAGGAGGCACACACAGGACACGAACACACTGCGCCCGAGGATGCCTCGAACGTGAGGTGAAACATCGCGATGGAGGGCGAGAGAGCCATCGACGCGGCTGTCCCGAGAGAGCAGCTTTTCGAAGCAATCATCACGCATCGAGCCGTGAAAACCTACATCGTTACAATAATGTTAAAAGTTATAATATTTAACAAAAAACAACGTTTTGTTGCCAGTGACCTTCAAAAAAATGTTCCTTGCCATTCATCTGACTGAACAGCAAGCGTCACATACTTGGCCGTTTTTTTAAAGATTTTTATTAGTATTATAATCATCATCATATACTCTAGCAGTTATTTTAGAAAAGAACGAAAACTCGTTCCTGTTAAGCACGAGTGAGTAAATGTGTGTACCTCTGACAACTCCAAACAACGGACAATAACGCGCGCACACACAAGTATATATAAACGAGCTGTCAATACCAACGGCGAGACCGTATGTACAACGTACACTGCCCTGCCCAGGACTGCACCATCTGTAGGACGGCAGAACTTGGTGCAGCGCCTTAGGGGTTTGCAGTGCGCGACGACCTTACTGCGCCCACCGCCTCGGCAGAAATACTTCAATGTACAAAGAGCCCTTGATTTTCAGTATTGTAAGAGTAACCGATTGTAAAGCCTACTGCCCTTACGAGGCCCATTTGCGAAAAGCCGGTGCAGCGGCGTTGACACTCCAGTGCCGTTATTCTCTCGCGAGCGCACACAACACGGATACAGCCACTGGCGAACAGCATCAAAATCCCCACGCAGTCGAAGCTATAATCTCCCCAACCCTTTAAACGCTACAATTCGCAGTACCCTTAATGGTCACGTGTAAATTATTTGCCACGTGTGAGTATCTTTACATCGAGCAAGAATGTAATATTTGTGAGAGTCATCTTACATCTACTGAGCAATTGTGGAGAACGCAAGCATAAAAATACACTACGTTTCTGTTGCCACTTCAAATGTTATGCAATTCACAAAATATATTGGTAATGCGTTCAAAATTTAACAAATTGCCCCCAGTACCCTGCGATGTACTGGTGTCACATCCTGGGTATAGCCCAGCCTGGAGCCCTGTCTGCTGGGATAGGCTCTGCCCCCCCCCCCCCGCGACCCTGTACATCATTAGGCAGATATTGATAATGATGTGTTTAAAATTATTATACAGGTGATAAAACCACTTTTCAAATAGGAAATTGTATGTATCTTGAAGAATGCCAATTTTTCCAAATGGCAAGCTGTGTGCTAATTCTGTAATGTACACGGTTTACTCTTTAGAAAACTATTTATACAGTGAATACAGGAGTGCAAAAATTAGGTTAATCGATGTTATGTAAAGGACAGAGGAGAAAATAAGTATTCGGTACCTAAACAACGAACCATGCCCATAAGGATTAATATTCAACACAGGCAATTTTATAGAGAAATGTGGATTCTGTTGTATTCCACTTTCAACTTTTGTCACTGTTTAATAAGATTTCATGCATTTCGCTCCAAGCTGAGATGAGTTCTAGGAACCAGCTGTAGTCTGCTTCACCGGGGATCAGTTGTTGCCCGGCCTGTGCAAATCCTGCGAGTCGCACGGAGCATCGCACCATCAGCATGCACAGCACGCCAAACCGTGCACTCCCGAGTAGGTGTAACAACGCCCGAACTCTGCATTAATCTACACGCATGCATCAAGTGCATGAGGTTATGCAACCGTAATCAACAGTATTTATGGGCGGCTGCAGAACACTACAGATAACGCAACACGATTAGCATCTCATGCGCCCAGCGATGCTCTGTATATCGACCTTTGTAAACCAAAGGTTTACAGGGTTCAGTCATCTCATTTGTACCATGGCGTAGATACTTTTCATGACCATGGCCTGCTCTATGCAGTAGATACTAGTGGGAGCATTTCCAATTCTAGTATTTACCTCATTCATGCCAAAAATCTCCCATATGGCACTTGGGCCCAGACCGAATACTTTTACTTTTAGCAAACACCTGAGACGGTAAGACCAAAACATTTGAATTACCAAAACAGTGAATTATGCAGTAAGTGTAGTTAATAAGTACAATGTTATTACATAACCCACCGTTATTAGCCTTGTATGAACACTTTTATTGCCAATTGTTCATCTTTAGTTGTGCCGAGTTCTGCTCTGGCCCATGGACTAAAAGCACCGTTAACAAAAGTCATTAAGCTATACAAATGACGTGTATATTTTTTCTGCTGGCAATGGGAATATTTAACACAGCTACACCTTATACATACGAAACCGAGAAACCATTTTTTGCACCACTACAACAAATACTTTACAAAACCCTAAAATAAGCACTAAACAGCTAGGTGCACAATTGTACCACTGAAAATGTTAGATAATGAAATTAATTATGGCACACAAAAACAAATGTTTCATTAGTCAAGAATGCACAGCGACGGGAAATCAAACCCTGAGGATTAACGCCGGTTAACAAGATGTGCCTGTGTTTGGTGGTTTTATTGTTATTATTGTGCTACAGAGTACCTGGCATGGTGCAATTACCCAAACACAAAACGCTCGTGGCACGTTAATCTATCGTAATGGTTTGAATAGTAGAAAGTATATTTCCCTTCTCATGAGCGATGTGCTCTGAACGACATCTCTTTGCAGTCGTTTCACATTACACGGTTTACACAGAATGCGCTGAAATGTTAGACACTAACACTGTCGTACAACTGTAAATGCACATTGATCGATATCTGAAATGACACATTGAATAGATTGTTGGAATACTGAGTAAAATAGAATATAAAAAACAAATTCCATTGAAATATTCACCACAAATTTGAAATAAATCTCAACGCACGCACCAAAAACAGCGTGGAGGAAAGCATTTTTGCAAATCAGTGCTGGACAACTTCTATGATCCTCAGCCTGCAACTTGTGACTAACCCTCATAATCAAATGTGTTTCCTAGCGGGAATAGGTAGGAACACTGGAATTGTGCAATCACTAGTGCGTCCTTGAGGAACCTGTCAAAGTGTACTCTCTTGTGGTGATACTGTAACGCCACTTGAAACATTTGTTAAAATGAAGGACGCAGGAATCTCCAAAGACATTAACAGGGATTACATTGACAGTTTCCAAGATGTCAAAAAATCCTATTCATTTGAATGGGGACACCCACATCTCAATAAAAATTAATGATATTCTAAGGACGAATGTTAAGACTCCCTCTAATTCTGGGAATGGACTTATTAACATGCAACTCACCCATACAATGAACAGGATTCCTGTTGGAATCACCCACAGTGCAATCAATCCCAGACGCAAAAGCGACACCCATAGGAACCGCCCAGCATTACAGCAAATAGAGGTTGCACCGTCAAATCAGACATTTTCGACAGGGCCAAAATGCAGCAAACATTTACCACCTCTTCCCTATCCCGGTCATCTCTTCCATAGGTCTTCACCTCGGGAAATGGAGAAAAGTTAACCACCCAGTTTTGAATGGCAAGCAGGACACATCAAATGTATCACCGTGATCAGCACTACAATGAGCATTAGTATGGAAATACATTTCAATGGAAAGTCCATAATCACGTGAATAATCCACAAGTGCAGACTTAACTCTACAATTCACCCTGTGGCGTCGTCACGATCAATCAGCAGGCGTTACACGTCTCTCTTGCTATCCGGACCAAGGATTGAGGTGTCACATCACAGCCAAGGCCGATGATGTTACAACAACCTCGCCAATCCTCCCCTTCACTCGATCTCTTGCCTCGACAATCAAGTGTTCACCAATGTTACTTGAGCGCATAGAGAACGCGACTGACAAGCGTTATGGTGCGTAGCGCGCTCAAAAA
The DNA here is from genome assembly GCA_036362905.1 of Mordacia mordax. Classification (NCBI taxonomy): domain Eukaryota; kingdom Metazoa; phylum Chordata; class Hyperoartia; order Petromyzontiformes; family Petromyzontidae; genus Mordacia; species Mordacia mordax. The sequence continues at coordinate 19,391,378 of JAZEWT010000005.1, forward strand.
CACAGCGAGGGCTATGCCAGAGAGGGTCTTGTAGCAGCGCCCATTCTGTACGCGGCAGACCCATCACCCCCCCCCTTCCCCAATATCCTCTAAAGTCGTGCTGCCCCAAATGGGCTCAGCACCACTTCACTATCTGGAATATATAGCGACTCAGAAAACGTGTAATCACAATTGTTAAGCAATCTAAAAAATATGAGTATTACTGGCATGAGAATTGCTCTTGAGGAAAGCTCTCAGGAGCAATGCTGATAGGAGCCGCGAAAACCCTACGTCAATATATTACTGGTATGTTGTCTATGGCCGAGGCTGAAAACAATAAGTCTTCATTTTGCTGCTGTACCTTTTGGCGAGGATGAGGAGGGGGTTGGTAGGGTGTACAGTATTTTACACATATACAAATATGTTATACGGTCCTAAAATAAAGAATCTCAAGCAAAATAACAAGTGTAACTGTTTGTACATGTGGCTCAGCGTAAACGATTCTTCTGCTTTGATCAGGTGAATTTTTAAATCTCCAGAGAACACAGGAAACGTTTGACGTGCGTTTATAGCTTTCGCTTGTATGGGTCGGTTCATATCGACTGTACGCTTCTATGTGTGCGCAACCAAAACCTTACACCTTGCGCAAGTGTGGACACAATCCAAACTCTTGCGGAGCAAGGTTCACATCACACTTGACAACGATGCCAAGCAGCAACCTTTAAGGGTCGCGTCGTCAGAGGCTTGCAGCATCAGCAGTCCGCACGGCACTTTAATCTAAGCTTTGTACGAAAGAGCACAGTAATACAGTAGCGGCATACAGTATAAGCCTGGAACCCGGCACTGCGGGCGCAGAAGTGGGGTATCCGAGCTGCGTTGCAAGGAGCTGCTCTTGGCTTTGCGATCATTCAACATTAGCAGTGTTCATCGCGGGCTTAAAAGACACGTACGGTCTTTAAAGCGCAAAAATATTGATCTGAACTCTTCTAATAATTTACATTTAAATGCGCAACGAAAACGTCTCTACAATCACACTGCTGGTTACCTCGACTCCTCTCATTTTTGACCAGACCTTGTCCTCGCAACCTGTAATGGTCCTGGACCATTTTGTGAACAATGAATGCCATGAAAAATTCCTTCTCTTCGAGGTGACTTCTCGCTCCTGCAATCCCTTCCCATGGAAAAATGAATTTGATGTTGATGGGCTAATGATGATGTTGGACTGATGATGGTGATGATACCACTGATGTCGATGTTGCTGGATGGTCCTTCACTGATTATGTGCACGTGACCTGCCATTGTGAAGGTGAGCCACCCAGAGTGACATTCCTCATAATATCGACAGCATTTTGCGAAGAAGGAGTTAAAAGAGGTGGCAGCAAATTCCTCCTACTATCTGCATTGAGTGGCAGGTATTCACACGGATAACGGGTGTCACTTTCACCGGTTAATACAGATAGCAGAATCCTAGGACAGTGCTTCCCTTTATCAACGTGGACAATTGTGAGTCCCACTGCTCTCCTTTAACGGCAAGGAGAGGGAAGGGAGATAAATAACAATGATTTTAAACAACGGATGATAACCCTGTACAGTGCTGCGGCTCTAGGGATAAAATGTTTGTGTTGTGTACAAAGAAAGTTGACTATTTTTATTCATCTATCGACCGACAGCACAGCCTAAATATAACCCACCTTGTCACTGGGTGAGTTAGATCACCAGCAGCACTAAAACCCGACAGTGGAGGCCTACATGCACCTCTAATGTTGTTCACAGCAGCACAGATGCACAGCACAGCCGTACAGCATGGCGGTGCCGGCACTTGGTACCACAGACGAGGCAAACAAGACCGGGCTCTTCCCGGACAGTACCACAACAGGCACAGAGTAGCCACGTGGGAGCAGAGTACCAAAGCTGAGATGTATGCTATCGTAATTCAGAAGTAATAGCGCGGCCAAAAAATTTCTGTACATCCCATACCTCTACGGGTATAAGAAAGGCTTCAATAGCTTCTAGGGCAAGTGTACGACTACTTCTCACCCACCCTGTGTGTACGGTGAATACAATGTAACCACTTTGTTTCGGGTGGGAGTGCAGTACAAGTTGCTAAATGGAGTAAAGTAGAAAGTCTCAAACTCTTTCAATTGGAGAGTCCTTTTATGTGGTCGAAAAACTGGTCTGCCAGTGGGTCTGAAAACGCAATCGTGTTATTGACCGATCTTCATCGTGGCCTTAACCAGGAAGATGGGCAATATCACACAAAAGATATCGTAACCTCGAGACTTGGGAGAACTGGGCGATTCTGATATTCGATGGCTCAAAATGTACTTCCTATTGTCAATTTAAACAGACGCCTTCCCTTCTACTTATTCAATACAAGCTCCAGTAACGATTTTTCTCTCTAAAATTCGAGCCCGACTTCCTCGTGGTCCCAACCCACAGCTTGAGCTATGTTGGGGCTGGGGCACAATGGATATGTACCCAGCCCTGGGCTGGCTCACAATGGATATGGACCCAGGCCTGGGCTGGCTAGAAGATTGTGGTCTCATACTTGGCACCAGCTGGCTTCTTGTGCTCCGAAGGCTGTTCCGCCATCCACGCCGCACCACCATGCAGTGGCTCTACAACTTCCACCTACACCAACATACAAAGACAAAGATTCCCCATATAGCCTTCAACAGACTGTGGGGGGCAAGAAATGTCAACATGTAGCACCTATAAAAGCCAGCATGGCACGCAAGAGGGTGGAGGTTCAGCACCATGCCCGGCCACCTGCGTCTCACTGGCTGTTAATATTTATACACCGCACCAGGTATTTTTTGACCACGAGTTGAAAGGCCCAGGACTGGTTCAGATAATCGTCACCGGTGGTGGTCATGAGTAGGAAACAAACTCAGAATACTGGCTTCATAGCACAGTACACTAACCACTACACTACCGCTCCCCACACACACATAGAACACATGTACACAAGTCATACTTTGCACGTGTTATGCACGAATTATACATTTTTCTCCAAAAGCTAAAAACACACACAATGCAACATGTTTGACTTGTGTGCACTGTCAACAGCCACATTTCAAATACAAACCTTAAAAAGATTTCCAACTTATCCATTCAAAAGCTTGTTTCAATCTCAGCAAATGTAGGTGTAAGTCAACACAGCAGTACGAATTCTCACCGAGGATTTGCAGACGGTGCTGCGGGGCTTGGGAATGGGCTTGCTGGGCTTGGGGCCCTCAGACACATCCCCTCCACTGCTGCCTCCGCCACCCCCACTCTTGGCTTTGCGTCCCTGCAGTGCCAGCTGGTAGGCCACCTCAAAGGCCTGGCCCAAGGTCAGGATGATCTCGTACGCCAAATTCTGCAGCAACAAACACAATGTGGCCATAAGCTGTGGCACCAGCCTCCACAACGTGGCCAACACTCGTGCGTCATTTGAACTTGACAATTCATGGCTCTGCTAATTCGAGTGTGCGTGAGAGTGTGAGCTCCTGTGATTCAACCAATGGGTTTCCCTGGTCTAGAAATATAGCACTGAAGGAACAATGAACAGAGGAAGCAGACTTCTATTTATAATTTTTTTTCCATCCATCTACGGAACTTCTGGCAAATGTTTTCCAGTAACTTTGGTTCGTTACCTCGTATCCATTACCTATAAAGCAACTCAGACTCCACTGAAATGAAAAGTCTACATTTCTAGGGGACCTGGGATACATATATAAAATATACACTTCAAAAACTCTAAATAAAACAGAACGACAAGAATTGTTTACCAAAGCAAATCTACACATTTTTAAAGCAATTAAATTTTTTTTTTCAAGGACGTGGGATGCCAGGTTGTTTTTGGCACGTGAAGCAGTCTCCAAATGTAATATTAATTCTGGTAATCCTACCGAAGGATACCTACATCATTACAATATGTACTACCCTTATGAAAAGGTACGTTTTCGTACCCATCAGAATGTTGTGGAAAAATGTGTTTGCCATATGGATGGCCTTCAAATGTACCAGGGCTACTCACCTTTTCCAGGTTTGGTTCACATTCCACGATACGGACATGTGTGTAAATACGTTCATTTGGCGAGGAGGCGGCACTCACCACATCAAAGGCGCTGAACACATGGCAGTAATGGTAGCTGGTCTTTAAGTCTTTGGTGATGTATGCAAATGTGCACAGATCCTCTGGGTCCTGAGCTGCACATGAGATGTTCCGTATCTCGTGCTCCGCAATCGTGTTCTGTAAAACAAGATTCACGGGAAGAATCCAGGCACAGGGGGAAATGGTGGATCGTGAGCGAGCTCAATAAAGTGGAATACTTTAGTCTGAGTGGAGAATGGGAAATGTGTCACCACCTCAATAGCTACTGATCCATCAAAGCTGCAGGACATCTCCTATCTTACAAATGTTAGTGCCTCAAATACAAAGAGCTAATGGCAGATAATTAGGTATCCCTTACACTATTGATGGCCCTGCAGTACTGCAAATTCCATAGATATTAACACCCTCGCCTGGTATGCAGGAGGATGTGGGATCGGTCCTGACACTCCTGTATATTTTGAGTTTGCATGTTCTCCCTCCCCCCATGAGCACGTAGATTTTTCTCCAGGTCCTCTTGGTTTTTTTCCCTCCATATTTAGTAATATGCATTTACATTATTTGGCTGCTACAATACATTCTCACATATAAAGATATAAGCCACTTTAATATGCTACCACGCGTGGCCAGGTCACCTCTGAAAAATAGCTCCTAACTTAGTGGACTTTACCTGGTAACGATAGTAGACTTGTTAGATCTCGGTCTCCAATTCTACATTCGATACTGTTAACTTTAATAAAGCAATGCATAATCCTCATGTAGTCGACCACGAGTAAACCGTGTCTTAGACGTGCAATTCAAGAATGGAGCGCAACATCGCAGCCCACTGCACCACCCACGACCTCTGTATAAACTCGAGAGTCCTCATTTATCAACAAAATCTACCACCAATGGCCAAGGCTCTGTTCACACAACTAGCTCAGCCCGCCTGTAACCTTCACACCACCTCAACAGTCCACCCCTTCAACACCCACCTTGTTGGAGGCATCAATAAATTTGACTCCCTTGTATGTGATCGAGAGGGTTATGGTTGGGATCTTCTTCATGTCCTCTGTCGACTTCTGTAAACACGATATATTAGGCAATAAAATACATGTCAAACAGAACTGCTTCTGAGAATTGCTTCTGACATAGCCATAGCTATCTGAAAGAACAGCTCTTAAGAGCAATTCTAATATATCCAGCCATGAAAACCTACATGGATATAAAACAGCTTCATTAACTCTCCTTATAAATATTTTCTAAACTCGTGAATCGTGGTGTTGATGTAGTAACACGGTGACATGTACACACCCTCATCTTGGCGCATGCCTCGTGAGTGGAATCTGTTCCACGAAGGTCCTTCACCAACATCGATCCCATGTACTGTTGGACAACCAATGAGTTCCCGGTTAGATCCCAAAACAATCTCACATTGCCTGCTACACCTGACATTTCACCAGTTCATACTTAGCTCCACAGGCTGAGTAACCACACTGAATCATGAACCGTCGCTAGTGAAACCGAGTTAGAATTTTACAAAAGTCATCACATTATCAACACCCGCTTAATACTGTACAGGGTTGTGGGAGGCCAGAGCCTATATTGGCAGATAGAGGGTGCAAGGCGGGGCTATACCCTGGTTGTGATGCCAGTACATCGCAGGGCAATGGGGGGCGTTTTACTCAAGAGGCCAATTCACCTAGGCAGCTGCATGTCTTTGTATGGTGAGAGGAAACTGGTGTACCAGTGAAAACGCACGTGGACACGGGGAGAACATGCAAACTCCACATCGAAAAGTCCATTTGTTAAATGAACTTGCATACACTTAGCTATACACACACGAATATAAAGCCCTTGGAAATATGCAAATACACCCGTGAATACACGCAAGTATAAAGATCCCCCATATAGCCTTTACATACTGCTGAGTCAAGTGCTATTAGCGAGCATCTATGAAGGCTAGCACAGCACATGACTTGGTGGATGGCCTGCACCACACCTCGCCCACTTTACACAAATACACAAGCACAAGCACACACACAGCACCTCACCACATCAAAGGCGCTGAACACATGGCAGTTATGGTAGCTGGTCTTCAGGTCTTTGGTGATGTATGCAAATGTGCACAGCACCTCACAGCTTGAATGCTCAAAATACAAAGCTAAAGATCCGCCATTTAGCCTTAACAGACTGTAGGGTCAAGTGCTGATAGCGAGCACCTATGAAGTTCAACACGGCACACGAAGGGTTGGGTGACCAACACCACGCCCGGCCGCCTTTGTCTCCCTAGTGGCAATATTTTCACATGGCACTTAGGTACTTATTTGAGGCTGAGTTGACCAAGGGGAGGCCCAGGGCCAGTCCCAAAAATCGTCGCTGGTGTTGGCCGTGAGTGGGATTCGAACTCGGGTCGCCGGGTTTGTAGCCCAGCGCGCGCTAACCGCTGGGTCACCGCTGGAATGCTCACACACAAACGGGCACACAGGATATACATTAAGTGGGAATGCTCACAAAGGCCTCGTAGTTGCAGGAGCGCAGGATCAGCTGGTCGGGCTGATGCTGCCACTGCTGCACAGGGGCCGACGTTGTTGCCTCGTGGGGGGGCCGCAGCACCAGTGGGGGTTCGGGGCACTCGTCCTGCACGAAGAGGGTGGGGGGAGGGTGGAGATAGAATGGAGCGTTGGGATAGGGACGACCGCTGCGACTACTGTTTTTGGTGACAATGAACAATGAGGCACCTGTAGGCTAAACTATCGTCGTCCTGTCGTTACTGTGTTAATGTGAACACACTTTAACGTGGTAATTAGGAATGACGGTACAAGTGAACACATCAGCAGCGTGGGGTACTGTTATTTTGCGAGCTTTTGCATTGTGTTTTAAATTTCGTGCGCACAGTATTTCCCGAAACATCACTTGTTTTGTCATTAGGCAAGCAGACACGTTGCTTTAATCATCCAATAACTTCCGTTTCCTAACGTCAGCAGTGAACTAGCACAGCGTACAGACAGACTTTTTCGCCCCGCGTGTAATCGTGCGCGGCGGCTCTTACGAGTTGGTTTCCGAGCCGGGACTTGTGCGCCGGATCCTCGTAGCGCTCTCCCAGAGAAGCCAAGATCCGCTTCCTGTGGCCTGTAAGCCCAATCTTCAACACCTGGCGGCACAGCCACGATACGTAACCACATGCATCACGACTCCCGTCAATCACACGCAGATAATGATAATAGAATCGATGCACGAGTTCATCTTTATCATTTATTACGATGATAATACGGGCGGCGCGGTGGCCCAGTGGTTAGCGCTGACGCCTCACAGCAAGAAGGTCCCGGG
>JAZEWT010000005.1:19398840-19424021 GCA_036362905.1 Mordacia mordax
GATAGGCTCCGGCTCACCGTGACCCTATATAGGATTAAGCTGTTTCAGATAATGAGATGAGACGATGATAATACATGCATTGCACTGTGGATGTGAGAATGATTCTACTTGTACAACTGTTATGTGTTAGCGGTGCAGATGTCGGAGTAATTCGTGCACTGCATTATAAACTCATTATAAACCAGGATCACCGAGTTGTATGGCTAACATCAGTGGAGAGTGATATCTGAGAAGGTATTATGGATACCTGTTCATCAACCCATACTGACACGCACGGTGAAGTATGGTAAAAAAAAACCCAAAAGCCAACACGGAGTGGCCAGGCAGTGACTAAAAAGGGAATTCATAAAGGCTGCTATTTTTGGAGGTAATGGACCAAATCAAACAATACAAATGAGAGAGAAAAAATATAGGAAACATGCACAGGGACAATGGAAAGAAAATGAGAAAGTATTTTGTCCTTGAATGGAATCGTGACCCAGAATCATGAGAATTCATAAAACTGTTGGGAGGTGAATCTTCCACAATAACAGCATCATTTATTTATCTGGTAAAGCCTCAATTTCATGACCGTTTTTCATAGGGGTCCAGCATTGGTATGCTTGGTCAATGTCGCTTCTCGGCATTTTGGCTAAGATCAAGTGTAGCATCTGTTCTTATCAGTTGTTAATGTATATGAAGCTACTGGAGTAGCAATATAAAACTCACACACATGAAGAAATAACTATCTCAGAGGTTCAAACAGATCTCTTCAAAACTCATTTGCTGCATATCCAGCAACTGATCCATCACATTTTCCCCATAATGCTCAGATTTATACAATGCATCTATTACAGGTATCTCATATACATTAGAGTATTTATAATTATTAGTGTCTGAAAATGAGTGTACAGAAACAATGCATTTAATAAAACCTGTCAATAATATTTTGTGCACTGGAAGGTTAATGCTGCTCACACAGATGTTAGTGGCCAATTCATCATCCTTTCAACCACGTGGAAAATGGGGAAACGTGATGGCTGGATTTGCCAACAGCATGTATAAGAGGCGTTTCACATAGAGCAGCACTTCTCAGGTAGCGATTGTAGGCCTTCTTTAGTATGTGCACAGGCACAGTTACAGTGACTTGATACATGAGCTGGCTCCTTTAGGCATCTTGGAGGTGAGATTGAGCAACAACAGCGCAACAACACCATCTGCTGCTGGCGGTAAGAATGGGTTATGTCAAATTGGAAATCACAGGTCCAAATTACGTTCAACTTTATGGAATGACGCCCCCACAACTCATAAAAATGGGATATTATGCGTGACCTACACCATTACATTATGCGTGATCGTTGAAGCTTGTTCTTTGTTTCACAAACCCTTGTAAAGCAACGTACGTTCACGAGCTCAATTTCCCAGAGCTTTCGAACTTGGTCCATCGAGGTGTATCCGTTCATGGTGAAGTTCTTTAGGTATTCCGACAGATCCAGCGAGTCCAACCATTCCGCCACAGACAGGTCAGAACCTGCTCGCCGCACCTGCACCACGTGACAACAAGCATCGATCCCCCATCCGTACATCCTCGATGCGTCGCCATTCATCTCTAGCAGCATAACAACGCGCGTGCGTGCCGTCATCCTCATCTAAATCGCGACATCAGCGTAAACCCTGCACACATACACCATAACAATTTGGCGACTACCCTGCGTGCGCAAACTATCCTAAGCACCAAACGCGCATCTATAGCACGTGGCAAACCTCATTAGTCAAATACGTACGGACTACAGAAAACATCTCGACTCTTGATATATCGAAAAACAAATCCATTACGGTTCCTCCCAGTCGTTTTGCCGGAGGCCAATGAAACCCAGCCAATGTAGGAATTTTTCAGCGGTGACTTTTTGCCACGAAGCCCAAAACCTATCGTGGAGAATACGGAACCATGCCAGAGTACCGCCATATTCTTCGTCACAATGTTTCAGCTGCAAACATTTCCATCACCTGCATGATTGGCAAATCATTGACAAATCAAAGGATAATGGTAACTGCTGTGCGTCAGTTGCCTATGAATAATGCGATTTGCAGGAAAAGGGCTGAGCAACAATAAGATTTTTACTCTGCTGTGTGAAAGAAATAGGGGAAGCATTGTGGTGCAGTATCTCTGCCACCTCGCAGCAAGGTCTGCGTTTTGATTCCCATCTCGAGTGCCTTTGTGTGTGGCGTTTGCATGCTCTTCCCTTGTTCGCATGGGTTTTCGCCAGGTATTCTGATTTCTTTCCACAGCCCAAAGACATGCTGCCTTGGTTAAATAGGCTGACCGGATTGCCTCTGGTGCTTAGCGATGGTCTGACGTCCAATCCTCGGTATAGCGCTGCATTGCAGCTTGTGTACCAGGGTAGACTCTGGCCCACTGCGACCCTCTACAGGATTAACTAGATACTGATAATAAACCAACACATTCCATAAACAGACAAACTAATGGCATGATGTAGGTTTTCACGGCTCGATGCATGATGATTGCTTCGAAAAGCTGCTCTCTCGCGAGGAGAGGAGAGAGAGCCATCGACGCGGCTGTCCCGAGAGAGCAGCTTTTCGAAGCAATCATCAAACTAATGGCAGTATACCTTCGGCAGAAGTCTAGCAGCATTGAGGACTTTCTGTCGGTGCCCCGAGTTCAGGATTCCAATCTCCAACAGGTCCTGATCTTCCATCGCGTTGCCCTAAGACACAGAGAAGTTCCAAACCCAACAAAAACATAAACAACTCATGTTTAGCCACGGTAAACGGTCACAGAGGGAATCAATAGCAAGCACCTCCACTGTTGGATAGCAAATAAGGGAGTGGTATGGCCAGCACAATACTGAGTGTCTATTGCCTCCACAGTGCAAACATAAACACTGCACAAGGTGCCCCATCTCGGGCTGAGTAAACCGAGGGCGAGACCCAGAGTGCACATAGCGATAGCCACTGTTTTCCATGGCAGACATTCTAATGCAGGTTGCTGGTCCTACAGCACCATAAGGCAAAACCACTCTTGACGTGCACACGCATGCATGTAGTGGAGCACAATGCAAACACACAAAACAAAAGCACATGCAGACACAAAATCAACAGCGGCAGCCATCAGGAGGTGAAGGATGAAGGACACGTAGTCCCCCGTGAAATGTCTGTGATGTACCTTACGTGACACACGACACAGCACAGACGTCACAAAATAATGCGCATCTGTTGCGATTTTAATACGATCTCCAATCGTAGGTTTGTACAGCGCTTTGTGGCCTGTGAAGGAAAGGCATTTTAAAAAGGTGATTTATTATTTCAACAAGGTGAGACCACCTAATTTCTGTAGCTTGCCAATATCAGTTGGGTATCAAGCAATCAATAATAATATTTGTGTCGCACCGCACAAATTGCATGCCTGATAATGAACGAGACACAGATATGGAGGTGTGAGGAAAGCACGGTGATGGGTGGAAGACAGTCACACAGCTGGCTGGTACCAACATTTGCCAGACACTGTATCCTGTATGTTATGTTGTCGCCATTATAATAAAGAGTGTTTTTTTTTGTTGTGGGAGGAAACTGGAAAAACTGGTGGAAAGCCACGCAGAACAGGGGGAGAAATCCACGCAGTAAAGCACATGAGGAGGGAATCGAAATGCCTCGGGCAAGATTTTGTGCGAGGCACAGATATTTCCACAGCATATCCACCCTGACCTGTGACCTCACCTCTCCCCACAGGAGAGGTGGGGTGAACACTACAAGCTCGCTGATGCGATTGAGCTCAAATCTACAAATGACACAGTGACGACGTCACGCCAAGAAATCTGTCACTCCGTCGAGCGTGCGAAATAGCACGAACAATCTTCATCTTTGGTCGCCTTTCGTCTGCTGTAAAGAACATGTGGCAAACGCGCTGCGCACAAACGGCGGATATTTCACAAGCGTGGCGACACATGCTGCTTAATTAGGTGCTTTCTACAGCCTGCACAGTAACCAGGGAATAGCAGTACGATACAGCAATTGGGTTGGAAATCCATCTGAAAGGATCTTTTGGGGGGTTTATCCACTCATATCCATGGGAATTCTCTGACGTAGCAAGCTGTTTTGCACGAGTGAAATATATTTTTTTGCAGATGGTGTATTCAGGTGTGTTAGCACCATGCTAATCTGCGACCTGTGTTAGAGCCAATCAGATTATTGATGTAGGCTTTTCATACCTCTACGTATGACAATTACACCTTCGGACTTCACAGATTATCCGAAGTGGAAGCTAAAACGTTGAAAAGGAGAGAGGGGGAACACTCGCTATGGGTATCCTGAGACAGCAACTCTCAAGAGCAATTCTCAATCCCGGATTCGATGGTGTCAACCAGCAGGCAGGTTGTCTTCTTAACCATTGTAAAGAATACAATCATTCAGTAAATGGACACTATGAGAAATATATATCTAATCTCACCAGCGTGCATGCCCTAATGGGTCACGTGAAGTGCAAATAACGCCGCAATTATTTGGAAAACTTAATGGCAAATTCCTTCATGGCTGCAAGGTTAGAGTGAAGGTTTATTAATTTACCAAAACTTGCAAAGCCATTAAAAATCGTGCAATATTATGGAACGCCTAAATTTGGTGGATAAAAAGGCACTTCGCCAGATGGTTTATGCATTGCATGGAAGATGTGCATCACAGCAATAAAATATTATTGTTTACAAAGTCGTTAAAAGGATCTACATAGTTTCATCATTTTTAAAAGTGAGTAATAGTCAGTAGTGCATAAGCACATAAAATGCAACACATGCATCAATAATAGTCCTAAAAGGGAAACCATAATAGGTGACTTTTTAAGCCATGGTCCTTCATAGCAGGCTCTTTGCCCAAAAATACATCACAGAGGAAACATTTCTTCCCTTTTAGGGCTGTGTCATTGATTCAAGTGATGTACGCTTCGTGTTCACATTGTGAACAAGCGCAAGCGACGAGACGAAGACTGCGCTTGACAATCATCAGAAGCATTCCAGCGCGTCTCAAACAGGTCCAACGTGGTTAGTGACTTCAATATTTATCTAGCCGAGGGTGATCGACTGGACGATGGGAATAGTCCTTCACCATCCCCACCTTCATTATTCACACGTACATAAAATGGGATAGAAGAGCAGAAATCATTGAAAACTGTGTGTTTGTGTAATAAATCATACATTCCGGCAGAATACTCAGAAAACATTCATACATTTGTAATAGCACGAAAATAGAAATGCAAATAAAGGCTATGTAATACACCATACGATCTTGCTGTCCATACCCTGCAAGATCGATGTCCACAATAAATATGACAACACACGGACAGAGAGATGTCCTGACTGTGCTATGCCCCGGCAACAAGCAGCAGTGATACATGTCAAGAAACCATGTGATGAAGACCACTATGAAGAGTATGTTCGTTAGGAATGTTCAACATTGTGCCGAGGTAGGGCTGCACAGTGTTCAAATGTAATATACCATTCTCAAAAATGGCTGCCGGTAAACTCCCACCTAAAAACCCATGTGCAGCCCTGACCAATGTGGATGGCTGAATTCGTACCAGCTCACACGTTACTGCAAAGCCAGTGGCTGCAGCGAATGAAATAGAAGGCAGCTGCTGCAGCTTGACAGCAGCCCACTGAGTCAGCCTGCCGTCAACTAAAGCGTTAAACGTAAACAATATATATTCAGTAGATGTATGAGCTTCTTGAACACACCCAACGCTCACGTGAAAAGAGGTGGCCGGGACAAATTACAAATTAAAAAATCAATGTGCAAGCTTGCTACTAACTGTAATACTATACGGGGAAGCGGTTGTTAATATTTTATGGCACTATGGATTTGTGTTTTATTGTAGTACGTGCGCTAATTCACGCAATAGTGGAAGGCTAGTGGAAAGCATCTCTCCATTGTGCGCAAGCAAATACAACACAAACTGTCCAATAGGATTTTGACATTGCTGTTGCTGCTAAAATTAGATCAATGATGTTATATTTATTTATTAAAATATTTCATCGGGATAAACTCTTGAGATAGAACGTCTCATTTTGCAAAGGTACCCAAATGCGTCACTGAACACAAACCAAAAAAACATGTTCTGCTCTAAGGCATTGCGGTAGGACATGCAAACGTGTATTTTACAAGAGCTCTACACTCGACTATGAAACACATAACATTCCAGATGCAAATGCATCTTGCATGTTATTGGTCCTTCAAACATCCCAGCAAGGGCACGAGATGTTTAATAAAGCCTCGAGTGAGCAAAAACGTTGTGTGTGCATCAGTGTGTGTGTGTGTGTTTGGGGTGTGGTAGTATAGAGGTTGTGATGCACTATAAGTCCTGCTCACGGCCAACATCAGTGACGAATATCTGAACTGGTCTGAGCCTCCCCTCGGTCGACTTTGCCTATAATGAGTACCTAGTGTGCTGTGTAATAATTACCGCTTGGGAAACAAAGACGGCCGAGTGTGCGACTGGAAATCCCATGCTATTGTGTGCCTCACTAAGCCTTAACTGCTCATCAACAGTAATTGTCCCAACAATCTGTTAAGAGCTATATGGGGTGGGGGGGGATTCTTTGTTTTTGCCATTTATGTGCGCGTGTGTGCGTGTGTGCGTGAGGGTGTGAGGGTGCGTACACGACCAGCAACATCTGGCTGGACAAAGACTCGAAACGATGACGGGTCACCCTGAAGCACAGATGCGCGCGCGCGCGTACGTGTGCTCGCCTACAGAGCGCCCGCTCTCCGCACGCTGCATCCCATTACACGACATCACCGTCGCCATGGCAACGCAGCCTCGTTGCACCGCAGCGCGACTGACGGCAACCCATCCATCGCGCGCTGCAATAATCCGTCAGCCGGGAGGCGCGGCGCTCGCGCAGCGACGCCGCGTGGGCGCCCCTTCGCAAAACCACATCCGCCTGCCAATGATATTCTTTGCCGCAAATTAACACAAAGCTGCCGGTGTGTTAAATTACAATCGCCATAAAAATTACACAGCTCTGGGCTTGTTCCCTGCCGCCACGGCAACACATGCAGCTTCACACTCAGTGCCCAGCCTCCAGGGGTCACAGCACTCACCAGCAGCAGCCAATGACTGCAAAAGGTTTCACAGTCAATACCTTGCAGCACAGCAAATGAGATAAATACACATTACGGAGATGTGGCAGGCAGCCTGTTTCAGTATGTCAGGATTTAGACATTCTGTGGCATTTTCATTATTTGAAAAAAAGATGCTTCAATTTATAATTACGATGCCAGAATATTTCACACGACAGCATTTTAAGCAAAGCACTTTTCCCATCATAAGCATTAAAATGTTTGTCATACACAATGTGCACTGCATGTCAATGTATAAGACTGTGTCAATGTAGAAGACAGTGTACTGTATGTGCACGTGTATGTGTACGTGTGCGGTACCCACCACAAAGTTGAGGTCATCGTAGCCATTTGCAAGCAGCTGTGCCTCGTACTGGGGCAATCCGAGAGCATCCAACCACTGGCCCACACTGCTCCGCCCCCCAGTGCCACCGGCACCCCCTGCAAAGGGCACACGCCGATAAGCGCCGTCCATGCGATAGCATTGGCACTCGGCTGGCGACAGCTGACAGTGCCACATCCCGCCTCCTGCTTGCACCCACACGCGCAGTTACACGTACACGCACGCGCGCGGAGCTCCGATGCTTCACGTCACAGCTTCTGATCTCCCGTTTAATTTCCACCCCCCCCCCCGCTTATTTTTTTAGTTGCAGGACGTCCTCCTTTAAAGGTCACCACTGTTTGCCGCAACGCAGCCGCTGTAGACGAGACCGCTTGCGAAGCTGCGCCGCATCACCCCGCTTTTAGAGGCGGCGGCGGCGGCGACGAACGTGCGCGCGGTCGCCGGGGCTGCGATTGCCAGGCGATGTCATTAGAAACGCGCCCGCCCGCCCGCCTGCCTGGTGTGTTGCTCGCACACGTGCAATGCTGCGCATGAGGCCGCACGACGAAACTGCGCGCGGCCGTATGCGCGTGCGCACGACAGACATTACGTGCCTGCGCGCGAGCGTGCGTGCTGGTATTGCGTGCGTGCGCGTAAATCATCAACATGGAATACGTGGCACTGTGTGCTCCATGCCCCACTCCTTTTCACACGTTTAGATTTTATAAAAGGCACTATTTAAAGCAAACTATAATTAACTACTCATTAATTTATTTTACTGTAGGCACATTATCTCATTAAAGCACACAGAGAGCAGACTGGGCATCTCATTGGGTTCTTACAAGGTAAAATTAATTTTGAAAGACTAAGTAAAAAGTGTAATTATATGCACTATTACTTGGTTTGGCACAAGTTGTCATTTGTCCTTTGCATAAAATTTCGTTGACCTTCAAGCACCGGCAGAGTGTTTCTATTTCGAAAAGGTAACAAAGGTAGCCCATTTCCATCTCAGAAACATCGCCAGACTGTGCAACATCCTGTCACTCTCCAATGCTGAGAAGCTAATACACATCTTCATCTCTTCACGAATCGATTCTTGCAATGCACTGCTCCCTGGCAGCCCTGCCTACCTGATCAATCGTTTCCAACGTGTGCGAATGCGACTGCTAGAGTCCTCACTCACACACCCATCCACGATTACATATCCCCAGTACTGGTGTCTCTCCACTGGCTACCAGTTAAATATACGATCAAATTCAAGATCCTCCATCTCACCTCCAAGGCTCTCACTGACGCTGCTGACATACATCCGTGATCTACTTCAGGCACCCTCCTCAACACAACTTCAATCCTCCAATACGGGCTTTCTGCATGTGCCCAGATCGCACCTCCATTCGATGGGTGACAGAGCCTTCTCGCACACCACTCCCAGACTCTGGAATGCCCTTCCATTGTAGATTCGATCAGCTGAGTCCCTCGACATCTTGAAATCTCGTCTCAAGACTCACTTGTTCCGAAAGGCTTTCAAGTCCTTTGGCTAGGGCTGTTGATGCGGCTCACTGTTGTCAAGTTCAGATGATGGCTCGCTGCTGACCTGCGCCTTCTCAGGAACACTAATTCCTTCATTCGTTTGTTGAACAATTATTTTTACCAATTATATTATGTCCTTATCTAAATTACAGCCATGATTTGACTTTCAATCCCACTGCTCTAATGTTGTTGTTTTGATTTTCTCTCTACAGCTCAGATTAGTAACAAAAAAAACAATTATTATTGCTGTTGATTTGCCGTTCATATGTCATTGTTGCTGACAAGCTGTTCTCTCCTCATCTCTGTGCAGTACTTTGTGATCCTCGGGTGAAAAGCGCTCTGAAAGTGCAATTATCATTATTATTATTTTGAGGGTTTTATATTTCACATCAGGGTAATTTAATTTAGTATCACCCAATTTTTGTATTATCTGGGAAGCTCGGTGTTTATAGCGAATGCCTTGCAGCAGCCAGTTGAAATCCAGATCAAGGCCAAACTCTGCCCTTCCATGTGCTTTTCCAGTCGAAGGACACGCGCTGCTGCCTACGTTAGTTATGCTGACTAAATTGTCCCTGGTACCCCAAGAAATTGTAACCTGCTTACCCATCCCCACTGGACAGCTCAACGGTTCCTTCCAGCTTAAGTAAAAAAATGACTGATCTATTTGTTGGTGAAAGGGTTTCTCTTAGTGGGAGGTTAAGTCAGTACATCAAATTAAATCACTCCTGCCACAGGAAATGTGGAACTTATATGCCTAGCTAAATGGCACAAATTGGTATAGGTTGGTATTTTGAAACATTTATGGATTACAGCAATAAATAGATATGAAATAAACATCTACATATATATTATAACATCTGTCACAAAATGCGTGCACGGTATAAAATGTAGGGCAATCTAAGGATGCTGACAAACGTCTGTAGTCAATTAACTTGCTTGTCTATGACTGTCCTCTGCCTATACCATCATGGACCAAACTAAAATTATTTCAGAGTATCCAATCAAGAACTGACACAAGGATACCTTTGCAAAACGCATTCATATCTGAGACATCATGACCTGGTTCAAGAATTGTGGTGCATACACCATATGCAACAGCAACAAGAGATTATAAAGTGTTACACACCCAGACGGATGAAAAACAGATGCCACACAAATGCATATAGAAATACATGACCCTATTGACAGGACCCAGGAAGTAACCCGAACAAACCCTCAGATTTATCTTGTGCTGTATCTTGAAGTACAGCCAATACAATCAGCTAAAATGTATATGTACACACAAATATGGGGCAGTATGTGTATCCATGAGTGTGCATGAACACAAGCCTGAGTGTGTAGGCCAGTGTACATTCGTGTTTGTGTCTGAATAAATTAACACATTAACAATATGATTGGCAAAACAACCTGCTTCATCCTCATGGTGCCGGACAGTGATGCTGTGGTGGTTGTGCTTACAATCTCCACAGTGGCTAAGTGGACTCTGGATGGGTGCAGGGAGTTTGTAATCCCCCCCCTCTCACCTTCAATTTATTTACCTCGATACCACATGGAAAAGAAAAACTTAAGCTTGTGCCAGGAAGCTGAACAAGTACCGCATGGATGTACATGAGTGATGGAGCAGTAGTGGAGAGAGTGGAAACGTTTCCAAACCTGGGCAATATGCTTATGACCGGTTCTGGTTTAGCAGTAGAAGTCACATTCCCAATCAGTCGGGTGGCATTATCTCTCCATCTGCTGCATAACACTGTGTGGAAGCTGCCTGGCCTGTGGCTTTACACAAAGCTTCAGGTTTTATCAGATGCAATCCTGTAATCCCTTCTCTATGCTTGCAAAATGCGGACCCCCCCCACACTCCTGCGGAACATCTGCGCCAATTAGATTTTTTGTTGCCTAGGATGCATCCTGAGTTTAACCAGGTTGGGTTGTACAAGGAGCTCACAAATTTTTTAAAAATCTGGACAAAGTCCCATTGGTGAGCTAAGCCGGCAGGAAACGTTGCAGTGGCTGGATCATGTAGCCCGCATGCCCAGCCACCACATGCCCAAGCAGCTTCTGTTCGGCCAGCTCGAGGAGACTAAATGAGAATGGCACATGCTGGAGAAGTGATGGACGAATGTGGCACAGTAGGACTTCGAGCTGAGTAAACTTTCTGAAGACTTGGACCGGTGGTGTCAATATTGACCTTGATGGATGAGGGTCGTGAAGGATGCTGAGGGACAGCTGGAGGCAGTCGCCCTCCAAAAATAGCAAAGGGCAGAGAAGCAACGCTCACAACAACAAGCGGAGCGCTGGGTGGCTAAAACACGGCAAGGCAGAGTAGGAAGGGCAGGTGGTACACCTGGGTCTGTCCCGTGACCTGTAGATAAGCCTTTGACACTTCACGTGGCCTCAAATTGCATATGACCTGACAAGCACTGTTGTGACGTCACCGCCACTCAGTGGCGAATAGCGATTGTTGTTATTAACAATATACCTATACATATGGCAACTGAAACATGCATTGTAGGTACCTGCCCAAGGGGGAAACTTGCCTGAGTGATTAATGTTCCTTGGAACAGTTTCCTTGGTGATGCCGGCATCTATAGAGCTCATTATTTTGTCAATCTGTAGGGAATAAAAGAGACATTTGAGAAGATGAAGACTGAATATGATAAAAGGTTGAAGTACATTTATGACCAATGTAAATGCGTGGTCAGTTGTGGTTTAATTAATTCCATTCGCACACTTACATTAATTTCCATTATTGTATGCACATGAACTTTTGTCACCTGTTCGTGAATTGTTAATGTGCACATTACAGTAATTTTAATTAATGTTGGAATTATCAGTGAGCACATAAACTGTCACTGCTCTCAGTACTGACTGCCCATGGTACATGCACATGCTTTAATTGGTGGCAGTAGGCGTTTGTAGCAGTGACCATATGGGATGCAGTGCTACACTTTGTCAGCGTATCTTACAAATCATGGTTAAAAATAACGAAAGTTTCTATAGCGCCATAATATGGCAAGCCATTACAATCGCCAACACAACCACAAATGATGACATTATCATCAGCACCACTACATTATCTAAATTCAACAATGACTCGTGTTTCTTTGCAAAGACAGCTGGTCTTTAATGTGTTTCATGCTTCAGTTTGACGTAAGATATAATTATGATTGTGTTACTCGCTGTCTCCACTACACCTTCTAATTAGCAGAAGTAAAACATCTTGCATCATGCCCTAAGAACTGCTACCACGTTTATGTTGGCAGTTCAATATTCCAGACAAAAGCAAATCATCACATTCATAACAAAATTTAAGAATCATATTGCGTTGGAGGATGGAAAACCTTGAAATTGCTGTGTGTACGTATGATATGGTTTAAGCAATTTGAAGGTTTGCCATCCTCCAACGCAATGATTTTTATTTTGTCTTTATAATTAATGCTGATTACATTACTAGAGTTGCAAAACAAATTTCCTGGAAGTGCTAGATTCTTTATATTATTCAAGAGTAATGGAGTAGTAGTGAAAAAAATCCATTGATTTGTCAAGTCTTTGCATGGCTAGGAGGAAGTGACATCATCCAATAACCTGTGTTTACCACCTGGATAAACGAAGCTAAGTACACTGATAAACACAGGTAATCCGTTCTGCCCATTATACCATGCCTATACAATTCTACTAAATTATTAATAATAAACATTTTAATTTATATTTGAAAAGGTTGAAAATTGTGAATAATAAGAAGACAGCAGCCCAGAGACAAAAAAAGCCTCGCTTGCAAGAAATACCTGGGGAATATACAGGTTACAAAGGTAAGCAAATATGTGTCAAAGCAGACAAGCAATACATTGAATTTTTACACCAAAAATTCATATCCACACGTAAAGAACACCATATCCTAATCTGATTTCCACATGTTCGTAGGTTCGTTGAGATGTCTCAGGATGAACAGACTTTCATCTCATTGTCTGAAACCGCTTAGTCCTATACAGGGTCACGGTGAGCCGAAGCCTATCCCGGCAGACACAGGGCGCAAGGCGTGAAGACTTTTCGAGGTGAAAAAACGTTCAACACTGATGAAGAGTCAGTAAAACGTGGTTAAGATGTGAAAATATGACTGCACACATTTCACATAATTTCACGCTATTGTACCATTAATGTGTTAAAACGCCGATGGGAAATATAAGTACATCCAACAGGGGGACATTAAGGACAGGAAGATATGCTTCATTAACTGAACAATCAGTATTTATTTTGAAGATAAAGCAAAGGCGAACCTTGAACCACCCTCTCTGTCATGTGACTTTATAATAAAGGCAAAAATTATAATAATTAAAATATATCGCTACTCAAACTCCCATAAGGGTATAATTTGGAATTTATGCATGGTGGATAGAATGCAAAATAGTATCTCTGTAAAAATGTGAGTTTTGGATCCGTTTTAAATCAACATTAAATACACAATGGTTTGTATATTGAACCTGAAACACCACTGTGATTCGATTGACATGTAAACCTAAAACATCTTTCTCCTCTTGTCCTTTGTTTAGCAATTCCTCCTTTCAATACATCACAGCTTTTTGCAATAAGCCACAATGTTACGGCCAAATCTGAGTGGCTTAGAAGCCTCCCCGTCACTTGACATAGCCAAAAAAATTAATTGTTACATGTACAATTGGTGTAACGTGCCAATTATTTTTGCTTAAGCTCACGGTAAGTTGTAACACAAAGATATTTATCAATGAGATGAAAATTTTCATTTCAAATTGTCAAACATGATCAGGACAAGTTCAAGTTCCAGGAAAGTCAAAATAGCCATGCAGGTCGTCATAATCTGACATGAGAACCTGGAAGCGAGGCCAAGGGACTAAGCAGAGATAAAAATGCATGACTGACTGTGAAATGTATTTCGCAAGATACAAATACATTAAAATATGTTAGTTCCATGACCAAAGTGTCTCAAAACACCTTCGTGACTTTGTCAGATTTTATATCATACTGAAAGAGAATATTCCAAAATAATTAAAAGACACTATGTCTCACGATGTTAAACTTAAACATCTATCACTAAATTAACATCAACACCAAGAGCAGCAAAAGCAACAGCAAAAGCAAATTCAATAGCAGCAGCCATAGAAACGACATGGACATTTAGAGCAGCAGTCGTCACAGCAAGGGGTGAAATCGATCTCTTGGCCAAGGCAGGTTTTGGTAGCAAATGTATGGGTGCACGACACCATGAACTTTGTTATACAGACACGACCAAATAGCAGTGGATCTGAGGTGTGATGCAGGCAATTCCACCACACCTGCTTTACGACCATATTTATTTTTTATTTTATTCATATTTACTACAGAAAATGCATTGACTATTTTGTCTTTTTAATGTCAGGCGCTATACAAAAATATTCACATATCAGCAATGCCTTCCCATGCCTGCTACCTTTGAAAAAGTTTATAGATCTGCCTCTAACCCCATATTGTGCCGAATGATTGTGGCAATGGATTAGACACCAATACACAGAACAAAAAACGTGAACGTCATTGAAAAAAAAAAACAGCCAATTCACGTAGGGAGGGTGCATGGAGGGCACAGAACCAGAAGGTTGTGAGCCGCCATTTCTTCCCTTTGAATTCAAAACAAATTTGACACAAGAACGGTACGTTCTGTGGCAATAACTTTACATCCTGGCAAAAGCTCACTTGCATCATCACCCAATCAATACGGCTATTCCAAGAAAATACAAACCGCAATCCCTTGGACTAACTGAATACAACATAGTGCTCAGGGTTGTATCCTTGGTTGGAAAGGTGGATTCCGAGTGTGACTACTATCTGCGTATTAGCTGTGCAGGGGTGACAAACACTTTACCATGAAACCAGACACTACCACATGATAAAGATACCATGCCAGAGCCAGCCACTGAAGTGGTGGGTCTAAGGACCAACACCACCCACATGCCAGTAAGGTGGGACTCATCGCAGTAAACTCTGTTCTGGCTGCTAAAGCCCACGAAGTGAAGACCGTTCTTGTGGAGTTGGACTCCAGAACGGACGAATTTCTTAGCTCATAACAAAAACTGGACGCACTCCCAATATAGAGACTATCCAGAGGCTTGTGGCCCCACGGAGCCCACTACAGCAAAACTAAAATGGGCTTTTTGGACAAATCAATAAAGCAGTGCTCCTCATCTCGATTGGAGTAAAAAATGAATATACGGGTCTTAGAATTCAAGTTATTGTGACTGTGCGACATCATCACCATTTAATTGACGACTCTGTTTCGTTTTTAAATAGAGGGGAGGAAGCCAGAGTTCACAACATTAAAGGTGCATCAGTGCCCACTCTCCAGGTTCACTTTCGGTATTAGCAATTGAAATATAATAATTATATTCGCATTTATTTATTCTTAGTCAAATCCATGACCACCAATATGAATGCATGAATGACCGATAAGTTGCGCTATCACTTAGCTATTATATAATTCAGCCGTGACTTTAGCAGTGGAGTATAATGTAGAGAATTACGAAATAAGTTAATTTTAAGAAACCCATTTAACAAAATAATTCAGAAATGAACAATGCAGAGGAACATTAGGACTGCTGATATGTAATGTTGGGTAACAATCATGGATGAGTGAAAGGTTGACTGAAGAAAACTGAATAAATACAACGGTGAGATTACAGGATGAGATGACATAAAATGTGCAGTGGGGGGCATAGTGAATATCTGTGGTGAATCTTTAAGCGCAATGGGGACAATTTCCTCCTGAATTAATCTGAAGATCTGTCAGCCATGTATCTTGGATCCTGGGGCATCAAAACCTTGATATATTAGCCTAAGAGGAACATAAATGTGATTCCACCACATTTAAGCACACTCTACCCAACTGTAAAATTCATTGAAGGGCAGACTGATTTAGGAGTCTCATTTTCTACCATGACTTATATTGTTAAACAAATTATCTATGATCTATGCACATTGCTTACAAGTACCGTTAATTAGGTAACACTTGTTTCCTATGGTTTGATACAAATCACCTGTCCCTGCTCTCCGGAACCCGTATTCTGACCCTTCTCTGCACGCTTCCTTCGCCCTGTTCATAGCCAGGCTTAAGACTTCCTCTGTGCATGACTGTTCCCATGTATGCAAAAGTCTGATAGCGGAAGCTTCCTATACCTCCCATCTCCCCCATGTTCACCTCTCCCTGATGTCTCCCTTCACATCAAAATGTAAATTTCCTTCGCTTCCTTATAATCTAAAAATAACGTCTTCCTTCATTCCTTTTTTAGACATTAAGCATCTGTGACGTACTAGGTTTTCAAATGCTGTCACTTTTAAATGCCATATGCATCAATATAATAGCCATATACTGTACACACATGTGATTTGTAACACACGATTGACCAATCAGGACCTGAACTCGAATGCACCCTGGAGATTTCCCAGTAGCATGAATACTGGCATACCCCATTGCATCCAAACTGATTGACCATAAACAATAAATCAGGCCAATTAGATGCAAATGAATTTCATTTTCCTCCATGGCACAGAGGTGAAAAATAATATACATGAAGATTTAGAATTCAGGTTACTGATGGTCAGATATTCCCAGGGCATTAGCATGGATATGAAATTTCACCATTACTTGATCAAAACGTAGAAGAAAACCAATTAGTCTCTCTACAAAATTTTAAGCATTAAAATAAGTCAAACGGATATTAAACACCAACCCTTAAAGGCATTAGACACATCACTACTGTACCAGAGATACCCCCAGAATGCATAAAAGAATACACATGTAATTGTCTAAAACACTGAAAGCGACAAATTAGGCCGAATATGCTAGGCATTTAATAATCATTCTACACATGTATGTGTGCCTAAGCATCAACACAAAATAATTATTACATGCTCTGGAAAACGTGAAGACATGCTGTGAAACGGGAAAACGTTAAAGGTGGAATGGGGGTAAACAGAAATTGTTCATTACATACCTCCTCCCACTCTTTAGTAAACGATGGCGTGCGTGGAGGTCCCCTCCGGCCACCACCCCTGCGGGTGTTCCCCCACCCTCCTCGCCTCTCGTACACCTCATCCTCCGAGCAGCTCTTTCCATTTTGGGCGGCTGGCTCGGGCAGTGTGACCAATAGGTCGGAGTCTGACTTGGAAATGTTCCGAGTCAACTCCAACTCAATGAGGCACTTGGGGGAGTGCGTCCGCCCCAGGGAGTGGAAAACACTCGTGCCCTCCGAGGTTGCCGCAGCCTGATTGACCAGTGTGTGAAACACAGTTTTGTACGTAACTGGTTGGCTGTTCTTGCATTTCCCCGAGGCGGTGTTGGCGTTAAGCTGATCGAGGCAGGCTGCTGTGCAAGGGCCAGAAGAAGCCGAGTCAGCGAGTGGTCGTGACCCTCGACTGAGGTCCGCTTGAACCTTGGCTGTATGGGAGGACCCATGTAGGAGCCCCGCAAACTCGACAGGGAAGTTCGCCTGGTTGGGATCTGCCGCCTGCCTGGACAGACTGGGCTGGCTGTGTGTGATAGGTATATCCGAATGATTTGGGCACTCATGGCCTGGCAACGGCAGTGGTGGATCCACAGGCCCTGAACAAGCGATTTTTCCACCTACACACGCCACACGCACAAGACAAGCCGACCCGCAGGCCACCCAACAAGCCACCGCACACAAGGCAACATGCGAGCCACCATGCAAGGCAACACAAAAACACAAGCTATCACAACACAGGCAATGGTCAGAGAAGCCATGGTCACAACAAACGTCCCCTCTTGAAAAAAAAAAGGAACAGCTGCCACAATGGATATTGAGCAACATGCAGCAGCTCAACTCGTTTCACAGTCATGGGTGAGCCCTCACCTCTGCTGGACTGCACGATTTCCTTTTCATCCCTAGACGTCCCAGGCCCTCGAGGTTCCGCTCCTTTTTTCTCCGTCACTCCAAACAGTGACTTTCTTTGCCGAGGCTGTAAAATAAATAGTTTTTAAAAGCTTAACAGTAGCTTAGCACACCGTGACTAAACCAGTTCTCAAAATAGGTGACGTGCCAGATGCTGTCACACATTCAGCAGCTCACCTGCGGACGGATGACGCTCTGAATATTGTGCACAGCAGTGTCTGGAGAAGGTGGCGGGTAGTCTGGGCTTGAAAGGTCCCTCAAGTCCTCTATGCGTACAACACCAGGGTGGGTGTTAATAATATGAAACCAGCGGAAAAGGATTAAGTGATGGCTTAAGTGACAGACAACAATAATCTTGTACAGTGTGCATATGTCCTTGTTAAGAGTTTTGTGACAATAAAAGCTGATTATTATGATGAGGTTAAGATGTTTAAGAATTAAAGTATGAAAATTATACTAAATTATCACAATTTTTGTATTTGTATTAATACACCTGTTCACACAGGAAAGCCACACGCAACCAGCTTTTTTCAGGAGGACCCTACCAAGTATAAATGTTTGACCAATACCATTTGCATAGTATGTTTTTACATTTCTATAGCTATTGATAATGATGTGGGGTTTTTTTGCCACTGGCGCCATCTACAGCCTTTTGATGTTATCAGATATGGTACTCTACTATACCACGACACTGTAAGTGCACCACACCACTACTACGATTCCACACGTTGTGGTAAATGCATCCTCTCATGTGGTGATCCATGGATATCTTAAAAATAAGAGCAATGACCTTATTTTGATAACAATATGACAAACTCCTCATCAACCCCTAAATAACACCACAGATAAAGGGAGTTTCCACCAGGGAGTTTCACCATAATAGACAATGGTGT
This sequence comes from Mordacia mordax, assembly GCA_036362905.1. Classification (NCBI taxonomy): domain Eukaryota; kingdom Metazoa; phylum Chordata; class Hyperoartia; order Petromyzontiformes; family Petromyzontidae; genus Mordacia; species Mordacia mordax. The sequence goes on from JAZEWT010000005.1 coordinate 19,417,599, forward strand.
ATAGAGATAGCGGCTCCTGCCAGAGAAATAGGAGGCTTGACTAGTTTAGCACTGCTAATGAGATGAACACTGTCCCACATTTGCTTAAGCAAAGAGAGACGCCCAACATCACTGACTGGTAAGGGGGCGCATGTCGGCGAGAAGGTGACGACGGAGACTCCTCCTCACCTGCACTGGCCGGTAAATCCAGAGAGAGAGTGGGGAGGCCTCGAGACTCGGCACTCGCCAACAGTTCGTACGGATTCTCGTTCCCACCCCAGCCAATATCGGGGCCGCCATCTCGTGCGGACAATCTCCGCTGCAGATCGAATGCACACCCACGCGCAACGCAATCCAACAACACGTGTCTTGCCTCTTCGTGAGAAAATTTATAACAAAGGCGTCGCCTTTGCTCGCCGTTCTTAGGCTGCGATTTCGGTGCATTGAACGGAACTCGGCAGGACCACAAGAGAAGCTCTCTATACATACAGTGGAATGTGCTAAAACACTTGGTCACAATGTCTAACTTGACACTCTTTTACAGCAGCCAGCAACAAATGGTCCACAAGCACATAATTCAATGTGATTAAAAACGTTCAAGAAATCCAAAATGAAAGAAACAATAAAAAATGTGGCATCACGATTGTGGGATACAACTTATTACAGTGCATGTGCATCGAGAACTCCCCAGGCCCCATTCCCATGCTCAGCTCTGATTGCATGTACCAGTCTCCTTCCCTACTCATCTAAAAACACCAGGTTTTACAAACTCATCAATTTAATTCATCTGCATTGTCTTTTCACACACCTGATGCCAATCACCCATTCAAATAGCTCTTAAAATCTTCTCTTTTGGGATAGTCATGTCGAGCGTTCCTCCTCTTTCTGTTGTGAGGTTTCGCTTCCCACAGTGGAGGCATCATCATCAGGCTTTCGGATTTGTGCCAATTAACCTCAGCTATCCCGAAAGAGTCCATTTTTAAGAGCAATTCTCATACATCGAGCCATGAAAACCTAAATCACTGCAAATCACCCATTAAGCCAACTCACCTGAAGAGACAGTGCTGACATGCCAGGCTCGATGTCCACTTCTTCATCTGGAGGTGGGTTTGCAGGGGGAGGCGGCCGTATGCGCTGCCGAAACGAAGAAAAAGATTTCCTCGTGTAGCCTCATAAGTTGTTAGGACGGTGTAACCAAACGGCAGGTCCCGTGTGACCAAACGTCAGGTCCCATTTGCTAATCATTGTACCACTGCAGCTGTATTTGCCTCTCAGTTTGGGAAGGTGTTTATCGCTAAATATTTATATTCGTATGGTACATCGGCAATCAGTTTTTTTGTGCGCAATTTATTTCGCGTTAAAAGTAAAAAAACAGAATCGGACCTCGCTCGCGACCCATCGGTTAGATCGATCTCTGTGATACAAATTTTATTCGTAGCTCATACATGGCTTAGTTCCAAGGAATTTGGATTGTAGCTCTTCCATTGGCAATATTTTATTGCGCATATATATCGCCCCAAGTGCTTATTAAATTTACACATAAAACGACTGCCCGACTCTACCCAGCCAGGATGCACATTGCATATCCCATCCAATGTGTGGCACACAGGCTCTGCCTCGCCCACCAATAGGTGGTGAGCGCCGTTACCTTGGCGTGACCGTCCTCGCCGGCGCCATCTAGGGACGTGGAGGAGTTGGACGACGCGTTGCATAGCCTCTCGCAGAACAAGTCACCACTCTGCCCCGGGTTGCTCGGCCTCCTTTCCCCGACCCCCTTGTGCTCGTCCCCACCGAATTCTGTCAGGGGCCTCGATGCGGCCGATTTGTCCGTCGGCCAATGGTCTGGAAACAAACGCGAGCAAACAACAAACAATTCCATCTCATTACATCTCGTCTCATTGTCAGAAACCGCTTAGTCCTGTGCAGGGTAGCGGTGAACCGGAGCCTATCCCGGCAGGCACAGGGCGCAAGGCAGGGATATACCCCCGATGGGACGCCAGTCCATCACCGGGCACTGAGGGCAATTAAGTCTGCAAGCCAATTAACCTATGCAACAGCATGTTTTTGGACTGTGGGAGGAAACCAGAGTGTCCAGTGAAAACTCACACGGACACGGGAAGAACATGCAAACTCTACACAGAAAGGCACCCGAGTCGAGATTTGAACCCGGGACCTTCTTGCTGTGAGGCGACAGCGCTACCCACTGGGCCACCGTGCCACAATCTGCTCCCCAGTGGCCAGGTAAGGTAGGCTAGGGTATATTTGTATGTTTGTTTTATGGTTTTCCAGGGTTGGTAACAGAGCAGGTAGCTCATTAGCTTATAATTTTTTGTCACTATTTTACTTTCAGTTGAAGTGTCCGGATGTTGTTGTTATTGACATGCCGTTCTCTCCACAGCTCATATTTGTAACAAAAAAACGTTATTGTTGTTGATTTGCTGTTATGTCGTTGTTGTTGCTGACATGCCGTTCTCTCTGCAGCTCTGTGCAGCGCTTTGTAACCCTCGGGTGAAAAACGCTCTGAACGTGGAATTATTATTATTATAAGTCATCATGAGTAATGTATTGCACAATCTATTGGGTCTCACTTGAATACAGTATATCAGTGTTGTGTCTCAAATTTACATTTCATGAGCACACAATGCAACATCCTGTAATGACACATCAATGTGATGATTCAATGTCTGTTTTATTTTATTGATTCATACTTGTTTGTGAGTTTTACAGACAGTGAATGTTAATAATTTAACGATGATGGCAAGAGTTATCTTGTGTAACAGAAAATCTTGATGAAATATATGTTTTGAATATATCATTTATGTTACTCACACTGGGTTCATACCAACATTGTATAAGCCACTTTTGTAAGTTATTAAACATGTGTTGTTTCACCTTCCTGCAATGGACCGCACAGTGAAAATAATAACTTACCTAATGCATTTATTCTACCGAATTTCAACCCATACTTTTAAAACAATGAGCTCTTGGTTGTCAAGAATCATTTTTCAAAAAAAAACCCTTAATTGTTATCCACATATAGCAAAAACAATATATAGAATCAATGCGTATGGTAATACTCGTGCCTCATAACAGCAAGGTCCTGGGTTATATTCCTGACTTGGGTTTCTGTGTGGAGTATCTCTATTCCTTTCACCTCTACATAGGTTTTAGGCGGGTTTTCCAGTTTCCTCCCATAGCTAAAAAAAACACTCACTATTTGTACTGACGTATATTTTCATAGCTCGAAGCATGACGATCGCTTTGCAGAGCGGTTCTTTCGGAATAGCCGTGTTATAGAGCGCTTCTTCGATCTCCTGCGTGATGTTTCCCCTCCCACGTTTGAAGCATCCTCACGCATCCAGGTGTCCCACTACACCTGCGTATGTCTCCAATGTAGGAGGTGAAACATCACGCGGGAGACAGGAGGGGCACTCGACATGGCTATCCTCAAAGAACAGCTTTGGAATGCATGCATCACCAACTATTTGACCAATGACATTTTAATACGCTGAGGATGCCGTGAATGACAAATGTTGGCACTGGGTATCGTATGGCTACTTTCCCCTGCCCCTCTGTGGTTTCTCGCACCTTCGAGTCACTCTCTCTCTCTCACTTTGACAGTGATGAATACTGCGCACATTATAAGTGGTTTATTATTGTTATGTTAAGTGTGAGGCGAAACGTCGCGAGGTGGAGACAGGGAGCGATCGACGCGGCTGTCCCCGAGAGAGCAGCTTTTCGAAGCAATCATCATGCATCGAGCCGTGAAAACCTACATCATCATTATTATTATCATTATTAACCAAACAAACGAATAAGCCAATAAATGATCATCACAAAAGTACCGGTACTTTCCCCACGCAGCAGGGCGGAGATCTGCAAGGCCTTCTGGGACCGGTGCTCCCCCAGAATGTCCAGTGCCGTCTTGTTCTGCTTGTCTCGGATATTCACGTTAATCCCTGCATGGCGACACAAACCACAATGCGGCAGAATTTGAGGTGCTCAGTATGGTATAAAGTTCTTGGCCTGTGTGTGGCCGAGTGCATAGAGGCAAAAAGTTATCAAGCTGAAATCCCAGTCAAGGGTCTACACAATCCTTTATCTCGTAAAGGTCGCAAAAAATGAGCATCACAACGAACAGCAACACTGCCTGACAATGTCTCCAATGTGTCCCGCGAAATCATACAAAGCAGGAAGAAACGCTCACCATGGCTATCCTGAAAGAGCATCTTTTAAGAGCAGTTCTCATACATCAAGCTGTGCAAAGCTACATCAATACATTTTGTAGAAAATCAACCGTGGCTGGTCCCCCATACACATGGTTCAGGGTGATATGTTAGTAGTGCAGATAACGGGATCCAACTTTTATTTTATTAGCCGGTAGCATGGTGGGGTGTGTGGCATACCACCACGGGTGTTAAGCTGGCATTCTGGAGGCAACGTGTGGAACGGCTAAGTGCGGTATAGCCGCGTGTCGTCTGTACAGTGTAGAGCGGTGGTGGTGCCATTACGACGACAGCGATGTCTCTCACCGGCTTTTAACAGCAGACGCACGACGTCGACCCGGCCAAAGAGTGCAGCCTCGTGGAGAGCACTGCCCTTCTCACTCTGGCGACCAGCACAAGCACACGCACCGGCACATTAGAAACGTGTTCCGACTGCACGCCAGCGCGTCGAAAAACATTTGGAATCACCAGCAGCATAACTGCCTTATGGCTGAGCTTGTTCCAAGCGTGTAACATGCTCTTCTTAAGTCAGGATAAAGGTGGAAGAATGCTTAAGAGGGTTGATGAAAGTTCAAAAGTGGAAATGTTTAACTGAAAGTGCTAAAGTTTTCGACGAGTAATCAATGAGTGAGACGTAAAGCTGAAAAAATACAGAAAAGTCTTGGTTATGTGCGGCTAAATTATGCGCTTGGGAAGAATTCAAACCCAGTACACTCTGTATGAACACACAAGTATACATACAATTGCTCCTTTATATTAGGATTACAACACTGATCATGAAAACGTCACTTGTTGAACAATGCAAACAATTTGGATGCTAAATGTTAACATCATTAATAGGCTGTATTCAAGTCAAGGAAATCGGTATTGCACAACATATAAATCGGACTCATACACACACATCAATCTACAGTTCACACAAGACTGGTAAATATATATTCTGATTGACGTGCTTTGTCAATACATGAATCAGGCTCTATATATACAATGTGCATGTGAACTCAGCCTGACGAGTGTGCGGGATGCAAAGTGCCATATAAATAAAGGTGCTAGATATGTGAAATGCTTTGCGTGTTGTCCTGGCTATATTTATAAAACCAGTAGCAGCAGAAACACTACAACAAGGGGGCCTGGAATCACGCCTTCTTCGAACAACAATGACTACGAGATGCACACAGCCAGGCCAGCCCTAACACACCTGTATGTTGACATCCATGCCGGCCTCCAGCAGCACCTGCACTGTGCCCGTGTGTCCGTTCCGAGCGGCCAGGTGCAGCGGGGTGTGCTGCTTGGTGTTGCACGCCAAGAGGTTGGGGTGAGAGCGGGTGAGCAGGGTAACCACCTCCAAGCGGCCGTACAGAGCCGCCAGGTCGAGGGGCGTCTCGAAGCGAGCGTTGCGCATGGTGGGGTCGGTGAGCTCCTCCAGCAGCAGGCGCACCACGGCCGTGTGGCCGTATTGCGCCGCACAGTGCAGCGCCGTCTCGTTGTCATGGTTCTGGAAGTGCATGGGGGAGACTTGAAATTGCGACACGTGTTCGTTATATTAATACTAAGAATGAACACAATTCATAACGTGCATATATATGTCGCGAATTGGACGCATTGCTCGATCGGGAACCCAGAGGTGCTGAGCTCGAGGACAAGGTTCTATGTATGCGAGCCAGAACCGGGAAACGTCTGAACAAGTGCGAGCCTAAACGTGTGAGAAACTGCACAGGTGACAGCCTTGAGTTATCGGTTCAAGGTGGATGGCATTTGGAAGCTGCGTATGTGGAGTGGGAGAGAGTTTGCCGGTGCAGCTACGGAAAAACTACTGCTCAGACAGCGCAGCCCTGGTTCTGTATGGAGGTTTGCACACATGGAGATTGTAAGTGCTTTTGAAAAAAAAAATAAAGTGGTAATGAAAAGTATCACTCGAATGTGCCTCAAGGGAAGTGGTTGAGATCTGTGAACATCCTCTGCTATGAGACATGGATCAATAGCAAGGGCACTAAAAAGAAAAGGGAACAATGCACGCAAAGTACACCACAAGGTGTTGAGAGAGGTCTGCTGGGATTTATTCTGAAAGAAAGGAAAAAACGCAGACCAGAGATAAAGACCATAACAAACTGGACAGACATCGACTATTAAGACTGGGAGGTCAGCTTGGGCTGGATGCACCGCCGTTTCAAGAGATGACAACTGAAGGACAAAATGAGAGGGATTGGAAACTCAGAGG
>JAZEWT010000005.1:19424439-19445959 GCA_036362905.1 Mordacia mordax
TCCACACAGAAAGGCACCCGAGCCGAGAGATTCGAACCCGGGACCTTCTTGCTGTGAGGCGACAGCGCTAACCACTGGGCCACCGCGCCGCCCATCTTATTTGGTTGAACAAATAAACTGGAAAATTGAACTATAATTATTTCTGAATCAATAACATAAAAAAAACTAAAGCTGGGCTGCCATTCATAATTCATGCAAATAAGTCAAAATCACATAATCAAAGCATCGTGATAGAGCCAAGACATGCACAGCAGTCATGGCAGGACACTGCAAAACCACATGCAGTGAAGGCTGTCAAATTATAAACTCATTAACTGACTGTAACCCTCATAAAATACAGAGGACTGCAGAGCTTGGGCAATTGTTGATAGAGCTGGCTCACAAACCTGGCTGCACTCCAGCACGTCAATCGTTCTCAGCAATTGTGAAAGTCAATTTGCATGAAAGGGTGCTCCGTTTTCCTCCCACCGTCCAAAGACAAGCTGCTGTCTAGGGTAAATGGCACATTGAGTAAATTGCCCCGAGTGCTCTATGACGTACTGGCGTCACATCCTAGGTATAGTACCGCCTTGCGCCCTCTGTCTGCCAATATAGGCCCCGGCCTCCCGAATCCCTGTACAGTATTAAGCGGGTGTTGATAATAATGATTGGTCTTTACAAGAAGCTAAAACAGTATTATGATGAAAGTGCTATGCAAGTCTAACGCTGCTTAGCTTCTGAGCTCTGACAAAAGCGTATCATAGGATACACTGTAAGACAAACATTCAAAATCAACTGCCTTAGTCGTCCTTCTCATAAATATTACAGAACCACAAAAAATCCCAGAATAACGTATGTGGTTAAAGTACAAATGTGTCTCTACATGCCATAGAGTGACTGACACACAAACACAACCTCAGGCAAAACATACCACATACCCTGCACTCAGCAATGAGACTGTAAACATAGAGGCATACAGTGCTCAATGTAGTGGATGTAGTTCAGTGCTTATTGTAACAAACAAACAAAAATGTTATTGTTGTTGATATGCCGCTATGTCGTTGTTGTTGCTGACATGCCGTTCTCTCCACAGCTCTGTGCACCGCTTTGTGACCCTCGGGTGAAACGTGTTCAAGAAGTGCAATTATTACTGTCAGCCCCGAGCAACCATCCTACAGATTAGGGCCTTATCACTTCCTTTAAACAAGTTGACTGGTGAGTATAGATACATGTAAATTGTATTATTTTCTATAATTATTCGTGCAAAATTTTAAGCTTACCCATCTGCTATTAATTGATAAACCATTAGTGGATATTTCTGTGGAGACACGACTACGAAACGTGGGTGTACTATCGTTATAATCACATATCAAACACAGGGTTGCCTACGATGTCTTTAATGTATCATATAAATATGGACAAATATTTCGCTTGAAAGTTGTGTCGTTCTTATAAGTTACATATAAAGGACATATGTTCGAAATCTCATCTCATCGTCAGAAACCGCTTAATCCTGTACAGGGTCCCTGTGAGCCGGAGCCTATCCCGGCAGACACAGGGCGCAAATCAAGGATATACTCACGATGGGACGCCAGCCCATCACCGGAGACTGAGAGTAATTTAGTCTGCAAGCAATTAACCTATGTAGCGGCATGTTTTTTGGACAGTGGGAGGAAACCGGAGTGCCCGGCGAAAACCCATGCGGACACGGGGAGAGAACATGCAAACTCCACACAGAAAGGCTCCCGAGCCGAGACTCGAACCAGGGACCTTCTTGCTATGACGCGACAGCGCTACCCACTGGGCCACCGTGCCGCCCGCTATGTATAATTGAAAACGAATAACTTATGAGTAATCTTTTCAGCAATGGGACCGTTTGGTCAACACCAGTAACAATGAATGGTTTTAACTACGGGAAGAAATTGAGCAACTAGGAGGAAACGCATGCAGAACAGAGGAAGAAAATGCAAACTCCGCACAAAAAGGCAGCCGAATGAATCGGGAAATGAACTCCGGATGCTTGTGCTATTGGGCACGGATATGACCACTGTGCAAATCTTGTCGTCCAAGTGATATTGTACCACCTGTACAGATTACATACAGATAGCAAGCTTAATGAAACATAAGCAATGCAACCAAGATACAATAGTACTAAGCAGGTAAGCAGCCAGGAAGAGAAGCCTACAACCGTAGAGGTAAATGGCTCACGAATATGGAATGTGCTCTGGCCCTTGGCAGAAGTGAAGACGCTTAAACAGAACAGAAAATCAGCGACAATAAAACAAATTTGGGTTTTTATATATATATATATACACGTCGTTGCTCAATTTATAGACCGACCCTAAGAATAAGGTGGTTTTAAAAACAGATTATGGTTATGAATATACACCTAAAAGCAAGAAATCAGTATCGGTAAAGCAGCAATTAAATGTAACCAAGTACAACAACACAGAACCAAATCGATTAATGCAATGTCATTTAGCTGCAATAGAAGTTGACAATAATGAAAGTGAAGGAAAAACTAATTAAACACCACGGAAGGACCTAACAGTGGCGGTAGTGCCATGGTTACTGTACTGGGCAATGAACCTAACAATCTGAGTTTGATTCCAGGTCACGGCTAACAAAATTGGGAAGTGATAGCTCGACCAGTCATGGGCAAACCCCTCGACAACCCCACAATAACCAGCATGAGGAAGTATGGTCAAACATCCGCCATGACTGGCATGGAGTGGGGAGGCTTTCTGTCACCAGTGACTTGGCAATGGAAAATTCATCTCATTGATTAATGTTCAAAGCATAGTAGTGGCCCACTGTGTTATGAGCCTCATGCCACGCTTGCTCGCATGCCTATATATGTGGGACATTTGCTCGAACGCCTGAAAGGCCGCTGGCATGCATACCTAGCAGTGCACTCTTATAAATGCACGCACACACACAAACACTGGTTGCTGGGGCCATGCTAGAATGTTTGCACAGACATAATCATATGCCTACCAAAGACAATAATATTTGCACTTCTACAACGGCTAAAATGGCTACAATTCAATGAAGGACATAAAATGACAGGTAAAATACTTGTTAAACAGATAAAGGAAGAAACAAGTGTTCCTGAGCAATGACAAATATCCCACAAATAGCGTTCAATAGACTCTTGGGGGGCAAGCACTGATAGTGAGCACATACTCATCATATAAGGCTGAGTCGACCGAGGGGAGGCTCAGCGCCAGCTCAAACATTCACCACTATTATTGGTGGTGACTGGAAATCAAACTCGGGTTTCTGGGTTCGTTGTGCTATGCGCCAACCACTGCACTACCACTCCCCATAACATCACCGCATGCCTGAACACAACCCTACACATGGGTGCCCAAGGGTGCCAGTGCCTAGCACATGTATACACACGCACTCATCCATCCATCTAAGGCTGCCTACATGGCAAGTGACAATGATCTATATTAGAGCTGTTGAAACAGCAATGTTTATTCGCGTTATCCATGATAATTATGTTCACCAATCCACTCTGATCATCGTGCTGATATATGGTCCAACAATCCCCATGACCAAGATGGCAGGGTGAGGCCATCCTCTAGCAGTAGCTTGACCATGATTGCACTGCTTATATTCACATTTATTTTGTAATTGTCACGTGACCAATAACATTGGGGTGCATCATGCAATTTGAGAGTTCGAGTTTGTTCAACCGATACTGAAACTGAACAAGATATGATAACCGATGCTAAGACTTTTGGAATGGTTAATTGATTCCATAACTCACTATAAATAAATCAATACTAAATTAAGTACCCTAATCTGTACAACTTTCACACTAACATACCCCAATACAGACATAAGTGACATTTTTTCATCTAAAAATTATTGACATCTTTGAATGGACATACAATTAGATATTTACAATGCAGACCATGCTCAAAAATGGTTAGACATTCACGATTCATAATTCACATTATTGGTCATTGCATGCAAGTATTAAATGTGCAATACATTATTTAAAAACCATTTGAAGTAATGGATTAGTATATGTTAACGCACAGAACACATTATTTATGCAGAGCAGAAAATGAACTAAATAATAATGCAAATATCAAAATCCAAGCGCCTTACTTTGGCATTCACATAGGGGTCAAACGGGCCATGCCGTTTCACTTCTGACTTCTCACTTGAAATCTGTAAAATGACAGAAGATGCCACTACATTCATCAAGACCACCATATACAGTGGAATATAAGTACAAGCGACTTAAGAATCACTTTGTGGAAATGCTATACTGGTTGTGCTTATGATGAGGCTGGCCTGCACTGGAATGCGGCCACTGTATGCAATGGAATTGGGAACTGCTCTATTGTTAAATAATATATATTAACTACAAGAATGTCAATGATTGGTTATGTTCTGCTTACCACCATGTGGTGAAAACGTGAGCCCTAAAGTAGTCATGTAAACCACAGTGTTACTCATCTTATTGATCCTGGAAGCATGATATCTGGAGATAACCCCCCACCAAGGTTTAAACTTGTAACCTCCTGTTTGTAAGCTGTTAGCTCTATCGATGACTCAGCTTGCAAAGGTGTAAAGGAAGAAAGGGCAATGGCTGTGGATGGCCTTTTTACCGTTTACGCTGGAGGTGAGTGGTGTGCAATGTCCAGTATTTTGTGCCAGTGTTGGCATTCACCTGCTGATTCGGTGGGATGCGGGAGGGACCATGCTCGATAAGTATTCGCACAATGTCTGCGTCACCCCGCCAGGCCGCCAGGTGCAGAGGGAAGCAGCCCTTCGCATCAGCCACGTTTGTGCTCGCCTCGTGCTGCAGAAGTCGCAACACGACATCCCTGTAGACACAAACACACACAGAGTGTACAAACCACCGTCGAAGTGTGGAGGGGATCAGAGCACGTCATGAGTGACTTAGCCAAACATGCACGCATCATACATATCACCCAGAAACCTCTGACAATGCTCCTCTATATTTCTCCCTAATTCAACCAGTGGGATATGGTTACAATTAAAAATCATCAAGTGCAGCCCCCCTTACACTTGCAACGAGCTTGTTTTGTAGTTTCGGCTTTAATCTCTCCATGACCTGACCTTTTAAAATCCAGCACGCTCACATTTTCACATAGTCTCAGCAGAATGCCTGAAGATGCCTCCAAAGTGTGGAGCGAAATGTCATGAAGGACAGGGGAGAAGTTCTCGACACAGCTATCCCAAAACAACATCTGAAAGCAACCATCATGCATCAAGCAGTGAAAGCTTAAATCAAAAGATTTTAAAATGCCTTCATCAATTTAATATTTCTATTTTTTGTTGTTAGCAAACCTAGTACAAGTGAACGTTATATTTCTGTTTTACCTGCCGGTGTTAATTTAATGGTACCCGACGTGTACATTGTGTTCCTGAAGTGTGTTTGCGACCCAATATTTGCAACGTTAGGATTTACATAATGCTCTAACTTCCTCTTTTCACCAACGTCCTCTATGCCTGTGCGTTATTCTTCTAAAACAAATTAAGGATGTAGGATTCCTACCCACGTAAAGAAATAGAATCAACCAATCAAATGAGTTAGTTGTATTTACTACCGGCAATTACTTCATACTCTTTCAACATGCAGCTATTCAAATGCATATGGCCACCCAAAACTTGTGTCCCTGGCATACACTGTACACATTCTAACATGTATCCAACTACAACAATCTTCTGGTTGGTGAGCTGTATACGTTTTATGGACACTACAATAGCAGGGCTGCTTCCACTTGAAGGCATTACTTAAAAAATACCGACTTTTGTTCGCCTATTACATGTCAATCGTCAATCACTATCCTGTGAAGGCAACGGGAATCGCGAAGTTCCAAACGCACCATCAACTAGGCCTCCTTACAAAATGCCTTCCAATCTTCAATGAAAAACAATATAGCACCATACCTTGCACATCATCACTTTATAAATGCTCGACCACCTAAGGTTGAAGGCGTACAACAACCACCATCAACCAAACAAGGCACGCACACAGCAAGCGACAACGTACACATACCTATGCACATTGAACACTAACAACTTACAAATATTTCACTCACCAAGCATTGCACACAGAACACAGTAGACCAAGCTGCATGCAACCACTGTGCAAATCCCATTAATCATTGTGACAAGCAACACATCCGTGTAATGCAGTCCTACCACAACCTTCCACAACAGAATTGTGTCGAGCCTCCCCGAAACTCTAGAAACTCCACAGTACCTGCACACGCGGCGTGCCAACCTTAAAGGGACCTACCTTGCACACGCACTGAAGCAGGTGACACGCTTGCCAACGCAGCATGCATGCGGGCAATGTCACAGCACACGTTCGGACTCTATCGCCTAACCTCAGTGTCACACGTCTGCCTGAGCAAAATGGGATGGGCGTGCAGTCCTCGAGTGCGAGGTTCGGGTGTCGTGTGACGGCTGCTGTTGTGAGTGGAATGCCGAGGTGGCCGTCGTACTTGTGCCCATTGAGAGCGGCGTGGTGGAGCGGCGTGTATCCAGACGAGTCCACACAGTTCACCGCAGGTCCACGCCAGATACTGTGCACACGCACGCACGCACACAAAGACAAAGATCCCCCGTATAGCATTAACAGACTGTTGCTGTAAGTGTCCTTAGCGAGCATGGTACATGATGAGGGGGTGCGTGGCCAGCACCACCACCAGCTGCTTTTCTATCTCAGTGCTGATGTTCACACACCACACCAAGTACAATACCAATGTAATGCTGAGTCAGCAATAGGGGAAAACAATTCAATCAATACTAGTTCGTGCAGTAAACACGACACTACATTACTCTTACACATTCATACCTTAGTTCACTCTATGAACATTTATTACTGTTGTGACGAGCTTTAATACAGTGACTCGAGAATTAATAATTTTTTTAAAAAAATCTGAGTTTTAGTTGCTCCGGTAACCTGGTAAATTACAAATTGTGGTCAGAAATTTGTCTTCGGATATATTTATAGCCTCACTCTCCTCACATTGTCAAATGAACATTCCCACACTGGAAAACTACACGCTACTTTTCAGTATCAAGCTCTTACAGATTTACTGGAAAATATCCTTAATTTAACGTTCACAGTTAAAACGCTATGGCAACGACCAAAAAATGCGTTTTCAAGTATCCACTGTGCTTCACTGAAAACGTGGAAAACGTTAGAACCAAAATAAACTAAGGCATGTGTGTGATGGGCACTTGCCCAAACTTGTTTTTGTCATAAAACTTTATTGTCATCACATCCGTATACAATTATAGTATATAGAGGAACTAAATTTAATTTCTCATGGAACCCAGTGCAAACACACAACAAGGCCGAATACACGTTCAACAGGGCAGAGCAAAACACGCCGACGATAGGCCTGAGGATGCCTCCAACGTGGAAGGCGAAACGTCGTGAATGAGAAAAAAGTTGCGATCGACGCGGCTATCCCAAATGAGCAGCTTTTGGAAGCGAGCTCACGTCTTGTAATAAATGAATACAAGTGGCTACACATCAACATCTGTTAATAACGAATTCAATACACAATGGTGTAGTGTGAGGGCACACAGTTCGTCCAAGTCCCTTTGCAGGTATGGCCAGCCTCTGTCCAATTATAAAGTTGACATTTATTGATGTAGGTTTTCAAGGATCAATGTATGAAAATTGCTCTTAAAAGCTAAACTTTAAGGATACCCGTGGAGAGAGGAAGAATGCTCTACACGGCTATCCTAAAAAAAACACCTGTTAAGAGTAATTATTAAAGTTTAAATAGTGATCCAAAGTAATTTACAGGCCTTTGTAAATTGGATGCTGGATGAAGGCATCCTTATACTGCCTTGGTCACGAGGGTTGTTTGACCATAAAGTTCAAACTGCTATGTAAATATAATAATTTAATGTTCCCATCAAATGTAAATCCTTCTTCTAGCAGAGAATTGACAAAGGGGTGTACCTAACATTATCCAGCTTTATTGATACGGAAACAAATGGTTGTGGTGCCCATGAAAACTGACTTTGTGGTGAGCCACTGTAAAATGCGCCCTGTGGCTTTACTGCTTGCTGGCCACAAAAATATCAGGTGAAAATCTGTAAACTGAAACCAAAAGCATTTTCCCATGGAGAGTGAAACGTGGGCATGTACCACAAAAAACAGATGTTGGCATTGTTTTCGGAGGTACACAGACATGGTGTGTGGTCAACCACAGTTGATAAAAAAATAACACTGTTCTTTATTGGACTTACGCCGGTTATGACCTGTGTGGCAAGCTGGCTGTATTTACGTACTTTCACAGTGAAGTGGCAACCTCCGTTTTAATACACTGCATATTACAAACCAAGTCCGGTTTACTGGAGGCTAACAAAACATAGCAGTTTATCATAATGGCTGGTTCACAGCAGGCTTGTTTGTGGGCACGCACAGGAACTCACAAAGTGGCTCTGCAGATATGCACTGACACGTCACGAACTTGACATGAACGCATAGCTTACCGCATGAACACAACAAAACCTACTACACGGACACTTGAATATCATTAGACACGATATAAATGGGTACAAATGCAAACACCATGGTTTAAGATGTAATTTGAACAGTACTGTATGGATAAGCATATCATTTGTAAATGTGTTTGGAGGAATTATGAAACAGTACTTCATTAATCAACCTTACATGATAAAGGCAATCGTTTTTTTATTATTAAACGTGATGAGATTCTTATTGTATCACTCACTAATATTTAGTGTGTAGTGATTTCCATTGATGTTCCAGCACGCTGAGCACCTAAGAGTCTTCTTATTTCTGCTTCAAAGTACCTATGAAAAGCACTTGCAGCTGTGTGTATTGATGTATATTTTCATGGCTTGATGTATGGGACTTGCTCTAAAACGCTGCTTTTCCCTGGATAGCAGTGTCAAGCGTTCCTCCGCACGCCATTGCAACGTTTCACATCCCAAGTTGGAGGCATCAGGCTTTTGCATTCAGATGAAGCTTCCGTATTCGCTTGAAAAACATTTGCAGCTTAGAGCGCCTGATGATGCCACCAACTTGAGAGGTAAAACATGTGAAGGAGAGTGCAGGAGGAACGCGAGCCATGGTTATTCCAAGCGAGCATCTCTTTACAGCGATCCTCACCCAGCTTTTTGCAGACATACTTTTCCCGCTGATTACTGTAAATGTAAACATTTAGCAAATGGCTAACACTAACTTGCGTCAATTATCATTTCAGTACAGCACTTGTTTAGCACTGCAATAAATACACCAGTGGTTCAGTCATTAGGTGTAATTTCGTGGTTACAACAATGAAAGGGGAAACTTGGCTTTAAAAAAAACGCGGCTTCAGCAGCTTCACGATTCCTCAGGGTTCATTGCAGCTTGTCTAGCCAGAACAAAGTCTTGCAAAACTGAATTGAAGAAATAACAGTCCGCAATCGATGTGGTGCACTTTTACACACTGCGACTGTACATAATGTGGAACTGCCGCTACAATGCTCTGTATAAACCTAGCTATTATTGCGACTTGTAGGGCACATTGTATAATTATTTATATATCTTAGGTGAGGCTCCACAGCCAGTCCTGTATCCCACTCCTCCAGTCTCGACGATCAGGTCTAACGGGTTCACCCAAAGCAAACCGTGGCAGCGAAGTGCAGCTTTCTTAAGTCTCATCTCATTATCTCAAACCGCTTAATCCTATATAGGGTCACGGTGAGCCGGAGCCTATCCCTGAAACACATGGCGCAAGGCAGGAATACACCCGACGACGGGACGCCAGTCCATCGCCGGGGCTTTCTTAAGGCGACATGCTCAATGATTCATTTACGTAAAAAAAAATGAAAATGAACAATTGTTTGCCAACACCACGTGGATTATATGCATGCCAACCCAATGTATTTAAGTGGCAAGTCCTCATTTTTGAATGGGCTCAAGGAGTGCCTTTTTTCAAAGCTCATCTCGCTGATGCGAATACCTTTTTCAAAACACCGTACTCTGTTGTGTTGAAAAATATTGTGATGAAAAAGATTTAAATACCAGTATCCATCAACGTTATATTTCTAGGTTTGTAAAGTACTAGTACACTTAGTTATTAAACGATTTAATCATTTTAGACAGGAAATTACCAATGACTATATCGTACATATATTTTCTATACTGAAAGTATTCTAAAGCAAAAAAAGATAGCAGGCAAAGTGCTTAAATTTAAATATTGTTATTTGATGTTAAATTGCATTATGTCATATTAGACAGTTATCATGCTTATAGTGTGTCATTAATGTTGGAAGCCCTGGTCATGCATAACACAATCATTTAAGGTTGACATGCCACGTGTGGTAGCGTATGTATATTTCACAAGCCAGGAGACAGGAATGATGAACACCGCTCCCATCATGTCAAATACTCCAATCTTATGGGGGCAATTACATTTCCTAGAAATAATACAAGGTCGCTGATAAATATACTTGCGTGGTTTAAATGTTCTCCCCTAATGCGAGGTTTCCTCGTGCATCCTGGTTTCCTCCCAAACCCACACCGCCAAGCGTCTCAAGAAGGATGGCCATTAAAGACCCTTGTGACTCAGAGAGGCTTTTACGAGGGAACAAATGAGTCGTTTTCATTCCACATTTACGCAATCGATACACGGCAAGCCACATTACAAAGCCTGCGAGATTAAGAGATTACGGTATTTACTGTAGAGCCTCAGAGAGTCAAAAAGACATGTTGAATGTCAATGAATGAGCGAGCAGAGACTGAAGCCCAATTAAGATTGTTACGTTTGATTTAAAATGGCCAAAACTCTGTGACACTAAGACGAGCTTATTATACCTGACTTGAGGCTTGTGAGATTTGACTTGCTGTTAGTGCAGTGTATAGCTTCAAAATCAATATTAGATTACCTTAGGGCTAAACTTGCTTGCTAGCTTGCTTGTTGCTGCAGTAACTGCTGCTGACTGCAGCAGTAACATTGGATTACTAATGGTAACTACCACACACACGTGTGAGTTTAGTATCTTCACATTGCCAAACATGCCTAAAACACTGAATGATTGAAAAGTATTGTCAAATTTGTGCTTCATCCGCCTCTAAAACCTCAGAAGGAAGATATTTAAATCATGATTATACAGTGGTATAATATATCTTCGCCATCGTCAGGCTGACGATGATTTCAACAACCAGGTACAATGTCACAAGAGAAAATTGATATACTCCACGGACGCCACGAGGAATGCGAAAATGCAGCTCCTAAGAGCAAATCTCAAACATCGAGCCATGAACACCCAGATTGAAATCTATAAACTTGCAAACTCCCACATGTCTGCCAACCCATTGGCAACACAAATCATACTGACCTCGTAAGAGTCGCAGGAATTCATAAACGTGTCTGATTAATAGTTTCACACACTTCTGTTAATAGCAGTTGAAAGCCCCTCAACCTTATCAGTTGAGATTACAGTAAGTTCAAACTATGTAAATGTAATAATTTAATAATGGTTAAAACCTTCATGAACACCCGGTAGGTTTGATATGATATACAGTACATGTGCCGCACTTGATTTCAAACAAGGCTATATATACTTTTTTCCAACAGTAATATTTTAGCAAAACAAGTGTGCGTACTGTCAATGACAAAACAGTTCACAGAGGCAAGAAAATGAAACCATTGCTGTCAAAGCACAATAACTTTGGGAAGTTTTCCCCCTTTCATTTTATTTTAATGTAGGGAACTTAGCGCTCAATGGCAACTGCAGACAAGGCTTGCTTACACATGGGAATATCCCAAATGCATAGCGGAAATACTAAACTGCGTTCCCCAAAAGCAATTAAAACATTGTTACAATCATGGCTGTTTCACTTGCACTACATTTGAAAATACATTAACTAACGCTTACCAGAGCTGGGGAGTATACGGAGAGCAGACAATTCAAATGAGATCAAATTTAAATGGTAGAATTATGGAGGCAGAGCAAAACATCTCAATGTAGATGAACTCTCGACTCGTGAAGAAAGAAACGTAATGTGCAAGCGTGAAACTAGAAAAAGAAGGTGGACAACATTTATGAAGAGGGTTGGCCAGAGTAAACAGATGGCAAGGGGTCGGATGATGTTAAAAACTAGGTGGATGTGGGGAGATTGGACAGTAAAGTTAAGAACTTCATCAATTGTGTGAAACAGTGAGAGGTGCTGTTACTTGTGCCTCTTAATTCCTGAAGTCAGTCTGTGGTAATTGAATTTGCTCTAAACTTAAAACAACTCTCTTTTTGGAGATGAGTTAACTGTGGTTGGATAGAATTTCCATTACGTCAGGTGCAATACAAATATGACTTCAGCGCGTTTGCGTGCCCCGTGTTCCATGCACCAGACACTTTAGGAGGTACAGATCCACGCATACGTGGTGAGTACTGGAGAAAATAGTCCGACACACCTTGTTGCTCCAAGCTTAACTCACAGTCAATCCATCCGTCTCGACATAACTGAGTGCATAGCCAAGCCCCACTCATCTAGCCAGGAGTCCAACCATACTTTCTCAATACCAGGGGCGCTGCTTACCTAACCAAGGGATTGCTCATAGCTGCTGCTCTTTGGGGATCGTGTCGAGCGTTCCTCCTCGACTGCTTTCTATTGGTGATGTCGCTTAAGGTATATTATTGCAACAAAAAAAACAATGGAGTCGGCAGGAAATTAAAATGTAAGACTATTTCGGAATCGCGGGAAAACACACGTGCACCGCAGATACATGCCGTAACAACTATTTTTTCCAGCACAACCAATCTGAAAGCCTGATAATTGCCTCCAACGTATGCGGCAAAGCATCGTAAGAGCTGCGGAACGCTCGACACAGTGACCTCGAAAGAGCAGCTCCTGAAAGCAACTCTCACTCGTCAAACTCTCAAAAATCTACATCCACAGAGGTGAAGAAGAATCCTTTCCCTTTGCCTGATCAGCAGGAAGCTCGGCCGCACCCCAGATCCGCTCACCCACCTGATCGCGAGCCCTTACCGATCAACAACAGGCAAGAGGGCTGCGGGGCGGCTCAGACAAAACCTTGCTCACCCAACCATCCACTAGTCACCTAACCAGGAGCACAAGCCCGATCGAGTGGTCAACACAAAATCGGAGCGACCCCCCCCCCCTCTGCTGGCCTGGGTCAAACAGATCTCCCGTGGCCCCCACCCGCATTCTCAGGGAGCCAAGCCCAACATAAACCTTGCCAAGAAAAAAAAAGTTGGGTTCCGCTCTCACCTGGCCGCGGTTCGATGCACGAGACTTAATCTTAAGAGCTGTTCTTTTGGGATAGCCGTGTCGAGCGTTCCTCCTCCCTCCTGACGGATAATGCATCCCGATGTAAGAGGTGAAACGTTGCGACGGAGAGGGCACGCTCCAAACAGTTGTAACAAAAGAGCAGCTTTGATCAGCAATGCCCTCACCTGCTCGGTCTATTCCAAACGCCACTCATCTGCCAAGATCTCCCGACCATGCCCGGATCCCTCTCCACCACCTCAACCTATTAATAATAATAATAATTGCACTTCTAGAGCGCTTTTCATCCGAGGGTCACCACTCGGCCAAGCCCCGGCTCTCGCCTGGCAAGATAGAAACCAATGCCCGCTCACCATCCTTTTAATGGACGAGAGCCCCGCTCAGCCGCTCGCTCCCACCACGGGGGGGGGGGGGCATGCGGCGGTCGTCGTCCCCCTCCCCGCCCGCTCACCTGGAGAGTAAGCCGGGCAGAGCCTGCACGGTGGCGGAGCCGAGGCCGCGGCGGCTCGCCAACAACTTCTCCACGGCCGCCACGTTCCCGGTGCGCGCCGCCTCCAGCAACTCCTGTTCGCGACCCATTCCGACCCCACGGCAACCCCCACCCCCCCGGGCGGTCGGGGGTCAGGTCGTGGGGTCAGGTCACGGAGGATGGCGGGGGAGGTCACGGAGGTGGGGTCGCGAACGCAGCGCGGCTTCCGATCGGCTTCGCGCACCAGGGAGGGGGGGGAGATGTGTGGGGGGAGGAGAATCGATTCCGTAATATGTTGCGCCCGCGATTCGCCAGCAGCGTTGGAGAATCGATTATGGTTTGAAGGGAATGTTGTGTTGTGCGCGTTGCTGTTGTGAGTTTCGTGTGAATCTCTTTTATTTAAAGGCTGTGACTGATGACAGACTCACAACGGCAACAGGGATTGCAGTGCAGCTTTCAAGCGGCACTCGCGTACAACAAGCACGCCGCCCGCACTGAGAGCGCTCTGTACAAGGGCTGTGTGCACACGTGTCGTGTTCAATGTACGCATGTGTGTACAATTCGACCAACTGTACCCACCGCGGGCCTTCTACGTGTACGGCTAACACAGCAACTCAGAGCGAATTAAATCGGCATTTCTCATCGCAGCCAAGTACATCCGCAACCAAATACATCGCCCTGCTGCAGTGTAGCCGAGGGGATCCCCTAGTGGCAGCTGTCCCCGCGCACAGCAGTTATTTCATGCACCGGGTTATAAGACTATATCCTCTTAGTCTCATAATCCGGTGATGTTGCTCCAGCACGCTGTACTGTACATTTAATATTTGAACAAATAAACCTCTTTGTAGGTGCGTCTCCTGAGCAGGCAGCTGTGTATAAGTGACCAGATCCGTATGGCTTTTACTGCCGTTGCATACACGGCAGCGTTAAAGTATTCATCTAAGCGGAGCAGCACATTTTAATTCGAAGGCTTTCGTGACCGATGTTAACGATAACGTTCATTTTTTGCAAGGCGACCTAACCCAAAAAAAACAACGAATGTTATCGGGAGCACCGCATGTAATGTGGCTTGGCTCTTGTCAATAACATCTGCGTGGTGGTGCAGCAGCATTCGTTGAGCTGGGGTCAGGGGGTCAAACACCGGCTCCAGCGTTTCATAACAGACAGTATAGCTCTGTGCAGCGCTTTGCGACCGTCGGGTGAAAAGCGCTCTAGAAGTTAAATGCTAAATAATACCCTTCTGGAAAGCCAAATAGGCTTATGTGGATTAAAACATTTTAACTACACTCGACTTGGAAATCAAAGAGTTGTGCTTAGTACTGTATTTGCAGTGCTTATGAGGTGCACGTTTTTCATATTATACGTAAATAATATAATTGGATCATTCACGGGAATCGTCCCAACCAACTAAATCGTGGAGTTTCGTTAATAGTAACCGTTCACATGTTCACAATCGAACTCGGGCAGCGCGATGGCGCAGTGAGTAGCGGTGGCGGATTTAGTAGCGCTGGCTCGGGAACCTTTCTGTGCGGAGTTTGCGTGTTCTCTCTCCGTGTCCGCGTGGGTTTTCGCCGAGTACTCCGGTTGCCCCCCATTGCCCTGCGATGTACTGGCGTCACATCTTGGGTATAACCTTGCGCCCGATGCGGGTCAGGAGAGGCTCCAGCCCTCCGCGTGCCTGTAATACAGCATTAAGCAGGTACTCATTCTGACTGGGCCTACGACCATATCACCCTGAATACGCCCGATCTCGCCCGATCTCGTCCGATCTCGGAAGCTAAGCAGGGTCGAGCCTGGTTAGTACTTGGATGGGAGACCGCCTGGGAATACCAGGTGTTGTAGGCTTCGGCGATGGACTGGCGTCCCATCGTCGGTATATGCTTGCCTTGCGCCCTGTGTCTGCCGGGATAGGCTCCGGCTTCACCGTGACCCTGTATAGGACTAAGCGGTTTCAGACAATGAGATGAGATGAGAGATTCTGACTGGATCGCTGTTAAACTCAGCCGCCACTAGGGGGTAGTAACGATGTTACTACAAGGAGCGATTTCAATTGCCACGGCATATAATAATAATAATTGGGCGACACGGCGACACGGTGGCCCAGTAGGTAGCGCTGTCGCCTCACTGCAAGAAGGTCCCGGGTTCGAATCTCGGCTCGGGTGCCTTTCTGTGTGGAGTTTGCATGTTCTCTCTCCCCGTATCCGCGTGGGTTTTCGCTGGGCACTCCGGTTTCCTCCCACAGTCCAAAAAACATGCTGCTGCATAGGTTAATTGTTTTGCAGACTAAATAGCCCTCAGTACCAGGTGACGGACTGAGGTCCCATCGTAGGTGTATCCCTTGCGCCCTGTGTCTGCCGAGATAGACTCCGACTCACCGCGACCCTGTACAAGACTAAGCGGTTTCCTTACAATGAGATAAGATGAGATGATAATAATAATAGCGTTTATATAGCGCCTTTCATCCGAGGGTCACAAAGCGCTGCGGAGAGAACGGCACATCAACAACAAAATAAGAAGGGCAAATCAGCAATAACGGGGTTTTTTTGTTGTTGCAAATCCGAGATGCGAAAAGAACGGCATGTCAACAACATCAGGACAGTTCAACTGAAAGTCAAAAAGTAACAACGAATTCATCTCATCTCATCTCATTATCTGAAACCTCATCTCATTATCTGAAACCGCTTAATCCTGTATAGGGTCACGGTGAGCCGGAGCCTATCCCGGAAACACAGGGCGTAAGGCAGGAATACACCCGACGACGGGACGCCAGTCCATCGCCGGGCATTGCGGGACAATTTTAGTCTGTGAGCCAATCAACCTATCCAGGAGCATGCTTTTGGACTGTGGGAGGAAACCGGAGTACCCGGCGAAAACCCACGCGGACACGGGGAGAGCATGCAAACTCTACACAGAAAGGCACCCGAGCCGAGAGATTCGAACCCGGGACCTTCTTGCTGTGAGGCGTCAGCGCTAACCACTGAGCCACCGCGCCGCCCACAACGAATTCATCTCATCTCATTGTCAGAAACAGCGTAGTCCTGTAGAGGGTCGCGGTGAGCCGGAGTCCATCCCGGCAGACACAGGGCGCAAGGCAGGGATATACCCGCAATGGGACGCCAGTCCATCACCGGGCACTGAGGGCAATTTAGTCTGCAAGCCAATTAACCTATGCAGCAGCATGTTTTTGGACTGTGGGAGGAAAACAGAGTACCCGGCGGAGTACGGGGAGAGAACATGCAAACTCCATACAGAAAGGCAGCCGAGCCGAGAGTCGAACCCGGGACCTTCTTGCTGTGAGGCGACAGCGCTAACCACTGGGCCACCGTGCCGTCCTAATACAGAAATGTTAATTGTAATTGACATCCAAGGTGGCTCAACGATGGTAGCGACTGTCACCTCAAGCTCATTGGCAGTAATGTAGAAATACGTGATGCTGCTACCTGATTTGCCCCGGTGTCCTGTCATGGACTGGCGTCCTCTACTGGGCATAGCCCAATCGAGGAGGCTTGATGAAATTGTTTTTTAACTGCATTCAAAAGCGCTTAACATTGTTTGCAAATCAATTGACGTATCGATGCAAATGAAGCGTGAATGTTACAATTAGCTCTAGATAGAGTAGTTCAAAATACAATGAAATCCTCAATTAAAATAATAAACATTGCTGTGTGGACGGAATCGTTCAGTCTGGAATCGGTACAATTAATCGATTCCCATGACCCCCGCCCGCAAGCAATGGGGGCGGGGCTGCGTAACGTCACCGGAAATTTCCGGTGGGTGTGGGCGGAGCTTGTTGGGGGGGCGGGGCGAATATAAATACCTGGCCCGAGGAGCTCGTGTCATCAGTGAACACTTGGGCGAAATCGAGGCGCTGGATGGGTGACGATGTTTCGAACAATGACCCTTTTACACAGCACATATGCCAGAATAGGTAGTGTGCACAAGCGTTGGTGGTAGCACTTTAAATATACTCAAGGACATGATCATTTTACATGCAGTTTTTTTTTTAATGCAGATTTTTATAGTCTAATTTTAATGTTGATTTTCAGAATGTAGTTCCTGTCAGGTCCCATGGGATACAAAGCATTGCCTAAAACTCGAATAAACTCTGCCCCTTCTGGCCTCTCTATAATAATTATTGCGTTAATAGAGCGCTTTTCACCCGAGGGTCACAAGCCGCTGCACAGAGCTGCTGAGAGACCGGCACGTCAACAACAACGACTTTAGAAGGGAAATTCAGCAGCAATAACATTTTTTTTTGGGGGGGGGGTTTATACACATCGTTGCAGAACAACATGTAAAATATGATCTGACTTTCAACTATAAATTTTAAAATGAAAAATTGTCAGTGCGAGGAGGAACAACAATAATAATTGCAACTCCAGAGCGCCCATCACTCGAGGGTCACAAAGCGCTGCACAGAAGCATATGATACATTGTCTGAAAAAAATGTGGAATTATTTCTCGGTAGGTGTAACATTTTCAGTAGATTGCACAAGCTATAGTAACAACCTCAGACATTACAACATTAATATTGGCATTTCTATAGCGCATTTCACCCGAGAGTCACAAAACACTGCACAGAGCTATAGAGAGAACGGCATGGCAACATCAGAATAGATCAATTCAGTAAAATAATGACGATAATCTGTGCTTCCTCGCAGAGAGAAAGTACTACCCAACGCTCAGGACACCTTTCTGGGTGGCCGTTTGTGTGTTCTCTCCCTCTCTTCTGTGTGAATTTCCAACGGGCTCCATAGATTCCTCCCATAACAAAAGCACGTCCCCTTATATCCCCTCAGACCTCTTGTCGCAGGTTTTGTCAGATGTCACCCAGTCACGTGAAGTTTTCACTTTTGGGCTAAATCGTCCCAATTCTATCAGCCAATCAGATCGTCTCGCGCCCAGTCCAATCAACCTGCATTAACCTGGAGAACGACCCGACCCCACTGCGCGAGCATCATCGTGCACCCAGCCTGGCACGGCTCGACACCCTCTTAATTGGCACCACTCTTCACGTACAAACCCCCCACACCCATAATATCGCGACCCGTCTACACGGCCCGATCGCTGGGTGTGCACATTCTCTATCCTGGCACGGCGCGAGGCTTGCCACCACAGATCTCTTAAACACGGTAATATCTCCTCTCCTCATGCCAGGGTCACCTTCTCCACATGTTCGGGGAGGGGGGGGAGGTGTCATCTCTCCTCTCCCATTTGCTCCTATCTAATTCTGACTTTTATCGCTAACACTGGCTCTAATATCTAACACTGGCACCTACTATTTCTTTAACACTGCCCCAATCAGAACCCCATGCTAGGGTGTCTATGCAGCGATAACATATGCAGGCTCCTATGATCAATACACAGACCAATAGTTATATGCACAGCTATAGCTATGCAGTGAAAGCTAATTTGAAACCAATCGATGTGTGTTCACGCTTAATTGCAAGGACCTGGACCGCGTTAAGCCACACTTAGGTGAAGCGACCACACCAAAACACCCCGCGGCGACGCTCAGATCTAATTTAGAGCCATTATCAAGCACGTTCAGACTCACGCACCCACCCACATGAATAGAAATCGTGAGCAGTTGACATACACCTTTACATATCAACGAATGTTCACACATAGTAACAGCTGTACCGCTGCTAAGAGGCGAAACAGGTTTTGTCTCTTCGTGATGCGGCATGCAAAAAACACCTAAGACACGAAGTGAATTTAATCAATTGACATACATCAGCACACGTAGTGAATATAAAAGAACAAAACAGTTAACGGGCGGCACGGTGACCCAATGGGTAGCGCTGTCGCCTCACAGCAAGAATGTCCCGGGTTCAAATCTCGGCTCGGGTGCCTTTCTGTGTCGAGTTTGCATGTTCTCTCCGTGTCCCCGTGTCCGCGTGGGTTTTCGCTGGGCACTCCGGTTTCCTCCCACAGTCCAAAAAACATGCACACTCCACACAGAAATGCACCCGAGCGGAGATTCGGACCCGGGGTCTTCTTGCTGTGATGCAACAGCGCCACCCAGTGGGCCACCGTGCCGCCCACTAAACTTCATGTGCACTATTAATTTCAACTGACATCATGATCTCATTACATTAGTATTGCAATCGGACGGTCAAATATTTCTTGGTAATGATTATTTTTAATGCATCGATAAATGGGCTTTTGCCAAAACAAGGCAGACTACACATTTCTGATGTGAATGGGATGGAAAGTGGCATTTCGTGGTTGGCATGAGGCCTGGTGCAAGCAATGAAATCGGGCACCTTGTAGGCCTGACCCCGTGCAGCATTGGTTGCTGAAGCATGAATGGACTAACAGGAATGAATATTCATATTAATATGGGCCCAAAATGAAGATCCATTTCTATCAATCCCTCATGCCCTCTGGCCCTCGACGCATGTTGAATGGTTGCCCGCATCAGCCACCCGATGTGAGGCTTAACATGGACATGTTGCTTTGCTGCTTTTAGACTTTGTGCCTCGGTTGACAGCTCGAGTTGCACGATCAGAATGAGCTCGGCATGATAGCTCAGCCGCTGGCATATGCACGTAGGCAAAAACAGAAGGGGTCGAAGTTCACAGACTAATCTAAAAAGTCCATGAACTAGGCAGATTGTCAAAACTAGGTTAAGATAACATGCTCATAGGCTATCGTTATGAAGCCACAGAGGACTGCAAACAGTATACATGATACAGTACACAATTTCATGTAATCCAAGTGGGAGTCATGTACAATTGGTGCATGTAGTTTAGTGTCTTGATGAAGTGCAAATTACTGAGTCTTTGCACTGCAAAAAAAAATCTTACATTACAGTATTGTTTATGATTAGTACTGGCATCTGTTTACCGGCTGCACACCACGGGAAGGGAAGTAGAGTCAATTATACACTGTATGGAAATTGAAGAAAGAAGGGAATAGATCAGAAAAGCGTGGAAAATAAGAGGAGGATGGAAAAGTAGATCAAAGGGTCAGAAAAATGAGAGGGAGGAAGAGGCTACATAAGGACTTCGACCATACGTAGCAGCGTCTTGTTTCAGTGGTTTCGGGAAGAGTGGAGACATTCATTGGAGGTGGCCTCAAAGATATCACGCTATTTACAGGAGGCTTGATCTAAATTCAGGTATATAGCTATTCAGTTCATTTAAAGCTTCTCTAGGAATGCAATTCTTATTATTATTTGTATACAACTTTCGAGACCCTAGACTGACTTGCTGCTTTTTTGCCCACACTAAAATAATACGCCTCAGGGTCATTCAAAGTAAGACCGGATAATGCCCTTTATGGCTTCAGCAAGTTCTTAAAAATATATATTACAATGTTAGTTAAATGCAGCAGCCTTAATGGGGGTTTTGCAATTTTTTGCAATATTTTTTTTGACAAGTGCAGAGCTACAAAGTTATAGATCCATCCGACCTCTTATCGCAGATCTTTGGGATCAGATTAACCAATTACGATGCATTGCATTACATTTTCTCTGTTGCGAACCCTAATATATTTAAACTAAGAGAAAGCTTACCCTAAGGTTACGTAAGATATGGGTTTTGTTTAATGAAAACATCCATCGGCTTGACCTCAAGGCCCAGTTGGCTAATCATTGTGAGAGGAGAATGTGAGTTGAGAAGGTATGGTGAGTTGAGAGGAGCCAAGAGTGTTCATTGTGTAGAAGAATGTGAGTAGTGAGGGACAGGATGATGTTACGGGGGGGTGGGAGTTGAGAGGGGATTCTGAGTTGAGAGGGGGTGGTGAAGTGAGAGGGGATTGTGAGTTGAGAGGTGGTGAGTTCAGAG
>JAZEWT010000005.1:19456097-19466828 GCA_036362905.1 Mordacia mordax
ATTGAATGACTGTTGTTCTGGATTACAATTTCCAGTTACAATTGTACACGAGAATCTCATTCTTTTATGGTGCAGATTCTCACCATTCTTATTAATCGTCTCTCTCATTCCATCAGCCTATCGGCCTTAAGCTGCTGGCTATTGAAATGAGTGTGCCATGTTGGGACTGTGTGCCAGCACTGGGAAGGAAAACATCACAGCGCGCGAATGGCACTACCATAGACAAACTCTCATTGTGCTGCTCCATTACTGCTATTGAGCGGCTCCCTGTGTGTGCGTTTGCGTGTGTGCGCGCGTTTGCGTGTGCGCGCCCATGTGCGCCAATGCGTCAGACCGAGCAAGGAATCCGTAACGTACCTGTGGAGGTGGCCGAGCGGTTGGCTGGTACTGACCCTGACTACAGCATCCGTGACCTATACCGGGCGATCGCCGATGGGAAGTTCCCCTCGTGGACATTGTTCGTGCAGATCATGACTTTTGCACAGGCGGAGGTCCATCGCTGGAACCCGTTTGACCTCACAAAGGTACCCCTGTCAATTCCGCACGTGCTCCGGACTCCATTCTCTTTTTATCCCTGTGGAACTGTCTTCGCTCCAGTAATATGTACATCCGTGTTGGCACGCCGTGAAGAGTACACATGTCTCGTTAACGTTAAACGTGCAGCTATATAATATATACAAGAGGTCGCTTTTTTATTTAACACTGTCCTTTACCAAAATAATTACAATGGGCTAACGTTTTGTGCAGTTGCTCTTCGTAGTAGATGCAGGTAAAGAGATTAACTTATGGATGGAGCCTGAATCACTATTCCGCTGTTGTATTACAAACTCGGAGCCTGAATTGATCCTTGGTAAACTACAAAAAAACCTGAATAATAGTGTGGCTAGGGAAATTAAAGTCTTAGCACTTTAAGCGTTCTCAGTGAAGATTTGTGACCTCTTCACTGAAGAATCATGCTTCTCACTCCCTTTGCACACTTAACAAACTCCTTTTTATCCACTTATCGCTCTACACCTTCACACTGCTCTACCCACTCACAATCCACCCTCATATGGACTTATAAAAGTTAATGTGTATATTAAAAGACGCACATCTTAACGAGAGCATTTCTGTTAAATAATTTTTCTGGATAGTCATGGTGAGTGTTTCTACTGAACTTAATGAAGTTTCATGTCCTGCATTGGAGGCATCTTCAGCCCGAGTAGTTTTGTTGAAAAAGTGATGTTTTTACGTAGTGAATATTCGTGTATTCCTGAGTGTTAAGAGCATCTTAACCGCAAATAACGTATAAACCGTTAACGTTTCACGTTGTTTTTGTATATCGTGCCATTTGAGGTTTGTGCAGAATCCTGATTGTGAGAGGGACCTGTCCGCCCTGCGTGTGCCCTGCCCAGGTGTGGCCACACGGGGAGTTCCCCTTGATCCCGGTAGGCCGTCTGGTACTCAACCGCAACCCGACGGACTACTTTACCGAAGTTGAGCAAATTGCATTCGACCCGTCCAACATGCCTCCAGGCATCGAGCCCAGCCCCGACAAGATGCTGCAGGTCTCGACATCTCTGCCCATCTCCATGTCCTGTAATCGCAGTTGTGATCTTTACAACCGCGCAGAACATTGCGTTGGCTGAATTGCACGTGTTGATAGTGAGAGTGCGTCTGTGTACATGCAGGGAAGGCTGTTCGCATATCCGGATACCCACCGACACCGACTGGGTGCCAACTACCTGCACCTGCCAGTGAACTGTCCGTTCCGTGCACACGTCCGTAACTACCAACGCGCTGGCCCTATGTGCATGTTCGACAACCAGGGTGGGTTCCTGTCTCCTGAGACAGCTTTGTGTTCCTCGCATGTTTGACATCAAATATTGCACGTGTCTGAAGTTGTCTTTTGTGAGCGTGTGTTTGTGTGCGCACTTCTCGTGTGTTTGTGCCCACTTTGTATGATGGCCAAGCGTTTCTTATTGCGTACAGAGCCAGTAACACAATCCGAGCTTAATACAATGTCACCACTATTGCCCGGAAGATTTGGTGGAGATTGATACTAGGTAGACCTCGACTTAATGTGTTGTGTTTAGTCTTGTTATTTGTCACTGTAAGACTTAGTGCTTCACATGCAGAGTTTACAGCACTTTGGAGCGAAACCAGAGATGTCATGCTGAACAAACCACAGTTTTGTCAGAGAACACAGAGGCGAGCGAACCTGTCTGACAGAACTTGCTGCTGCTGCCTGACTGAGCTAATCAATGGCCATTTTGTCTTACGATTGCTACAGCTGGCGCCCCCAACTACTACCCAAACAGCTTCAGTGGTCCCGAGCAGCAGCCACACCTGCGCGAGCACAAGTTCTCCGTCAGTGCCGACGTACAGCGCTACAACTCTGCCGACGAGGATAACTACACGCAGGTGGGCACGCGTCACCTCACAGACCAGGTTACACGGTTACCGACACGCGCGTAGCCAACACATCCAAAATATAATCAATGACGACGAAGACAACCGCCGTTTACCACTAAGTGGCGGCGACGTCACCAAAAGCGCTTGTGCCAGACTAGGTGCACTTTGAACAATGACCGCTGTTCACTAGGCGCACTGAGGCCACGTGAAATGTTGAACGCCTGCTGACAGGAGGTGAAGGTGCAGACCCAGGTGCCATGAGCTGACTGCCTAAGATGGCTGATCAATGCACCACTTGTACACCATACTGCAAAATTACTGCATGTGAGGTGTTCCTGCACTTTGCTCGTGGTGCGCAGCTTGAACACGCGTATAGGTACACGGATACGCAAAACGCTGTACACAAGCGTATTGACGGACACCTGCTCCTGCACATGGGCTGTGGGTGAGCTGGCTCGACTGGGCGTAATATATCGTGCCTTCTGTGCGTGTGCGCTCTGTGCAGGTGAACACGTTTTATGGCTCCGTGCTAAGCGAGGCTGAACGTACGCGCCTCGTGCAAAACATTGCAGGGAATCTCAAGGACGCTCAAAAGTTCATCCAGGAGCGCATGGTATACGCACACACAATCTACGTACACACCCGCACGCACACATAATGTGGTGCAGCACTTGGAGAATCGCGAATAGCATTATTAGATTGTGTATAAATTGTGTTCGAAGCTGCCGTGCGAAGAACATTATGCCGAGTGGGATCTTGTGATCATGTTGCAGAGGGAACAAGGACACTTTATTTTTATGTACACTGACAAGGCTGTTGCACATTGTTTTTTACTTGCTGAGTATTGTCTGGCTCACACTTATCTGCTGTGGCATATGCGTGCACGACCCCAGGTGAAGCAGCTGACCCTGGCCCACTCAGAGCTGGGTGCCCGTGTCAAGGCCCTGCTGGAGCAGCACAATGCTCAGACCACCTCGGTACGTGCACTCACCTGCGACCCAGGGGCACTTAGACGCAAGCATGGGTGCGGACACAACCGGGCATCCTGTGCATCGCCTGATGAAACGCTCACATGGAAGCACATCTATTCGACAACCTCTGTCCAATTGGATGTTATGCCTTCTCTAGTGCCACCTGTGCAGTCTGGCATTCCCACCTTTCAGCCATCTGTATTGTAGGCTCCCCTGGCTCAATCAAGGTCTCAAGGCCTTCCTATTTCTATTTGCCCTGTGACTCTCCAATGAAATGTCTGCAATTAAATATAGTAAAACTGCAATTGGAAGGACTTCACACATAAGGACACCAAGATGGCTAAATAATAATATAAGCTCTGCATCCCATGCAGTCTCTACTGCCCCCTAGAGCACGTGTATGCAATGGTAATGCATACAGAAGCAGTACCGGCTCCCGTTTCTGCTCTTGCCACTTTTTTCAGAGTAGCGTCGCTCCACTACAGCCCCGCGTTTGTTACGGGACACTGCAGGCTTCTAATTTCAGGCCCCCGTGTTTTTTCCACGATGCTGTAACTCCTCCACATTGTTTTCACCCAGGTGATTGTCTTTCTTTAAACTTCGTTTTGATAATCTGTACCCAGTTGAGTGTTGCGAGATAATAATAATAATAATTGCACTTTTAGAACGCTTTTCACCCTAGGGTCACAAAAATGCTGCACAGTGTTGTGGACAGAATGGCATGTCAGCAGCAACAATGACATATGAGCAGAAAATCGATGGTGGCAGCGGCTTGGCTAGGTTTTCATCCAGCAAAAGATTGACCAGGATTATTGCTGATCATGACGTAATGTATTATCACTGTAATTGTGCTTTCAGAATGCGGTGCACACGTACACCCAGCACGGCTCTGCGGAGAAGGCGAACCTGTAAGCGTTTGGCCCTTCTCGTGAGGCCCTGTTAGAGGCTCAGCTTGGGGCAAGGTGACCACAGGAAGTAGCTATTGGTACATATGCAAATCGTACTAATCCAGCTTTAAAGTTGTGACGGTTTGATTTCCTCAAATCGATATTGATTGATGTGGCCTTTGAACTATTTTCGGCCTGAATTGTAGATTCTCCATTGCTTCCGTCCATATTAAGAGAGCGGGAAAGAGTTGCTGTGAGTTTTGTTATCGCTTTTGACAAAATACTGACTAAGAATTGTTAAAATGTTCAAGGCTTCCAGGTCTCATGATACCACTACATGTGTTAAAGCTAACAAAGTGCAGCGTTTATTCATTACCAATTTGACAAAAGCATGCCAGATGCATCATCCCGATTTACACTGCAATGCAGTTACAAATGACTATTGGTGTGCAGAGGTGGCCTGTGAATCAGAATTTATGGTGAAATGTAAAACTTTGGCTGTATTCTGTCTGGTATTGATCTGGCTTCCACTTACAAGGGCAGGGTCTCGACCAAGTGACTGTTGCCACCCTTGCTTGCCATATGCATATCGTGACTGATCATGTTAAACTGTGTTAATTTTGATAACCAATTTTGCCGGTCACTGTACTTCATAAATAATTAAATTGAACAAAATGCAGATACTTGTTTGGCCTTAATGTACATGTGTTTTCCCTATTATGTTTTTATCACACAAAAAAATGGTGAGGAACAAATACACGTGTGTGTTTATTGGTATGTCCACAAGGTAACCCAGCAAGCCTTATATGAATCTGTTTGTGCATAGTGAGCATCCTAGACGCACAAGGATAAATTCTGCTTAACTTGAGACACGATGAAATCAAGTGCATTCTGGGTGATTAGCATTCGTGTTTAAGTCTTGATACTTCTTTATTGTCAAATAAAAATATGCTAATAAACCAGTATTCCCAATGATGCTTACAGAAAATATTTGGGCGTAATTGGTAAGTGAAAGCACAATTTTTAGAACGGGTTACCATTTTTTTTGCTGGTACGGCAGTAACCAAGTTTGATTTTTTTTCATTTGATGATTGCTTCGAAAAGCTGCTCTCTCGGGACAGCCGCGTCGATGGCTCTCTCTCCAACGTGTGAGGCGAAACGTCGCGAGGAGAGGAGAGCCATCGACGCGGCTGTCCCGAGAGAGCAGCTTTTCGAAGCAATCATCATGCATCGAGCCGTGAAAACCTACATCATTACATTTTTTTCATTTCACAAAACAGGACCAAAGCTAGGTCACACGATTGTCATGCTATGACTACAGCATCAGTAATTAAAATATTTGCTTTTTTCATTGTTCAACATGAAACGTGTTTTACATTTCCTGTACATTCTCACATGCGCAATACGAAATGTAGATCAAAATAGTAATTTTGCATAGATCAAGCTTGCCTGCTCAAGCTTTTTATAAGTTTCAGTCACACACTAATGATCACCCCCTGTGAAAATGGTGCACTGAAGGTGCTACAAATATTCAAAGCTCCGACAGTGGAACTGGGTGATAGGTGGGAATGCTCTGCTGAATGATTTTGAGGTAGGTGATTATTAATTTGTCCGATGACTCTAATCCCAGCCCGAGTGATGAAGAAAATCTCTTGTGAGTGACCTCTCAATTCTGTTCACCAGTGATGAAATAGAACACCATAATTGTTTTTAAATACATCACCAGCCCATTCTCTGCATGCTTAATGGTGCCTCCAACGCATATGGGGAGACGTTGCAAAGGAGAGGAGGGCTGCTCGAAATGCCTATTCCTAAATAAAAGCTCGAGAGCAATTTTTTTTAATAGTTAAAATTCCACTTACTGATCAATTCTGTGATCATGAAACGCAATTTACCTGCATAAATATTGATGGCAAAAATTGCTCGCAAGGAATATTGATGAATTAAACCACTACGATTGTAAAACCTAATTTCTTTCTGTAATGTCACAATATCGATTCCCTAAGAAAAAAAGCGTTAACCTTAAGAACATGAACTTGACGTTTACACTTAAATGTTTAACTTTCCACAACAGGGTTGGAGCTTACAATTAATGACATTAAACAAAAAATGCCATCTATAACATACTCAAGGTTATGGATATTCATGCTCACTTGAGTAGGGTTGCTAATTGATAGCGAGTATACGTCCACAATTGTTGTGGCATTGAAAGGCACTGCTGGGAAACCTGTTTAAGGTGCTGTACCAGATGTCCTGCATCTTCCTGCCCCTACCAACAGAAGCACAGCTCCACAAGACTCACCCTGCACCCAATACCGAAGTGTCCACCCAGCACCAAACCACCAATTCCTTGTGCACTGCTATGGCTCTTCCAACGCTGTCGATGCTCCAGACAGTCCAGAGTCACAGCAGACCTTGTTCCGAGTTACAGCTCTGGACTGGCTCACCGGCTTCGGAACCACGAGTCCATGCCTCCTGCAGAGTTTAGCGAGGTCAGTTGTTTGGTCACTGCCAGGAGTTGTAAGGAGGGGGGTTTTCAGGCTCCCTTGGAATAGCCATGACGGGCGGCTCCTTGGCAAAGGCATCCGCCATGGCTTGCAGAAGGCCACAAGTCGTGGAAGTCGGCTGGGGACACACAAACACAGCACCAGTTGAGTGAGAAGTTATAGAGATACTTGCTTGAGAATTTGCATTACACGAGATAATACTAGCTGGACATTGAAAGAGGGTGGCACGGTGGACCAGTGGGTAGCGCTGTTGCTTCACAACAAGAAGGTCCCGGGTTCGAATCTCGGCTCTGGTGCCTTTCTGTGTGGAGTTTGCAAGTTCTCCACGTGTTCGCGTGGGTTTCCTCCCACAGTCCAAAAAAACATGCTGCTGCATAGGTTGTCTTGCAGACTTAATAGCCCGCAGTGCCTGGTGATGGACTAGCGTCCTATCGTGGGTATAATCCTGCCTTGCACCCTGTGTCTGCCAGGATAGGCTCCAGCTCACCGCGACCCTGTAGAGGACTAAGCGGTTTATGACGAGGAGATGAGAGATATTGAAACCGTGCTGTTTACACAGATGACTAAGGTTGAACAGAAGGCCCTTAATACAACGTTAAATGATTGGTACACATTTCTACTACATTACATGCAGTCAGCAAACACATCTGTAAACAAAAGTTTTATAGCCAAGGTTACCATGAGTGTACACGTTGTTACTATGCCATTGTTTTTAAGAAGAGATAAAAGTCTGAATACTTTCCAAATGCATTGCAGAGGGGCCTTGTGATGATGTACACTGGCTTAATGCAATCGTCAGTGACACTTGTGTGGTAAAGTTAAGTGTTGTCGGGTCTAATAATAAAAATAACTGATTCAAATGTGGAATGCGATGTATTTTTCAGGTTGCAATACAGAGATTGGCAAAACTACATTGTAATGGTGCAAACAAATATAGTAAAATAGTGTTAATGCCATTTGTGGTGTGGTGGTGGTTGATTGTGGTTAGTGTTGGTGGTGGTGGATTCTGGTGTGCCGTAACGAGGTGTGGATGTGGTGGTGTAACGAAAATCACGACAATGGTACAAATGGTGGTGCGTGGCCGTAACGAGGCGAGCTGCGGGTTGCAGTGCGTGCGCGCGCACACACATGCGTCCAGTGTTGCAGGCAGGGCAAATACACTCGTCCACGCGAGTCCACGTGGCGTCCGGGGTTGAGCAGCATGCCCTGCGTGGGCTGCACGAAGGCCAGCGGGGGACTGTACGGGAACGACTCGGGAAGCCACAGGCGCACAGGTATGTTGTACTCGACCCCTGCAGGGCATACGGGTGAGGTGGGGTCACACAACATGGGACGTTACTCCACAAGCTACATGCTTGCAGCAGGGTGCGATGCGTGACTTCCTGTGTAGTTTTTCCAGTGAAAAAGTAGCCGGACAAGATTAACAATGACTATAAACATGTAATGATGTAGGTTTTCACGGCTCGATGCATGATGATTGAGCAGCTTTCCGAAGCAATCATTATTATAAACATGTCGATATATCTTACGCAACCATAAGCCTAACCCAAGCCACCTTGACTTCATTGATAATAATTGCACTCCCAGAGCACTTTTCACCCGGGAGTCCACAAAGCGCAATAGACAAGTTTATTTGTTTTGTTCAGTCAGACTAAGGCGTATTTCGCTAAACGGCATCACGGTTTAGAGAAGGGGTAAAAAGACTCTACAGACATTGTTTTTAACAATTGGCAATGTTAAATATAATGACACTGAAAAGTGAAATCAGCCACTAAAGCACTGTAGATATTAGACACAGCCAGACATTATTATTTAGTGACTAAAATATAGGATTATCAACATCCAAACGACTGTTAAGCTTGCAGAGCATTACACATTAATAGTCTTTGTGACCCTCGGGGTGAAAGACGCTATAAATGCAATTATTATTATTATTACATTAACATGTAATAGTGAAAACATGCGCAATGGCTGCCATGGTAATATACTCTGTGGCATGAAGAATAACAAGGTGTATAATTTGCAATCGCTGGCTTTGAATTACATGTCAGAAAATGCTAAAGGCATGTTTGGAGTGTTTTAATTACTTTAAAAAAATACTCATTAATTGACGGACGACATCCTAATATATACGAAGCAGTGGGTGGCAATATGGTGCCGGCAAACCGCCTAGCTGCCTCCTCTGCCTCTGTGCTCTCCTCGCGCCTCTGAGTCGTTCTCTTGTCGAATGAATACCTTCGACAGTGACTGAATATGTGCGCATTATCAATGTAAAAGTATTCTAATTAATTGGACAGGAGACCGCACTTTCACTCAGTCAACCACGTTACCGCGTTAAACATTACACGTGTCATTTCAGGCCACACATACAGCATGAGTTGTGTGTCCTGATGCGAGATCTGTAAAATACATAAAGCGATGAGAAGTGACAGCTGTGAGGACATGCTCAGTGATTTTGAACAGGAAGAAATATTAGTAAGTTTCTGGTTTTATAATCCAACGAGACATTCAAACAAATGAACATTTCAGGTTTACTCAAACATTATCATTTATCTGCAGCGGTAATGCAGTTTGTTTTAAACTGATATCTTAAAGTGAATATAGTTTTTCTGCGTGTGTGTTCTTCCTGTTCGACCGGTTTAAAGGGATGTAAACTGTAACTATTATGACAGTGAGAACAAGGAAGTCTGATCTGTGCATAGCATATGAACTTTTACAAATGTTTGAGATCGGTAACCCCCAACTTAGGAACATGTACTAGAGCTTAATATTAAGTGCAAAGGTTAAAACAGCTTTCACGACATCCAACGATCCATTCAGCAATATCGAACAGTTGACAGATCTGCAGCATAATACACTCCGCAATTATATAGCTTCTTTCTGCAAGACAAGCAACTGAAAGAGTATTGAGACTTCTGATATTTAACCACAGTTGCAAAAGCATCAACCCAACTCATGGGCTGTGTGTGTGATTAATACAAATATCCCTCGTATAGCATCAACAGACTGTAAGGTCAAGTGCCATTCGCAAGCGCCTGTGGAGGTCGACACGGCACATGAGGGGGTGGGTGACCATCACCATGCCTGGCCCCTTTTTTGGTTCCTCGCGGCAATGTATACACACTGCACTAGGTACTCATTGAGGATGAATCTACCTATAGAAGGCCCAGGACCTGTTTAGAAAATGGTCAACTGGTGTTGACAAACAACTGATGTTGACCATGAGCGGAATTCGAACTGTGGACATTGGGTTTGTAGCGCAGTGTGCGAACCGCTGAGCCACCGTTCCCCCAACAGTCATATGCAGCACACTATATGGTCACATATACACGGGATTCATGCAACTACAGGAGCCTAATATGCATATGTATGCAGAACAATCGAACAAACATGCGTGTACACGCACACCCACCTTCATAAATTACTGGGATGGTGCCACTGAGGTGCAGCAAATTCTTGTCAATCCCATTCGTGGCCACTGTAAAGAGCGCATCAATGATGTATTACCGCCAACAATGCCTTGCACTTATTAATAGCAATTATAGTAAATCACTATGAACCACCAAGACTGTAACGCTTTATCTGACACTAATGATTAAAATAGGTTTTTCTAAAAATCATGTAATGAAGGGAAAATATTTGTGCTGGTAAAGTTCACAATGTCGTTTGTCAGTTTTAATTGCAGGGGAACTCACCACTTATATATTTTTTAATGTTTAGGTCAAGAGTTGTCTGAGGAGAGTTGATGGACAGTTGATGGTGAGGAGTTGACAAGTAGGGGATGTGGAGAGACACAGTGAGAACTGAATAACCAGATGAGACATGATAAACAAGGATAAACATACACTGTAAAAAGTATAGGAACACGGGAGAAATGTAATGATGTAGGTTTTCACGGCTCGATGCATGATGATTGCTTCGAAAAGCTGCTCTCTCGGGACAGCCGCGTCGATGGCTCTCTCTCCTCTCCTC
>JAZEWT010000005.1:19478933-19491415 GCA_036362905.1 Mordacia mordax
GGGTTCAAGGACCATACAAGGCTTGATTCGAATGCTTTGTTTCATTTTTGATGGTGCGGGGCGGTTGGCGCAGTGAGTAGCGCTGCTGCCTCACGGCTAGAAGGTCCCGTGTTCGGTTCCCTACTCAGGTTCCTTTCTGCGTGCAGTTTGTGTGTTCTCCCCGTGTCCGCGTGGATTATCGCTGGGTACTCTGGTTTATTCCCACCGTCCAAAGACATGCTGTTGCCTAGGATAATTCGCCTACTGCGTTAATTGCACCCAAAAACGACTCAGCGATGTCTTGGCGTCAGATGCTGGGTATAGTCCACCTTGCGCCTTCTGTCTGCCGGGATAGGCTCCACCGCCTCCCCCCCGCCCCCCCCCGCCGCGAGCTTGTACAAGATTAAGGAGGTACTGATACCTGTCAAAGTTTGCCAGTATCTGTCCACCATCATCGATAGCTTGGTTAGAATAAGTCGAGTCACGAAATCTATGAATCCAGCCTCATGCCTATTCGTTACTGTAAAGCAGACTCGTGCATGATTTGTCTGTTTCCTGCCACCCCCTAAAAAATTTTAAAAAATAGGCACAGTATTTTCTGGGCTTTTTCTTACATCCAACATGCTGCGCCTGAGCCATGTATGGAAAAAGAGAATCTTCGTGTGTCATGAGACACATGATGATTAATATTCATCACAGGCCCCGTATTGCTAGGGTTCATAGGGCAGTAGATGCACTAACCGCTGCCCCGCCCCTCCACTTCACTAGGAAATTAATTTCGTAAAAACAATAACAGCGATAGTGAGCGCTGAACTTGTCCTGCCTCCTCCCTTTCCCCACACAACCACGCTTTACCAACGTTAATCAATTTTTAAAATTGTAGAATACATTTTCGGCGGCACGGTGGCCAAGCGGGTAGCGCTGTCGCCTCAGTAAGAAGCTTCCAGGGTTCGAATCTCGGCTCGGGTGCCTTTCTGTGTGGAGTTTGCATGTTCTCTCCCCGTGTCTGCGTGGGTTTTCGCCGGGCACTCCGGTTTCTTCCCACAGTTCAAAAAAAACATGCTGCTGAATAGGTTAATTGGCTTGCAGGCTAAATTGCCCGCAGTGCCCGGTGATGGACTGGCGTCCCATCGCGACCCTGTACAGGACTAAGCGGTTTCTGACAATGAGATGAGAATATATTTTAAGCAAATCGACTTCGCAATTAATTAATTTTTATTTGCTATGTTGCGAACCTTAATTTTATTTGTTTTGCTCGTGTTGTCTTGGTGCTCCCACGAACACTATTTGTTCTTTTTCCAAACAAATCATTTTACATCACCGAATTAACCTTTCTTAGGTTCCGTAATACGTGAATACACATGGGTCAAAATAAACACTTTAATAGACTGCAGTTGCCAATTGATATGCCGTGCCCTGGTTATTGCGAATTGAACACAATGGGTGGAAAGGAAGAATTGCAGTGTCAGCTTTCTCCAGCATTATGTCCAAGCTACTGTCTGTGTGCGTTAGCGAGCGCCTACAAAGGTTGATGATCGCTAACGGCACTTGACCCTCCAGTCTGTTAAGGCTATACAGGTGATCTTTGTTATATGTCTACGGCTCTGTGTGTGCATGATGACGTGTTTCGCTCTATCCCGCTGGCTAAGTGGAGCAGTGTCTGCAGTTCTTAGCACACTGTGTTACGAGCCTAGCGACTTGAGTTCTATTCCCGGTCACGTTCAAAATCAATGACGAATATCTAAACCGTTCCTCAGACTACCCCTAGGTCAACTCCGCTTTAAAACGAGTAACTGGTGCAGTCTATAAACATCAATACTGGGAAGACAAAGGCGGACAGTAGTCATGTTGGCGATCTACGTGTGCCGTACCGGTCTTAACATGTGCTCATAAACAGCGCTTGGACCAAATGTCTGTTAAAGGCTACATGCGCATCTTTGTGGAATACACTACTTTAATGGGGGCGGCGCGGTGGCCCAGTGGTTAGCGCTGACGCCTCACAGCAAGAAGGTCCCGGGTTCGAATCTCTCGGCTCGGGTGCCTTTCTGTGTGGAGTTTGCATGCTCTCCCCGTGTCCGCGTGGGTTTTCGCCGGGCACTCCGGTTTCCTCCCACAGTCCAAAAGCATGCTGCTGCATAGGTTAATTGGCTCGCAGGCTAAATTGCCCCGCAGTGCCCGGCAATGGACTGGCGTCCCATCGTCGGTATATCCTTGCCTTGCGCCCTGTGTCTGCCGGGATAGGCTCCGTGCTCACCGTGACCCTGTATAGGACTAAGCGGTTTCAGACAATGAGATGAGATGAGACTACTTTAATGGGAAAACACAGAGGTTGCTACTATTGTCTTGTGGCATTATGAGTAATCGTATGCAAACACTGGTAAAAGCGGGATTCGGATTTCATAAATAATAACGTGCACTTCTAGAGCGCTTTTCACCCGAAGGTCACAAAGCGTTGCTCAGGGTTCGCGGAGAGAAGGGCATGTCAACAACAATGATATCAGGACAGTTCAACTGAAAGTCAAATAATGGCTATAATTTATAGAATGAGATCAAATAAACGATTTAAAAAATCATTGTTCAACAAACAAAGAAGGAATAAATGTTCCCGAGACAGGTGCAGGTCGATGGCGAGCCATCATCCCGGCACGACAACATTAATGGTCCCAACCAGAGGACATGAAAGCCTTATGATGCCATACATATCCGAAAGGGGATTCATTTGAATTGTCTCGTCAGCAACTGTGGCACACATTTTGCTTGCGCGGTTTTAGCCAAACATAAAGTGTGCATGGCAACACTGGTTGCAAAATTCTGCTCATGATTGTTTCGGTAAATGTAACTGGTATTGGTTAAAACCTACCAATGCTCACACATTAGCTGCAAACCACTCCATTCGGACAAGAGATGCCAAGATCGTTGTCTACTGCGTAAACCTGGCAGGACGATCGTGAA
Organism: Mordacia mordax; assembly: GCA_036362905.1. Lineage (NCBI taxonomy): Eukaryota > Metazoa > Chordata > Hyperoartia > Petromyzontiformes > Petromyzontidae > Mordacia > Mordacia mordax. Next base: position 19,481,865 of record JAZEWT010000005.1, read on the forward strand.
AAAGAGTCTTGACACTTTTCTGGGTGAACAAATATGGAAGAAGAGCTGTTCAAATGTCCCCTTGTGCCCTTGTCATGAATGACCCACTCGAGCGCCGTCTAGTGGCGCCATCCCGCCGAGGTGTTTCAACCTTCTTCATCTTTCAACGGAGAAAAAAGGGTACGTGTTCCACGCTGAGACAGAGGCCTGCTTGCTGCACGTGTCTTGCGGAAGCCACCGCTAGCCGATGGTCGAACCGCACGGCCTCGTGCGATGATCGGAATGGCGATCGATCAGCGCTCTCCGACTCTTGAAACCGATTATCGAGTTTACCAGGCCATCGTTTAACAACCATATAAACAACAATATAGCCTTATGTTGACTCCAACGTGGGAGCCGAAATGTCGCAAAGGAGAGGGGTTGATCACTCGACACGACTATCCTGAAAGAATGGCTCTTCAGAGCAATTCGCATAATTCCGGCAGTGAAAATCCACATCAACCATATATTACAGGACTCTACATTTGATTTAGTGGTTTTGGACTGATGTTTTTTTCTTGGCTACCCTCTCAAAGAGACTACTGTAGAGCCGTTTTTAACGACATAGCTTCACAAATGACCTTTGACATTGACATTCCTTTTCAATTCAATTATTTTCTAACCCCGACCCATGAGCCAAAATCTAATCCACATATTTGTTTAGTACTGGATTTCGCCCGTGTGCTGTAGAGGAAGTTGGCATTTGACAGGACGTGTGGTGTTATACGGATTATGAGACACGCGCAAATATCCCATGTGCACCTAAAGGAAACATTGATGGTGGATCTTATAGTTTAGTATCTGCGTTTGATTAGGAAACATTATTAATATGGGGCACAATTTTTAAGTGCGTTTTACTTTCCACAGCCTCTTAATCCTGACAAGTATTTTTTTTTACTCCCACTGTATTGGCATGATGGGAACACTTGTGTCTCACGGCAAGGTTGCACCCAGGTACGATTCTCGACTCGCGTGCCTATTTAGAGTTTGTATGTTCTCCGCATCCTGTATGGGTTTCCTCCGGGGTCTCCGATTACCTACTATAGCTAAAACACATAGACAACGAAACAAGTATCGGCCAAACATCCCACTGATAAATAATTACCTGATAAATAATTACCTACAGGTTACTCATTTTGGATTATGTACAGCAGCAGCATGACCCGTGACCGTGGAAACTTGACAGAACCGTCCTGAAAATAAGTGTTTTTAGACCCCTTTGGATAATAATGTTCTATATATAATGGAGGAAGTGTTGTTATGTATGTCCGCACTGAGGGTGCCGGCCTCCAGTCCCTTATAAGCACACATGTTATCTGCACAACAACAATTTCCACATAATTGTTTTTATGTCTTATTTCATCTTCCCACTTATTGATTACAATTCTGCGACTTTAACACTATTTCAGCTTTAAATTCACACCATTGCACGAGCAGCATCAACTCTATTAGTCACACTTCCGCATTTATCCTGACGTCAGCAGAACGTGTTACACGCTTCGAACAAGTATTCCCGTAGGGCGGGCACTCTGCTAATAACGACAACGTTATGCCTTAAGTCTGCCCGTGTGCGGCCCCCGCAGGCTGAACGTGTGGCTGGGCGGGATGCACCCCTGGGGCTTCCACGTGCTCAACGTGTGTCTGCACGCCGCCACGTGCGTGGCGTTCGCCGGCCTTGGCCGCTCGGTGCTGTGGCCCCCGGCGGGGCGACCCCTCCGCAGCGGGAGCCCCGGGCACCCGGCCGCCGCTGCCGTCGCACCCTGGCTCGCCGCGGCTCTCTTCGCCGTGCATCCCGTGCACACGGAGGCGGTGCGACGCTCATCCACTGAGCCACCCACATGGGGGGGGGGGGAGCGTCTCTCGACTTTCGGTTCGAGGATGAGCTGCCCGGCTCATTACAATTATTGCACTGGTGGCATAACATTCAGAACTCTCCAAAGGGAATTTGTCACATGGTAATAAAACCATACTATTGAATTATTAGACCCGAACTTGCTGAGACCGCTCAGCTGAGGCGTAGCTCTGGCTCAAGTGACCCGGCAAAAAGCCACGAGCTCAACTCCAGAAGGCCCCTTGCCACCTGTATCGTCGTGAATGCTTCGACCAATTTCTTATCGGTACTGGACAGGCTTACTTTCACCTCTGGCCACTGCTGAGCCTCACACTCATGCGGTCTGAAAACAGCTGAGCGGTTTAAGCCCGACCTGAGCGGTAGCAGAGGCCAAAATCCAACCGAGCCAGGACTAGGAACCAGGCCCGTCGAGGCCGTGGAGACCACTGACAGCCATACGCTCTGCTGCCGGCAGGTGTCAGGGGTCGTCGGCCGCGCGGACGTGCTCGCTTGCCTGCTCTTCCTGGCCTCCTTCTACGCGTACGTCCGGTGAGCAGCGCCACCAACCCGTGGTCAAACCTCTCGGACCGCCTCCCCAATCCACCACCAAAGACAAAGAAGCCCCGCACAGCCTTGATAGACCGTTGGGGGAAGTGCTGTTAGCGGGTTCTACAGCAGACAGGCCGGTAAGGTACACGAGAGGGTGGTGTGGTCAGTTCCACGTTCGGCGATGTGCTTGTACTGCACCAGATATTCCTTTGATCTAGCAAACAAACTCACCACTAACACCTAGAAAATAAACTCAGATTCGATTTCGGTCTAACCGAGGCTGGACAGCAGCAATGTCACGAAAGGTCAGCTACCTAAACAGACCTAACCTTTATGACCTCCGTGCTGCTGCCGTCCCGAGACATCAATTAGCTATCACGAAATAGCAGATTTTGAGAGCAATTCTCTCGCAGGAGCGTGGGTGCACAGGGTTCGGCCGCTGGTGTGGCCGGCTGCAGCCCCCCGACCGAGTCGCCCAGCCTGCTGGGACTGTCGCTGGTGCTGGGAGGTGCGGCGATGCTGGTGAAGGAGACCGGCGTGACGGCGCTGGGCGCCGCACTGGGCTACGACGCTCTGGTGCTGAGCCGCCCGCCCCCACGCAGGTGAGGATGACGATCGTTTGAACATCAGAAGACCCACAGAGAGCACGCTCTCGAACACACTGCAGATATATGTCGCGACAACGTTTCAGCCAAAAAAAGGACAACATTCAGAAACGCTGGGGATGCCCTCAACGTGGGAGGTGAAACGCCGCGAAGGAGAAAGAAGGAACACTCGACGCGGCTAAGTCATGGAGAGCAATTTACATGTATCGAACTGTGAAAGCTTAAATCAGCACGAAGGTACAACATCATCACCATCCTTACCACCATCAACTACACCATGCCCCGTTGCAGTAAGAGGCCAACCTCATCCTCCAAGCCTTCCTCCTCACGCCCTCTGGCTCCATCGCTCCAGCAGCTGAGCACACGAGTTGGATCCCTAGTCGTTGTGGAAACACCCGGCTAGGGAAACACGGGAGATGGCGGAGGGAGCACAGCGCCGTATTGTCAATGGAGAGCCACGAGCATGGGTTCACGCCGGTGACACCCGCACACTGTAAACATGGCTCTGTGTATGGGAATTGCTCTAACTAGCTTGTCTTTCGGGAGAGTCGTGGCGATCGTTCCTCCTCCCTGTGACTTTTCACCTCCCACGATGGAGGCGGCATCTTCAGGCAGTGTGTATTTATTATACACAGAGAGCTGTTCTCAAAGAGCAGCTCCTTACAAGCAATTGTCAAGACTTCATTGCTCGCCTCGTTTGCCTGCCTTGCAACTCACAGAGAGAAGGAGGCAGCGTGGGGTGGGAGATGGAGCCGGGAGCTGCTGCACAGCTACAAACCGCTCCTAAAGCGTGCTGCGGTCACCATGGTCTGGGTGAGTGCAGCCCTTCAGTTACTGATTCTCAAACACTGATTCTCCGGTGTATTGAACATCATCATCATCATTATCCACATCATCATCTCCGTTATCGATCCTGGTTACCAATATTTCACAGACTCTATTAAAATCCCAGGTTAACTCATCCATAATCCACCTTGACATGGAGACGCGTACACTACGTCCAACCAATGAAGTATGTATATGGAAGATTAATACTTAATGCAACATTTCAAATCACGTTTGATTAAATATAGACTTAACATAATTTATTTTAATTCATACATAGGGCGGCACGGTGGCCCAGTGGGTAACGCTGTCGCTTCACAGCAAGAAGGTCCCAGGTTCGAATCTCGGCTCGGGTCCCTTTCTGTGTGGAGTTTGCATGTTCTCTCCCCGTGTCCGCGTGGGTTTTCGCCGGGCACTCCGTTTTCCTCCCACAGTCCAAAACAAGCATCCTGCTGCATAGGTTAATTGGCTTGCAGACTAAAGTAGCCACAGTGCCCCGTGATGGACTGGCGTCCCATCGTGGGTATATCCCTGCCTTGCGCCCTGTGTCTGCCGAGATAGGCTCCGGTTCACCGAGACCCTGTACAGGACTAAGCGGTTTCTGACAACGAGATGAGATGAGAGAGGAGACAGGTAGGCACACGGTGATGACATCACAACCCCCTATACATAAAGACCTAGAATCCGGATGACATCTCCAGAATCTTTGTTCGAGGTGTCTGGCGAAGCCGATTGTAATTATCAGAAAAACGTGGTATTTCATTGTAAATATTGGGGGTTTCTCCAACACACCGGTGTGCTGAGGAAATACAGAATTGGCACGTTTTGTTCACATGACAAACCTAATTGACTGTGTCGGAAGGAGGTGGATTTAATTTTTGCATGAACTAACCGAAAAGGATCACTAAACCCGTTTTAACCTTGGCCGATGAAAGCTTGAAAGCTTTTCTCTGTGGCTTTTAAAGGGCACTGAATCCAAACATGGCATCGTATTTTCAGTGACTCAGCGTTTCAGGTCCTCTTTAGAAGCAAAAGCTGGTGGAAAGCAGTGGGGGGATAAAAGAAAACACAAGCTACCAGTAAATAGTTTTAGATGTTCTACGCAAGCGACCACTGTACGGGAGCTGGCGTGGATAACACGGTGGCTAAAGACGTTAAAGAAGTGGGGGAGGGAGGTTGAAATAGTATACGCACGTTTTATTGGCAGGGCTTCGGTTTGAAGTTTTGTCTGGAGATTGGGTGCTGAAAGAAAACACTGCTGGGTGTTGAGGCCTGACGGGGTGGCACCGCAGGACGTGAGGGCCATTGTTGCTGCACCACTGCCATTGCCAGTAGACGATTGTGTGCACATGCCACATGACACAGCAGTGCAGCCTTTCAACGCCTGAACATTTCATAAAAGGTGACCCACAAAGAGGGCGGATTATAAAGCCCTTTGAATACAGTGGGTTGATAGCAACTCAGCAACATTTGTTTCAGAGGCCGCACCCTGCAGCATATGTGGCTCCCAGATAGCCTAATATGGTCTGATTGAACCAATGCTGCTGGAAATCATTTTATTACCCGTAATTAAGGCTGTGATAATGGGTAGTAGGGCGGCACTGCATGAAGGGTTTGGGCTCGATTCCTGGCTCAGCTTCTGTGTTAAGTTTGCATGTTCTTCCCATGTTCACGTGGATTTAATGGGTTCCTGTCATAGTCAAAAGACATGCTGCTGCCTGGGTTCAATCACGTGTCAACAAAGTGGTCCCCAGTGCTCTGAGATAGACTCGTGTCATGGGTTTAGTGCTGCCTTTACCCTGCGTTTGCCAGGCTAGATTCCAGCTCACCGTTACCCTCTGCAGGATTAAATGGAGCCTGATAATGAATTAATTATGCGTAATACGGGTTGTGGGGGAAAGGAATGAAAGAAAACATTCACAGAAAGGTCACAGTGCAACTGTTACGGAGCAAATTTGTAACAATAATTTTAAAAATAACCATAGCCCCTGCCCCCCCCCCTCACTGCAGCTGGTCCTGCTGCTGGCATTCCGTGTGGCCGTGATGGGGGGCTCGCTGCCAGCCTTTATTGAGCAGGACAACCCAGCATCTTTCAGCCCCCACCGCCTAACCAGGTGACGGCGACATCTCTGTGTCGGGCGATCGCGGCGCGAGGCGCTCGAGCGCTGTACAGTTTTATTGCGCCCACCAGGGGTGGTGTGCTCAGCACCAAGATCATGAACTACCACTCACTCTGTTGGACAAACTCACGTTTTAAAATCCATACTGGGATGATGATGATGAAACATTCCGTTGCGTGTGTGTGTGTGAGAGACAAACAATGCACTTATTCCATAAATAAGCCGCGTTTTTTCAAAGCCTGTAGATAAGCCCCCTGCAATTGGCACACGCGATTGTAATTATTTTTAAACGTTGTCTGTGTGGTTATCCTCATGTGAATCTACGCTCAATTTAAAAGCATTATCACAATGTGTTACCAAGCGAGGGCCGAGGAGAAACAATGAGCAAATGCAAGGATGAAGGGCGGATTTTGCGCAGTAATTTAAAATTGTTCGGTTCTATTACTTTGTGTCCCCCTCTCTTTGCAAGAATACTGTCACAAGGTGACGAGAAAAACAGATGATACGTTATCTCGATGATTGCTTCGAAAAGCTGCTGTCTCAGGACAGCCGCGTCGATCGCTTCCTCTCTCCACCTCGCGACGTTTCGCCTCGCACGTTAGAGACATCCTCAGGCGCAGTGTGCGTGTATCGCACACTGTGTGCGTGTATCGCACACTGTTAGAGACATTCACAGGCGACACACGCACACTGCGCCTGAGGATGCCTCTAACGTGTGAGGCGAAACGTCGCGATGGAGGGAGAGAGGGAGCGATCGACGCGGCTGTCCCGAGAGAGCAGCTTTTCGAAGCAATGATCATGCATCGAGCCGTGAAAACCTACATCGATACGTTTTCTTATACAATCATCATGCAAGCATTGCGCTATGAATCTGATGAATGTAGATTGATTCACGATCTTAGCCACTGCAGTGGTTACATCCGAACCTTACTGCACCGACCCTAACCAGCATTGTCATGTAGAAGGAGGCCTTCGTATAACCGTGGATTCGAGTTTATTTTGTTTATTCAGCTGAGAATTTAAGAGACAAAGCAGAATCCAATTCGCAGGTGTGAATTAACCAATGACTCTCAGCTGAAGCTTACTTATACAGTCAAATTATCTAATCGGCATAAGCGGTGTGAGTTCCTGACCTTGATCGTTATCCCTCGGTCGGTAATGCAAGCTGACCAAACGTAAGAGGACCACAATGCACTGCTTGAGGAATTGCGTGCTTTTTAGCAACATTTTATCACCCTGTTGAAAATGTACGGTGTTTCGGCTTGTGTTCTTTTCGTTACCATGGAAGTTTTGTTTTTCCTCCGTCATCGTTCACGGCTCTGCCTTCGTGCATCTCAGCCGCGGTCACTCTTTGTTGCACGCACACTGCTTGGCTGTGAGCGGTGGTTGTCACGCGTTGTCGCCGTGCCGCAGGTTCCTCACCTACTCCTACCTGTGCGCCCTCAACACGTGGCTGCTGCTGTGCCCGCGCACGCTCAGCTACGACTGGCAGGCCGGCAGCGTGGAGCTGCTCACCTCGGCCCGCGACCCGCGCGTCCTCGCGCCCACCGGCCTCGCGCTTGCACTGGGCCTCATTGCTGCACGATGCGCTCGCACCCCGCAGGTGCTGCCGTCTGCTGGGGCCACCGTGCTGGAGGCACACACACACACACACAAAAACTGGCACGTATCGTTGGGGTCAACGGAATAAGAGAGATTCTTGGCTGGCGTGCCTTTGTGTGTGGAGTTTGTTCTCCCCATGCCCGCGTGGGTTTTCACTGGGTACTCCGGTTTCCCCCCACCGTCCAAAAAACCGCTGCTGCCTAGGTTAATTGTCCTGCTGAGTAAATTACCCCCAGTGCCCTGTGAATTGCTGGCGTCACATCCTGGGTTTAGCCCCGTCTTGCGCCCTCTCTCTGCCGAGATAGGCTGCAGCCCCCCGCGACCCTATACAGGTATAAGCGGGTATTGATAATGACGATGTTGACAACCATCAACGCTTCTCTCAGCAATCACGCCCCCCCCCCCCCACGTGCTTGCGTGTATGTGTGCCTCGAGTGTCGTGGTGGGGAGCGGTAGGTCAGCAGTTAGCGGTTAGCACGTTGCGCTACAAACCCGGCGACCAGAGTTCCGTTCCCGCTCACGGCCAACATTGGTGACGATTTTCTGAACTGGTCGCGGGCTTCCCCTAGGTCGACTCAGCCTCACAGCGTGAAAACATCGCAAGTGCGGACAGAAAGACAGCGGCCGGCACGGCACGAACCACCCACCCCCTCATGTGCCGTGCTGGCCTCCATAGGTGTTCGCGAATAGCACTTGACCCTCGAGCGGTACGAGGCTACCCGGTGGTTCTTTATCTTTGTGCAGGTGGAGGAGCGCCGGGTTCTTACCGCGGGTCTACTGCTCCTCGCGCTTCCGTTCCTCCCGGCCAGCAACCTCTTCTTCCGCGTCGGCTTCGTGATGGCCGAGCGCGTCCTCTACATGCCCAGGCAATGCCTCTCACTGAGAGACAACCGCGACACTTGGGGGGTAACCCCTGCTCAGTGGGGTGACCCACACCCAGGGGTGGAATTGGAAAACTGTGGCAGTGGGAACGCGCCCAGGTCCTGAATTTCTGTGGCTTCTTAGACGTAAAATAACCGTAAAAATGTTAAGACCGTCAATGCCTAATACATTCCCTCTGGCATTTTCACTCTGGGGCGGCACGGTGGCCCAGTGAGTAGCGCTGTCGCCTCACAGCAAGAAGACCCGGGTTCGAATCTCGGCTCGGGTGCCTTTCTGTGTGGCGTTTGAATGTTTTCCCCGTGTCCGTGTGGGTTTTTGCCGAGCACTCCGGTTTCCTCCCACAGTCCAAAAAACGTGCTGCTGCATAGGTTAATTGGCTTGCAGCCTAAATTGCCAGCAGTGCCCGGTGATGGACTGGCGTCCCATCGTGCGTGTATCCCTGCCTTGCGCCCTGTGTCTGCCGGGATAGGCTCTGGCTCACCGCGACCCTGTTTAGGACTAAGCGGTTTCTGACAATGAGATGAGATGAGATTTTCACTCTGCCCACACCTTTCAGGTGGCGTTCACTATCCAGGCAACCCTACACCTGCCCAGGCAATGTTTTCTTGTCGGGCAACCACTAACTTGTTGCCAGCTTATTCCCCATTCGTAAAGATAACCTTTACCTGTCATGGTAAGAATGCCTGAAATAACATTATTGCCCTGTTGGTTTGTGTCAGCGTGTGTCATTGCATTCATTTCTGCTCGGTTGAATGCTTTTTCACTGTCTGAAAAAGCCAGGTACAATGGTAGAGCAATTTGTCTGTTTTGATTTCTTCCCAGAATTTGAGTAATAGCGATGAATTCGGCTCACGTACAGGTGCTAGGCAGTTCGTTACGACTACATCGCAGGATTGCAATCGATGGCAAAAAAAGTGTTACTGTTGCTGATTTTCCATTCGTATGTCGTTGTTGTTTTTGACATGCTATCCTCCCCACAGCTCTGTGCAGCGCTTTGTGACCCCCGGGTGAAAAATGCTATAGAAGTGCAATTATTATTAGTATTATGGCAGATTCTTGAGGCCTTTATCAAACAGTGGATAGACCATGACTCCTGCTGAGGACATTGTCATTCACCCC
>JAZEWT010000005.1:19524895-19538153 GCA_036362905.1 Mordacia mordax
AAACATTTAAATAATTTTACTAATGAACATTTATAATGCTAATTCTGTGGACCATAACGTCGCGTCGTATCATGATGTGGGAAGTCGTGGTGCCCCCCCCTCCTCACGGTTCGCACCCTGAGTTCGGAGAGGGTGGCGCTGCGGGACTTGTCGGGGACAGTGCGCAGGCAGAGGGACGAGGAGTCCTCCAGACTGGAGCCCCACTCCCCGTCAGCGATGTCCTCGTACGGATTCTCACGCGAGTACGGTTCTGGACGGGCGTGTCGGGATCGAGAGGCCGTGGGGGACGGCATTACGGAGAGAGCCTCGCTTTAGCACCGATGCTCTACGAATCGTTTCGTTTATTTACCCTCAACGAGCGTCCGATCTCGTTTTCAAGGAGGCGCCTGAGATCAGGAGAAAGCGCGTGGCAAAAGAGGAGAAAGTCCACGCGAATGAGGAGACGAGACCAAAAGGTACACACGGGCTGGATCTCTAACCCACTCTCTGGACTGGGAGTTTCCCAATCTACAAGATGCTCAACGGACTGTCAGGACCAGTGCTGTTAGCAAATAGCCCCTTGTTAAGGGTGGCCTGGAATATGAGGACCCACTACTGCTCCTGACCACCTTTGTTTTCCCAATGGTAATGTTTCCAAACAATACATAGCAAGGAACTCAATCAAGACCAAGTCGACCGAGGAGAATCCCAGGAGCAGCTTAAAAATCTGTCACTGTCATCGGTCACGAGCGGTAATGGATCTCGGGTCTTGTGGTGGCGTACTGGTTATCGCGGTAACCACTGCACCACAGCTCCACCCGCATGATCCCACATACAAAAAGCATGCGTGGTTTCATTTTGCATGGAAGCAGGACCCACATCGTAAAGCGAGGGTCAGTGCCCTCAGCATCCAGCAGTCCACCAGCCGTGATTCAAGCAAGCCCGACACTGATGATTAGACACTGTACATTGAAATCGGTCCAGAGTCTGCTTCTACTGAATCAACATTGACGAAGTTATGCACTCCCAGAAGTCCATAACAGAATTATTTTAATTCCTTATCTGGTCAGTATAGACCACGTGCTACACCCTGCGCTATCTATGCCCAGGGGTTGGATATTTAAACCTGACAATTACTAATGCTCGCGTCAATAAATCAGCGTCAGCCCGGTCGTGTGCTCATCCCCTCGCCGGCCACACCGATGATGTCCTCGTATATGTTTTCGTGGGAGAGTGCCAGGCCGAACTCGGGGCTGTGCGGCTCGAACGGAGGCAACGGCAGATCCTGCAGCGGCGCCCGGGCTCTCGGCACCACACTCGGCTCGGGGGAGGACCTGCAGACACAAAGATTCCCCGTGCAGCATTAACGGAGTGTTGGGGTAGGCGCCGTTAACCAGCAACGCCCATAAAGGCCAGCATGCCACAAGACAGGGTGGGTGGCCAGCTCTACGCCTGGCTCCGTTTGTCTTCACAATACTGATCCTACCAGGCAACTCATTTAAGGCTGAGTGGACCTTGTGCAGGCCACGAGCGGAAATTCTAATCGGGTTGTTGGGTTCACAGCACAGCACGTGAACCACTGCACGACCAGAACACTCACAGAAAAACACGAATCAGCCTTGTCAGACTGTTGGGTTTAAGTACAGTCAGTGAGCACCTATAAAAGGTCAGCACGGATCCCTGGGGGGTGGGTGGCTAACACCACGCCTGGCCGCCTTTATCTTCCTATTGGGAGTTTGCTTTTACGTGTGCATGTGGTGTCAGTGGCCCAGAGGCTACAGCGACTGAACTGAAATCCTAGCAACACTTGGGTCACTCACTCTACACGGACAACATCAAGGGTCATGGAATCTGAATTGGTCCTTGACCTCCAGTACCTTGACTTAACAGAGTACCGCTGGCACTGAAACGTGATAGGCAGCTGAATGCAACGTTATCTGCGCTGTGTCCGATTGTGCTGTGCCAGCCTTAATCGGCACTCGCTAACAGTTACTCTCTCTCCATTCGAGATCACGATGTCATCCAAGCTGGTGATGTCACCACACCTCCCATACGCTTCCCATCCTGTGCCAATTAATAAATAACAATCTGCCACTCACAGCCAGCAGCCGCCACGTGGCATTTGTTGCTCTCTGAGAGAGCGAGAATGACACAGAGGTGTGAGGAATCACAGAGACAAGAGATGAGGAAGGCAGTTATGCAGTAAGTGGGCGTCAATATGTCACACACTACATTCTCTATGTATTAAGATGTTATGGGCCAAACAGTGTTTTTTTGTTTTGCTGCAACTGCTGCACAGTAGAGATACAGCAATCTCCAAGCTCTACCCTGACAGCCTCCCACCGCCCGGTGTAAGGTCTTCCCCAAGGTCAACAAACCCATGCAGATGACCCCAACGCCAGATTTGGTAATGGGCCTTTTCTCCCCCACCCTGCACAAGCTCACCCAGGGCATTCTGTATTACGTAATCTACAATACTGGCCTGCCGTGTTCTCTTCTGCACTTCTGCACGGCTTAGTCTCTCATTCCTAGAAATTGCTAGCATCTGTCTGACAGATCTGTACATAAATGCAAACAACTTCTCTTTGTACTGATTAGTTAAGAGTGCAGCTCTGGGATTCAATTACGCAGATAGCAATCCTGCCTCAAATGCCCCTTAACGTACACTCAGACCGAATTCTATTCTGTTACAAAGCGGTTTCCATAGCCAATCAAAAGCCCGGCTTCTTAGAGCAATGAACCTTTTCACCTCCTTCTCCCAGTAGCACGCATCGTGTGCGTGCAAGTGTGCGTGTGCAAATGTCTGTGTGCAAGTGTGTACAGTCATTTCAGTCAGGCAACCGATAACACCCGGGTCTGCCCCTATACCTCTTGTCGACAAGCCTTCAACACTTCACGTGGTCTCAAGGTGCATATGGCCTGGCACAGACGCCGTGGTGACGTCACCGCAACTTACTGGCGAATGGCGGTTGTTGTTGTCGTTGTTACAGTGGGGAGTGGTGGCTCAGCGGTCAGCGCGCTTGGCTGCAGCTCATGGCCAACACAAATGAGGATTTTCTGGACCGATCCTGGGCCTCCCCTAGGTCGACTCAACCTCAAATGAGTACCTAGTGCAATGTGTAAATATTGACACTCAGGTGAAAAAGGCAGCTGGGCGTGGTGCTGTTCACCCACCTGCGCGTGTGCCGTGTCGACCTTCATAGGTGCTTGCTAACGGCACTTGACCCTACAGTCTATCAAGGCTATCCTAGAAATCTTTCTCTTTGTGGTGCATGTGCCAGTCAACTCAGTCAACGCATTGCACCTGGTTTGGTCCCGTGACCTCCTACCTACCCTGGTACAAGTGCTGTGGTGACATCGCCGAGACGGTTACGAACACTGCTGCTGTCCGTGTGTGTGCGTGCGTGCGTGCGCGTGTTCCTCCTCCGCTTACAATCGCGAGCTGCTCTGTCCTGCACGCAGCGGCTGCGTGGAACACGGCGGCGGGCTGCTGGGAAGCGGCGGCGCCGGTGACGACGGCGGCAGCGAGGAGGGTGGCGCGGGCGACTGCGTCGGCGTGCGCCGTGCATCGCCGCCCTCTCCGACCTCGAACGGGGTGGCACGGTACTTGAACGTCCGTCGCGGTTTGGGTGGCGCTTCCATGGGCGAGAGCGTGCGAGCGGGCGACAGCGCCGGCGACGCCGTCGGGCTTGGGCTGTCGCAGAGTGCGGGGTCGGCGTACACATTCTCCGAGTCCCACAGCGCCTCGCTCCGTGCGCTGTACATGCTGCCGACGGTGCTGTAATCCGTCTCGCTTAGCTCCGAGCTGCAGCTATCGCGCCGTTGCCGGGTGCCTCTCGCCACGGAGCCCCGGCGCTCGTGCGCCGCGCTGCGACCGGCGCCCGCCCCGCGGCCGGCGAGTGCCGCCCGCGAGCGTCGCGCCTCCCGTATGCTGTAGAAGATGCCGGGCAGCTCCGGCACGCCGTGGTTGGGGCAGCCCTGAGCGGCGCGCTCCAGTGTCCGCACGCGGGACAGCACCGAGGCACCGCCGCGCTTCCCGCCGCTCGGCCGCGCCGCTCCGCCCATAGGCGCCGACGCAGCTACCGACGTGGACCTCGGATCCTTCTTCCCGCTCGTCGCAGCCTCGTTACGCGCGGTTGATCCGTTGACCTTTGCCAGAGCCCCGCATCCGACCTTCGCGCCAATCGCAAGACGGCTATTGCTCTGCGTGCCGCAGCTCTCCACCGTGCGGCACCTCGCGTCCACGTCGCTTCCGCCACGGCCTGGCAGCACTGCAGGGCTCTCCGTACTCTCCCTGCCCACGGGCATCCCTGGCGGAGCACCCCCACTCGACAAACAGTCCCCAGCACGCACGCCCGTGGTCGATCCCGCTATTCTGTCTGATGCCGTACGAGCAAAGCCCCCTGATTTTATGCCGATGGTTTCACCGCTACAGCCCGTGCGGTCTCTCTGCTCGAATGACTTCCCTCCGACACTTTCCTGCAGTCCGTCGCGGTGCTTGGTCTGCGCACCCAGCAGGACACAAGTTGTCGCCACCGGCTTTGGCTGTGAGTGGGCGGGTGTGCGGTACCAGCCCTCCGAGGGTCCCGCTCTGAGTTCGCCCGTGCCCGATGTGCCCAATCGCACCGGGGCAGCTCGCTCACCCCCAAACACGAGACCGACGGCACAGCTGGCATTATTATTTAAGGATGAATCCGTATTTGCGGTTTTGATGACAAGACGCTTGCTGTTGGTTAACGTCTGCGCTACGGGTTGGCACGCAACCGAGTCCTTGACTGTCCGTCTCTGCGCGCCGTCGGCCTTCTCGGCGACATCCTGCCGAGCGTCCGAGCTCGGAGTTGATCCCGCACGCTCAAGAGCAGCAGTCGCTCCAACTGTCGAGCGAGCGGTCGTGTCCAGCCGTGTCGCCTCTCCTCCACCGCTTGTGGCAGCAGTCCGGTTTTTTTTGTCTGGATCAGGTTTCCGCTGGATAGCCCTGGCAGCCGTGCTGGCCTCGCTCGGCGATCGTGGCCCGATGAGGGGCACGCACGCCTGGCCTGGGTTCGCACCCTGCTCATCCTTCTCCCGCGATGCTTGCCGCCTCTCCGGCCCCGTCGGCGCCGCCGGCTCCCTTCGACCGACCGATGCTCGGGCCACGGTGCCCGCCCCGCTGCCTACGTCGGCGGTTCCCTGCCGCCCCTCCCAGCGCTCGATCCGTTGGCGGATGACCTCGGCGCGGCCTCGCGCGCTCGCCGCTCCCGCTCCTGCTCCCACCTCCGCCACCGCCGCCGCTGCCGCTGGGGCGTCGCCGGGCAGACGCGTGCATAGCACGCCGCCGTTGACGAGACCGTTTTGACGGGGCGGCTGCAGGAAGTTGCATTCAGCCCCACGCTCAGCGCTCAGGACGAAGCCTCTGTCGGCACTTGTCGGAGTCGTGGGCTCGCAGCTGAGGTCCCGCACTTGAGTCCTGCGCAGTGCATAACCTCCGGGCGGCCCGCCGGCCCGGCAGCCGTCCCCTCTCCTGCCGCCTCGGCCCCCGCACACGTCCACCTCGCTGCTGGCCAGCTTGAGCGTGTGCGGCCGGCATTGGGCACGGAGCGAGGAACTCTGGGGCTCAGCAGACGGCAGGCTCAGCAGGGACTGCGAGAGAGGCCTGGGGGCGTGGGTGGGTCCGCCCAGGGAGGGCAGAGGTTGGGGTGTGGGCAGAAACGTAAGTGTTAAAGAGAGGCTGCATTACCGATTTTGCACATGAGGACGTCAAAACTGTTCATTTGCAAATGGTAACGTGTAAATATTGAAGAGTGACAAAAATTCATCCACTGTGACTGTTGTTATTGGAATCAATTATGACTCAAAAGCACTGAAATGGAATCGGGCGCGTGCGATCCACGTGCTTGCGAGAGGCTCCACCACACAAAGACAAATAATCCCCAGACAGCCTTCACAGACAGTTAGGTCTCTGAAGGCTGTCTGGGGATAGCCCACGAAGGGATGTGGGTGACCAGCACCGCACACGACCTCTATTGTCACCCTGCACGGGAATCAAACTGGGATCATCAGAATTAGAGGGCAGCACATTGCTGCTCCCCACTCACAAAGATGCCCCATACAGCCTGAACAGACTGTAGGGTCAAGTGTCGTTAGCAAGAATCCATGAAGGTCGACACGGCACACGAGGGGGTGGGTGGCCAACACCACGCCCGTTCGCCTTTGTCTCCCCAGTGGTAATATTTTCACATTACACTAGGTACTCATTTGAGGCTGAGTCGACCCAGGGGAGGCCCAGGACCGGTCCAGAAAATCGTCACTGGTGTTGGGCGTGAGCGGGATTAGAACCCGGGCCGCCGGGTTTGTCGACCAGCGCGCTAACAGCTGTGCCACCGCTCACCACTCACAAGCACGCGCGCGCACTCGCGCGACACTCGCAGAGCGCAGGCCCTCACCTGTGCGCGGGCATGCGGTGCTTTGGCGTGGAGCTCGAGGATGGCACGCTGCTCTCCTGAGAGGGGACGACCGTGGTCATGAGGTCACGTGTCGCCTGCGTCCAACGTTCACCTTGCGCGGGGCGAGAGGAGCGAGCGCGTTCGCCGTGGGGAACCCTGAAAATAAACATAAATGAACGTCATCCGTGTGAACTCTGCTGATGGACCCTATCTGCCCAGATGAAGAAATATTAAATTATTCATTATAAGTATCCGGGCGGCGCGGTGGCCCAGTGGTTAGCGCTGTCGCCTCACAGCAAGAAGGTCCCGGGTTCGAATCTCTCGGCTCGGGTGCCTTTCTGTGTGGAGTTTGCATGCTCTCCCCGTGTCCGCGTGGGTTTTCGCCGGGCACTCCGGTTTCCTCCCACAGTTCAAAAAGCATGCTGCTACATAGGTTGATTGGCTCGCAGGCTAAATTGCCCCGCAGTGCCCAGCGATGGACTGGCATCCCGTCGTCGGTATATCCTTGCCTTGCGCCCTGTGTCTGCCGGGATAGGCTCCGGCTTCACCGTGACCCTGTATAGAACTAAGTGGTTTCAGACAATGAGATGAGATTATAAGTATCCACTTAATCCTGTACAGCAGGGGTGCATAACTTATTTTCCACGGAGGGCCAGATAAACTAACGAGAGAAAAGGTCTTAAACTGGTCGAGATCTCCACTCGCTCTCCAGATCCCCCCTTCCCTTGCAGGCACACAGAACATTTACAGTTACCTATAGCCGAGTAGGCTGATGTCAAAACACAAGTGTATTTTTAATTCGACAAAAAAATCAATGGAATTGTTTTCGAAAGAATGTTGATTGCTTCGAAAAGCTGCTCTCTCGGGACAGCCGCGTCGATGGCTCTCTCTCCTCTCCTCGCGACGTTTCGCCTCACACGTTGGAGGCATCCTCAGGCGAAGCCATCGACGCGGCTGTCCCGAGAGAGCAGCTTTTCGAAGCAATCAACATGCATCGAGCCGTGAAAACCTACATCATTACTTTCGAAAGAATGTCATTGTTTTTATTTTTCATTAAGGGCCGCATAGATTGCGTTACCCACACTTGTCGAATGTTTTGCACCTTTGCTGTAGAGGGTCACAACGAGCAGGAGACTATTCTGGGCAGACCAGGATGGGAGGCCAATCCATCAAAGGGCACCGGGAGCAATTTTGTCAGGGTTATTAACTTAATTAGGCAAAGTAACCCAGGTAAGCCTGTTGGAGGAAACTGGAGTACCAATGCATATGTGGAGAGAACATGCAAACACCATACAGAAAGGCACCCAAGCAAGGAATATAACTAAGGACCTGCTTACGGTCAGGCGGTAGCTTGATTCACTGCGCCACCTTTCCGCCAATCAAAAAATATTGTTCAGCGAAATGCCCACGATGGACTTGTAAAGCGTGGGCATAAGCGTGTGCGTGGGATTGTTGGTGTATTTGTATATACCTTTGTTTGTACACGTGTGCCCACAACACAGAATCTACATCACGCGTAAGGATAAGATTCAATGCATGTGCATGCATGCAAACCATTGCGTTGTTGATAATTACCGAAAAGTTTTGCTTATAAATGCAGTAATATGGCATATGACCACGGGGGAGTCCCTTTATATACGGACTTAAATTTTGAGTGTGGCGAGCTACCAATCACCCTGTAGAGTTATGTTATCCAACCAGCTGCAGCCATCAGGCCATTAAGCCACCCAGAGAGCTACTCCACAATCGCCAGCCAGTCGGCCAGCAGGTCAGAGAGCCAGTTAGATAATGAGCCAACCAGTCACTACCCAAGAGCCCAATAGCCTGTCAAGGGCGGGTCTCGCCCTCTTAAGAGTTGCTCTGCGGCTAAACCGTTTGCCTCACGATGAGACTGGTTGCGAGTTCAAATAACATTGCGGGATTAATGTGGTCTAAGATCCCTCTGGATTTGATGAAATGTGGGGAGCCGCCCCCCCCCCTCCCCGACTCCCCATCTCCACGAGAATGTGGAATTTTCTCCATTGCCTCAGGGCTACCAGCGGAGATAAGCGCCGCTCCCATGCTGGCTCCCATGCTCGTCAGGGACAGGAGACACTAACGCGCTTGACAGCAAGCCAACGTCCTTGTAGACAAAGGCAAACTATGTCCCGTATTGTTGAATCGTGCCGACTAAGTCTCCTCGGCCTTCAAGCTATCAACCCTGGTGATGACAACGCCTCAAGCTGGATGGAATTGGACGCCGAATCCACATAATTTGCTGAATACACAAGGAAAGCCGGCTGGCGAGGAGGATGATCGGTAAACCCACCAGCAAGTGGGACACATGCCGAAAGGGTTGTAAAAGATGCCAGAGCCAAAATAGGGGCAGGCAGCCCACTCGTGGTCCGATCCCAGGAATACCCAGCGCGGTCCCCAGAGAATCCTCCCTCACCTCGAGCCTTACAACCATTCTCTCCGAAAACTTGGCTTAGATCCACACACAGCTGTGAGCTAAAGTCACGTGCGGGAGAGGGATGCGATGTGGAAGCGAAGGGTAGGAGGATGATGGGACAGGGGTTCGGAGCCAGAGAGTTGAGGGATGGGGGGGGGAAGACGGTGGGGGAGACGCGAGGATCGAAGAGGGAGGGTGTGAGAGGAGGTACAAAGTGGGAGAGTTGAAATTGTAGTCGGCATGGAATTAATCACCCGTCCGGAGATGTGATGAAATGTTAACATCTACATCATAGATGTCTTTTATTACAGCAACAAGTGCCCAGTCAGCTTTCAAACGAGAGACGTGGGATTCCTGCGATGCAAATGTCCAAACTGACCAACGTGACAACGCATCAAAACACATGGCAAATAAACTTACTCGCAGCAACAATCTGTGCGTTAATGAAACTCTAACCGTAATCATAAAAGTAAATGGTAATGCGTAAGATTGCACATGTGAACAAACTCACAACACCAACTTGTACGAAGATGAAAACCCAACCATAATCATGAAGCATACAAGAGCCACTCAGAATTGCACAGCACAATAAATTAACAATAAAGAGCAACAGTGTAGCAGTGGCAGAATCAGTACAAGCTTCCAAACAAATCGGTGTTTTTCGCCTCGCTGTTTGTACCCTTGTTTTTCTGTCTCGTCCGAACTGCTAAGCTGCAATAAAACCATTGCGCCAATGCATCGTTGCGTGCCCTGCGATATACTGGCATTACATCCGAGGTAGTCCCAAGCCTTGTGCTCTACGTTCGCCGGGATAGGCTCTGCTCCCTCCTCCCCCCCCCGCGACCTTGTACAGAATTATTCGGGCATTGACAATAAATGAATGATGTCTGTTTAAAGGTAAAAAAATAGCTCTGGAGGGGAGGTAGACAGTGGCAGGAGAAGAGGAAGCGAATCAGCGAGACATTTTGAATTCGGTGTTGTAAGGAGGGACTGGGTAAGAGGCAGCAGACATGGGGGAGCGATCGTGAGTGGGTGGAGGATAGATGTTTCACGTGTACAGCCGACTCCTTGGGGATTCCTCATGCGATGATCCTTGAACATCCTTCCTGAACATGTGGGGTACAGTAACGCGCAGCCCACTATCTCGCGTGTAGCCACTCGCCGGCAGCGCTGTATATCCGACCCCACGCACAAATGTGAACCCGTTCTCGTTATTTAATACCGTTCGAGAGCGGTACGCCGTGTTCTCGTGGTGTATGTAAATTATAAAATTGTGGAATTTCACTCACATTTGGAATGTCACGTATTAAAGTATACTAAGTATGAAATGTGACTGACACGTTAAAGAATTACAGCTTCACTAACCCCCCAAAGTATCGAAACATTAGCTCATGCCATGTTGGTTTCCTTCCCAACATTCGTCGGGGTGACAAGTTGTTTCAAAGGTCAGAGCACTGACGCAGCACCTCTGAAATTCTGGGTTCAAATCCAAGTTTCAGCCACCCATGATTAAACGGGGTTCCCAAATGTTACCAACATTGATGGTCTCAACTTTGTTAACAATGTCTGCACAGAAAACGATTTTTAAAAAAATCACCTGATGTTTAATGTTAATATTTGACATTACAATTTATGACACGCACAGTATTTGTTCAGTGTTGAAAGTTTTCATTCGAAGAGAGAATAACTCAGATGCTTGAGGAAACCCACAGCGAGGTGGGGGGAAGGAAACCACAAGGATAGCCGTTGCCAACATTTCTGTCAAGTGACAAGCGCCTCTTTAATAATAATAAATGCATTTATAGAGCGCTTTTCACCTGAGAGTCAAACAGCGCTTCACAGAGCTGCAGAGACCTTGGCACGTCAAAAACATCGGCACCAGAACTACAAATCAGCAGCAATAACATTTTTTGGGGGTTTTTTTTTAAATATACACATCGTTGCAGAGGGCGGCGCAGTGGCCCAGTGGTTAGCGCTGACGCCTCACAGCAAGAAGGTCCCGGGTTCGAATCTCTCGGCTCGGGTGCCTTACTGTGTGGAGTTTGCATGCTCTCCCCGTGTCCGCGTGGGTTTTCGGCGGGTACTCCGGTTTCCTCCCACAGTCCAAAAGCATGCTCCTGGATAGGTTGATTGGCTCGCAGACTAAAATTGTCCCGCAATGCCCGGCGATGGACTGGCGTCCCGTCGTCGGGTGTATTCCTGCCTTACGCCCTGTGTTTCCGGGATAGGCTCCGGCTCACCGTGACCCTATATAGGATTAAGCGGTTTCAGATAATGAGATGAGACATCGTTGCAGAACAACAAGTCAAATATGATCAGACATATAACGTGAACAAAACAGACTTTACTAATTGGCTGTTATCGGGTGGTGAAGGGTTTAGGACAAACATTTTTTACCGTGACCTAACCCAAAAAATGCAATCCATCGATAACATTGGTCACAAAAGCCTTCGAATTAAAGAGAGAACGGCGTATGTCGTGCACACACGTACATACAAACATACACGGCCAAGTTCAATGACAATGCACAATCCACATCAACACAGGCAAGCCAAGCGCAATCACTTAAGGACGATGCTTTAAAAACAATATTTAAATTTGAAGCTAACAGTTCAAAGCCCTCTCACTTCAGGCAGGACACGTGGATGAGTGTAGTCCATCTCGTGTGCACAACGTAAAAGTTCCGTTGAAGGCATCCCAAAATGTATGCTTGTGAATTCACCTTCCATGGGAAGGTGAATTGTTCTGTAGCAGCGTGAGATCTGATTACACATCACGTCATCTCGTGACATGACCCCAACAGCAACATTTTAGCAACTTTGGTAAAAAAAAAAGCTAAAACTATGACGCTTTCCAAACACATTTAAGCCTAGTATTGGGCAAAAACTGCGATTGCATGATGTTGTGAAGACACAACCATCGCTCACTCACAACTCATTTGTAATTTAAATGCCGTCACCGCGCATATTTATCAGGAAGCAAAAGTTCCAGTGGGACAAGCAGGTACTGGTTTATCTGTGCAATTAGATTAATTTCAAACAGGAAGCGTACACATTGCGAAGCGCTGCACTGCAAATGACAGTGAACAAACGCGTAAAAAAAAAGAGTATGAATCCAGCGTGTTTTTGCACTGGGATGCGGTCCTGTGTTTTATATGACACGACGGGCATCGTTTTGAAATGAGACCGCATGAATCATCAGATCATCGGTTTGTCGTAAGAGCTGTGTTTTTTCTCTTCTTCATGCATCTGGATTGGCTCATAGCGCGAGCACCACTCATCAATCCAAGTTTACCGAGTCACATTCCACTCCGTGCTACCTTTGGCAGTGGCGCACTAACGCCATGAACCCACAATTCCCAGCTATGGTTAATGTCACGGGGAAAGTGACACGGGATACGAACATGCTTGCCAACTAAACAAGTTGATGAAGTATGGTCCTACAACCACAAGTGCAACAAGTACGGTGTAACTGATAAGAAAGTGGTTGAACCATTAAATAGTGAAAGGGGCGTGGGGGTTGTGATACCGGTAAGAAATGTGAGTTACGTTCACCCCAGCCTAAGTTAGGTTACTTTCACACTCGCAACCGTGGGTTGGCCTTCATTCAGCTGTGAATTGGGCAAAGTGAAATGCGGGGGGCGGTGGGGTAGATGGAGGTTGGGGTCAGTCCCTGGAGGACATTTAAGGCGGTGAGGCCAATCCTGTTGTTGATTCAGAGAATTGTGATACTGTACGTGCATGCGAACACGCATTATTATCTTTATCTGCGGACCATTGTGTGTAAATAGCATGCGGTTTGTGTGTGTGTGTGTGCGCGCACTGCCATTGAAATGCTGCGGACGTGAATTTCAACTGCGCCTGCTCTGCGTTCTCAACGCGCCTGGACGTCTCGCTCCGTGACATCGCGTCGCCATATAAGGCGTCCGAAGCACAGAACTTTGATATTTTTGCCCAAATCGAGCAGCGAGAGGCGAGCAGGCAAATTACCACTTGCACAAGCACGAGAAGCACAACGATTCCCCCATAGAACCTTAACGGACTCGAGGGTCAAGTGCCCTTAGCGAGCACCGATGAAGGTCGACGCGGCACACGAGCGCGTGGGTGACCAACACCACGCCCGGCCGCCTTTGTCTCCCTGGTGGCATTATTTGCACATTGCACTCGGTACTCATTTGAGGCTGAGTCGACCTAGGCGAGGCCCAGGACCGGTCCAGAAAATTCTCACTTGTGTTGGCCGTGAGCTGGATTCGAACTCGGGTCGCCGGGTTTGTAGCCCAGCACAGACGCACAATACCCGCGCATGCCCACGAAAGACTAAAGACAAAGATTCCCTCATCTCATCTCATTGTCTGAAACCGCTTAGTCCTATACAGGGTCACGGTGAAGCCGGAGCCTATCCCGGCAGACACAGGGCGCAAGGCAAG
>JAZEWT010000005.1:19552628-19570466 GCA_036362905.1 Mordacia mordax
CGTGACAACATGTCTGGACGTGTAATGATGTCGGTTTTCACGGCTCGATGCATGATGATTGCTTCGAAAAGCTGCTCTCTCGGGACAGCCGCGTCGATCGCTCCCCCTCTCCTCTAACGTGTGAGGCGAAACGTCGCGAGGAGAGGAGAGAGAGCCATCGACGCGGCTGTCCCGAGAGAGCAGCTTTTCGAAGCAATCATCATTTCCCGACATGTCCAGCAGCTCCCCCATCAGCAGGCTCAAGCGGTGCCCCTGTGACGGCAGACATTTACCTTTCATTCCACGACTCAATAATCACTTTAAAAAATATTATTTTTTACCGAAAATGTGAATTTGACGGCAGAACAGCGTGCTCGTTTAAATGATGGCACACTCTTCAGCAGGTGCAGTTTGACATCTCGCCTTTGCAACAGGTATGATTTCCCAAGCGATTTAATTAACGGTGTCACGTGTGTGCAAACCGACCCATCTCATCTCATTGTCAGAAACCGCTTAGTCCTGTACAGGGTCGCGGTGAGCCGGAACCTATCGCGGCAGACACAGGGCGCAAGGCAGGGATACACCCATGATCGGACGCCAGTCCATTACCGGGCACTGCGGGCAATTTGGTCTGCAAGCCAATTAACCTATGCAGCAGCATGCTTTTTGGACTGTGGGAAGAAACCGGAGTGCCCGGCGAAAACCCACGCGGACAAGGGGAGAGAACATGCAAACTCCACACAGAAAGGCATCCGAGCCGATATTCGAACCCGGGACCTTCTTGCTGTGAGGCGACAGCGCTACCCACTGGGCCACCGTGCCGCCCAACACAAACGATTTTCAGTCGGTGGATGGGTACGCAATGTTTGTCAGAGAGGCAATGCGGGCAGTGTGAGTGAGGCTGCCAAGCAGTGGAGTGAGATCACCTGGGAGGACGAGAGATTACGTTGTGTTGACCCTCACCGAGGGCAGAGTGAGAGGAGCTGCGAAAGGGAGCAATCGCTACGTTCGCTACGTTAAGATTACCTCTTCTCGCGCACTTTTAAAGCGGCAGCCGCAATCGGGGCAACCGATTTGCACCTTATCGTTCAGTGATCTCTCCAAGCCGATCTGTGCGCGTGAGACGCACGTCAGGTGAGACGCCCATCAAACGCGTGAAACCCGACAGGCCTACGGGGTTTTCGGACGCACTGCCTGCTT
Source organism: Mordacia mordax (assembly GCA_036362905.1). Taxonomy (NCBI): domain Eukaryota; kingdom Metazoa; phylum Chordata; class Hyperoartia; order Petromyzontiformes; family Petromyzontidae; genus Mordacia; species Mordacia mordax. Next base: position 19,553,808 of record JAZEWT010000005.1, read on the forward strand.
CACGGGAAAATATGAACCGTGGAAGCTTCAAGGGCACTGAAGTTGAGAAATCTATGGGTTCTTGGCAGCAAATCCTCGAATGTGCTTAAAAAGGTCAATCACGCAGACACAGGCTCCATCCGTATCACTACCATATCACCTCCAGCGCCACAGCACGGACTCCCCCCCCCACCACGCACACCCCCACCGCCACTCTCACACTCCCAACTCCCATAGCCGGGTGACCCCTAACCTCTGACTGTCGCCATGGTGAGTCTGCCCCCTTTCCCTCCGACATAATCCACCCCAGCAGCTGCATACCAAAAGCTCATGCGCACAGAATCTTTACTTACACACGGAGCAGTGCATTCTTGACGCATTCCATCCATATGGAGACGCGTCTCTGCACTTGCTTTGTCTGTGAAGCGCGTTGATGTGGGGGTGGCGGACAAGATAGGCTTCTTTTTCCTTCAGGGATTTAGCAAAACTCTACGCGCATTGCAGAAGTTGGTCCGACGTATGCTGTTGTGAATCTGCACCAGGTCGTGTACACGCTTATCGCTGCTCCCTTATCGTTTTTGGGAAGCCCACTTAATTTGACTTGCTATTTTACACTCGTCGAAATACGGAACTGATCGTTAAATAAGCCATCATCGCTTGTATCTATACATGCACTTAGTACGTTGTTTTACGGTAAAATATATTTAAGAACAACAATTACAAATTGAGTGTAAAAACTGTCGGCATTCAAAATATTTTAATGGAGCACATATGGACTGGGGGGACCCATGTTGCTGCGGTTAGAATACTGAGCTATGAACCAAGTGAGCTGAGTCATAAATGTAGTTAACATCTGTGACCAGTCCTGGGCACATTTACTCTTTACCACCTCGCTCTAACCGGTACGATGAGCTATGATCAAACAACCCCCGTGACTGACATGAGGTGGGCAGGCCTTCATCTAGCAGTGGATTAACACAGGGGGGTGGTACGGTACATGATTTATTAATGCACATTGATTACAAGAATGTTTCTATGTAAAAGCATGTGGCGACAAACAGGTCTCCTAATTATGAATAAATGCAAAGGAAATGTAGTTGAAAAAATAAACAAACATGTTAAGGAAATGCAATTGCTGAATGCTTGATCGTGACAGAAAAGTGGCTGCCTGCGTTATAGGGAAAGCTGTGCATGTTATTAAAAACAGTGCGACGAGTGGAGATTGAGATGGAGTGGTGACGCAGAGGTCACTGTAGCCCTGGTGACCTTTGATTCCTGGCCATGCCTTAACAGCAGCAGCGAGCAATATCGGAAATAGTCCTGGGCCGTGACCTTATCAATGGACACCGACCAGTGTGGGGAAGTATGATTAAACCCCCCCCCCACCCAATGTGTGATGGTGTGGAGAGGCGTTTGTTTAGCCGACTAAGGACTGTCATCTATTGTTAACATTAATAAGCAGATAACAGCAAGACCTCACAGATTTTAAATTGTACTTTGGACATGTGCTGAAGTAACCGTTGAAGTGAATATTACTTATCCAGTCAAAATTTCTGCCCTCAGGTGATGCGACAAATAAGATCGACACAGCTAAAGCCCTTTATAAACCTACGCAGGAACGCTGTATGTTGACTTGGGTATCATATAACAGAGCGGACATCTAGGGAGAGAGTCTTGTTGACAGGGAAAACGAATTCCAACACCTGGGAAATATGCTCGTAGCCAGCTTTGGGCTGTCGACAGATGTCTGGCTCTCACTGAGGATGAGCATCAGTTGCTTAACAGTGTGTGACAGTCGCTGCGCCTGTCGCCTTCACGCGAAGTTATGTCTGGCCATGATCAAGTCCTCTCGCCTTCATGCTTGAAAAACACAGCTTACCTGAAAGGGACACCTGCGCTGGTGTGAAATAGTCCAAGACTGCCGGAGTGCACGCCATCCTGCGCGAGAACACGTTGGGCCGTGCACTGTGTAAGGAGCCTGCAGATTTTATAATTTGGACATCAAAAGTCCAGCGAATGGAATCCTCCATCACGCGAGGCTGTCTTGGCTACAGCGTGTCCGAGCAGCTGTTGTTCAGACAACGATAGTGTGCCAAACGGGCATAACAGGAGGCAGAGGAGAGGTTGACATATCCTTCGGTATGAAAAATGTAAATGCAAAAATGTATTTCTGCTACTTAAACCACTGGCGTTTAAACTTGTTTTAAGGTGGCTTGTAAACGATGCTGGTTAGAGCTATAATAATTCATCTGCACTGCCCCAAAATGTTTTTTTTATTGTCACTATTCAGGGTTGCAATGTAAGTCAAGAATATTTTTAAAAATTTAACTTTGCTGTTCACTACAGCAACTCCTACGGCTGTAAGGATCACGTAAATCAATTACACACAACGCATACGAACCACAGCTGACTGATTCTTATACACACCTTTCTATCACGAGCTTATGAGTTGCTTTTAATTCATTACAGACTTAAATGTAGCGTGTCATAACATACGCATATTACCCATGACCTCATGAGTGAGACAGACTTCATCATTTTATATAGCAATGACACAAACGTTATTGTGAAGTCACGCCATTTATCAAGAAGGGATGGATGAGTTAGCTCTTGTTGGTTACTGCTATTGCATGTGATTATGCAAGTTTATTTTGCATATACAGGTTTGTGCGGGTGTGATTGTGAAATGGTGAATTGTGAAGCTTGTGTTTTGTCTTTGTATAATGCGTGTGCATACATGTGTGTTTGCAAAGGTTTCTGTCTATGTATAAATGGCATCGTTTGTGTGTGTGTGTACTTGTCAGTGAGCTCCTCCAGTAAGCGAGGCAGTGTTGACTGAGTCACGTAGCTCGCATGCCCATCCAGCTTCAGATAGAGGGGGCTAAACGGGTACAACACGGGCTGGAGACGCGATGGTTACAAGGAAGATGTGGAGTTGAGTGGACTTGCCGATGACCAGTACCAGCAGTATCAAGATCGGCATCTGTGGAGGAGGTTCATGAAGGACACTACTGGGGAGTTAGAGGCAGTCACCTTCCAGCAGGAGTAACGCTCACAACAAGTGGAGCCCTTGAATGATAACATTTAGCAATGTGACACAGTGGGGAGCACAGAATATTCATCTGGCTGTTATCTCAATTAATGATTCCAAGGCACTTGGGTCTGTCTTGTGGCCTTCTCTGGCCAGCAGAGAGGCTTCCACGCTTCACGTAATGGCCTCAAGGTACGCCTAACCTGGCACTATCATCATTGTGACGTCACCTCAACTCAGTGGCGAATGGAGGCGATTGATGTTGTTGAACCGATCGTTGTGTATGCGAGTACACACGAGTGTGTGTGCGTCACGGTGTGTAACGGTAGCTATACACGCACCGCTTGTGTCGCGACATTCTTTGCGCGCCTGGCGTCCATCTGGGGACGTGTGTACAGTGCGCTTTGTTTTTCGGGTTAGGATTTTAACTCCTTTATTTAACCACGCACTCTTCCTGACAACAAACTACACGGTCCATCAAACTCAAGGTTGAGACACGCATCGCAGACACCCAGGCACATGGTCACCTGGCCAGTCACTCAGTCACTCACCCAGAGGCAAAGATATCCAGCTGCATAACCACATGTTGTGCCATCGAGCTACTAACAACAATGTGATTGCGACACAGCCACCCACAAGCTCATCCCGACCTATGAACATCAAGCCACCCAGCTGTATCTAGGCCGTGTCCACTTCACTGACCATCCTCCTGACCATCATCTACCAAGCTTATTCACCACACATAGTCAGGTAGCCTTAAGCCACCTGGCTACGAAGGTACATTGCCGTCAAAGGTAAGATTCTTTCCCAAAACTTCCTCGTGACCTTTCCCATTACCTACATTGCCAGCAGACCATAATTCACAAAGCCAATTAATCAGAGGTCCACCCAATCATCAACCATTGTTGATGTCTATTACAGCCAGCTATGAACCATAAGACCAGAATCTGGTTACATCTAGCTTCAAGGCAGACTTTGTAGTTGGCAAGGGTACGCATTGGCTATCGAAAACGGTGAAGCATTCCAAATTTCCCACATAAATTACCGCGGAGCAGCAGAACGTCATGACGGCTGCGATGAGGAAGGACCGTCAATGCTGCAAAGCCAACACTGTTTTCTTTCATTAGGACTTGCTCTAAAGGCAGCAAAAGGGACTCTATTATATAAATAAATACCACCGGAGAACGTTGACGACACTTCGGATATGACGGGTGGTCAAAACAACTCAAGATCAGTCCTCAAAAAGTTGGCACCGACTTAACGCCGAGTTTATTTTGAAAGCCTCATCACCATCACCAGGCCTCGGCTCGAGTGGTAAAGAGGGGGAGTGCGCGTCCCCAGTGTCGTTCTGGTGATGACATCACCCTGCTCCAGCAGCGGAGCCAGAAAGGCCTGCGCCACGTTCTAGTACTTATTGGCACGAGGGATGTACTTGGTTCGGAACATTTCCTGAGAAAATCTCTTCCTGGAAATTGTTTTGTCCTATCACATACCCATTACACACAGCGGGGAAAGATAGAATGAGCAGCGCTTACGCAAACTTAACAAAACAAATTGTGAGATAATTCTAAATGGCTGACTGGGAGAGAAACATCCGTTGATATAAAGGTTCAATAAAGCATAACAGAGAATAAGCGTATTTCTGTTTAATACTTCAACAGCCTGACCCCAATTCTGCAGTGAGTCACAATATCTCACAATGTCTGTATTGAAAAGCTGAGCAGTGGTTCTCATAATTTCTGCACCCACAAGCCACTGTCATGTCCCAAGAAAAAAAAATGCGGGCCATTGTGCAAGAAAAAAAAATAGTGTTTTATGACTAAAAATCACACCATCGGCAACAGTAATGATGATACAATTTGTAAGGCGCACAAATTCCATGTCTGGTCATGGACGAGACATAGACGCGCGAAGAAACCTCAGACAAAGGGAAGGGGGGGGGGAGAGATGGCCAGACAGCCAATAGGCTGCCAACATTTGCCAGACACTGCGTCCTGTATATTACGATGCCATCGACCAATTAACAGTTACAGAGACCACCAGTGGTCCATTGACCACAGCTTATTAACCACTGACCGAAAGCATGCCTCCACTGCTAGTGTTTCATCGAATACCTGAGATGATTGCACTCAACAGCCGTTCTTTCTGGATGGCCGTATCGAGCATTCCTCGTCTCTCCTCTTCGCGACGTTCCGCCTACCTTTTTACAGAGAGGAGGCATCATTAGGCATCTGAACGCGGGAGGCAAAATGTCGCGAAGGAGAGAGGAGGAATGCTGGACACAGCTATCTCTAAACAGACAGTGATTCTCATGCATCGAGCAGTCAGAAACTACATCAATAAAAAAAACGAAAGAGCGCATGAGACATGACTTTGAAAAATGTGTTGCGCAAATGTGCGCAGAGGCTTAGTGCACGGGCAAAATCAGAGACATTTATACCATCTTGGGGTAGCCAAACTATAGCTGTTGCTTTTTATTTAAAGCATAATGAATAAGACAGAGGTGTTTGATATCTAACTCAATTCAAGTGGTTATCACATAATTCACTTGCGATTGGCCACGTAAAGAAATTGGAAGCGCCAATGCGATGTTATTTGAGGTGGTGACAACAAGCGGAATGCCTGGTCTGGGCTCATGGAGCGTCACAACTATAGGGGAATAGTGATAACATCATGGGTTACTGCATCAAGATCAACTCATTCTTTCACAAGTGATTGTGTACAAATGCGTAGTTAACACTGGTTTAAAGGCACGACGCTGTCTAATACATTGCTGAGCACTGGAGCGGAACACTGCTGTGGTGAAAATTCTACATTCCTATGGCAGAAGACAGTGCATCCATAGCACCATCATTTTTTTGGCTCTAACAATACATTTTATGAGCACTACAAACACATTTTTGTTGTATTTTAGACAGCTACTCAGTTTCATACTGGGCATTTTGTTGATATCTGCACATATGCATCACATTCACACATTTATTTGATGTGATCTTTCATGTATGATACATTTTATAGAGCCATTTGAGAGGCAACTGTAAGAATGATGCTATCTCATTGTCAGAAACCGCGGTGAGCCAGAGCCTATCCCGGCAAACACAGGGCGCAAGGCAGGGATATATCCACGATGGGACGCCAGTCCATCACCGGACACTGCGGGCAATGTAGTCTGCAAATCAATTAACCTATGCAGCGGCATGTTTTTTGGCCTGTGGGAGGAAACCGGAGCGCCCTGGCGAAAACCCACGCGGACGCAGGGGAGAGAACATGGAAACTCCACACAGAAAAACACCCGAGCCGAGATTCGAACTCGGGATTCTTGCTGTGAGGCGACAGCGCTACCCACTGCGCCACCGTGCTGCCCCGAATGACACTATATAACATCAAATTATTACTATGAATATAGCTGTTATATTACTATTATCAAAATCAACAGGGTGACACACTTTTGCCAATGTAATTCCCAGACGCATCAAAACATTTTTTCTCTCCTAAAATTGAATTGGAAACACAAAGGCATGAATCCTCATGCAGAAAACATTATGCATCTCATATATACCGACTACATAGTCAGTTTAACATCCTATGGGAGTAAACAGCAGGAAATATTGGCATAACTAGGCAAAGAAGGCTAAAAATTATTTGTGCGTACAGCAATGTCACGAAACAATTGTAGAGATGTACCAAAGGGACAAAGCGTAAAATAGAGGATTACCACTCCAGCCTATATTTAGAGAGAACCACGATGAAACAAAGAGGTGAATGTGAGGGAGGTGGAGGTGCTTTTGGGAAGCTGAACTTGGTCGTGAAACTGAGCTTACAATGCGGCTAAAGAGGGTCCTTTTTAATCGATGTGTACGGCCTGCTGTGGACACAGGGATCGAAGACCGGGTCATCAGTTATACGGATGGAATGTTAGTTGAAAAGTGACCAAAGTAACATAAAGAGACCTACACTTGGAAGTACAATGAGAAACAAGGAGGAACACTCGGGTTATAAAAGAAAACACACACTCACACACAGGTTAAAGCCATTAGTCAATCGGTTAGGAAACAATGCTGCTCTTTCGGGATAGTAGTGAAAACCTATATCAATGCATTGTGAATTAAAAAGTGGGTTTGGGCAGAACATGTCATCCGAAGCGATAATGGGAAGTGGTCAAAGATAACGATGGAGGGGCATCTCACGGAAGGAGCATTTTCAAAATTACGTCTGCGAAGGAGACGGGACAATAAAATCGTCTGGTGTGCAGGTGCACCTCCATTACACAACCGCAGGATCGTGCCAGATGGCGCAGACTGGGGTGGGCTTTCATCCAGCAGTGGAGTGTTCAAGGATGATGATGGCTAACAGTACCATTCTGTGTACCCATTACAATATAATGATGTAGGTTTTCATGGCTCGATGCATAACGATTGCTTCGAAAAGCTGCTCTTTCGGGATAGCCGCATCGAGGAGCGATCGACGCAGCTATCCCAAAAGAGCAGCTTATTGAAGCAATCGTCATTACCCATTACAATGTTTTTTTTTTGTGCCAAAATACAGCTGCCAATTAAGCCAAATCCTTGGATGCGATCTCAACATTATTTGCAGAGGCGCTGAATACTGTCCTTAATGATAACGTATAAAGATGATTGCTTCCAAAATCTGCTTTCTCGGGACAGCTTCGTCGTTCGCTTCCTCTCTTTACCTTGCGACGTTTCGCCTCACACGTTGCAAACGAGGAGATTAGTCACAGGTGGAGCAGGATGTGGTTAATGTGATTCCGGGGTGTGAGCAGGACTATGGAACACTTTCAAGTGGACCCGGACAGTCGTCCATTGTTCCTGGAATGCAGCAACTCTGTGGAGGTGACTCAACACATACATAGTAGCTACATGTAAATATGAGTCACAAACAAAACACACGCACACTGCACACGAGGATGCCTCTAATGTGTGAAGCGAAACGTCGTGAGGTGGAGAGAGGAAGTGAACGACGCGGCTGTCCCGAGACAGCAGCTTTTCGAAGCAATCATCATGCATCGAGCCGTGAAAACCTACATTATTACAAAATGTAAAGACTCAATTGCAACATTGACGTAAGGCTCAAAGGCCATACATTTTGTTATTCCTGCATTAAGCAAAGTTTAAGGATGCAATGTCTATGACAATACAATGTTCAATTACAGTAACTTAAATTCTATAGTAACAGAAACAATGTCACCAACATATACGCATCATTGACCGCGGCAAATTCAGCACGATATTATATGTCAACAGTTTTGATTTCTTTATTTAACTAATCTCATCTCATCTCATTATCTGAAACCGCTTAATCCTATATAGGGTCACGGTGAAGCCGGAGCCTATCCCGGAAACACAGGGCGTAAGGCAGGCATACACCCGACGACGGGACGCCGGTCCATCGCCGGAATATTTAACTAATAGAAACCATTATTTGAAAACTATGGCCCAAATAATGAAGCAGCTTAATAGGAAACCCAGGACCAATTATTAAACCAATGTTCCCACGTCCACGCACGTCATTACCATGGTGGAACCCTTGAAGGGAATTTTGATATCAATACTCTTGCTGGATCACCGTTTTCCAGATCACCTGGACTTAGCCTGATCTCACCAGAACTCTAAATCTTAGAGGATTTGAACCTTGAAAATAACCGGTTGGGTAATCATCATGCACAAACAGGGAGCTGCAGGGTTCCGTAGTGAGCAGCAGAAGGTATAAGGTTCTTCTACGTCCTTCTCCAAAGCCACGCTGACCAGTTTGGTGAAGTACGATGGCATAACCCCCACGGCTCTCACCGCATTGGGAGGCGCTCATCCAGCAGTAGATTGACAAGACCTGTGCATGTACGCATCGGTCGTGTCTACTGTTGTTGATCCACGGGTGAGTAAATGGCTCTTTGGGTTGTCATTCGTAATCGGTTGTTACGGTTCGACTGCCGCAGGCCTTCCATACACTCACATACCGTTGTAATCTAATCTCATTGTCTCATTGTCAGAAACCGCTTAGTCCTGTACAGGGTCGCGGTGAGCCGCAGCCTATCCCGACAGACACAGGGCGCAAGGCAGGGATACACCCACAATGGGACGCCAGTCCATCACCGGTAACTGAGGGCAATTTAGTCTGCAAAGCAATTAACCTATGCAGTATCATGTTTATGGACTGTGGGAGGAAACCGAAGTGCCCGGCAAAAACCCACGCGGACACGGGGAGAGAACATGCAAACTCCACACAGAAAGGCACCCGAGCCAAGATTCCCGTGCCGCCCACCGTTGTATCAAAATGCTAAAGTTTTGAATGAACATTGATGTTCAAGACCCCGGCATAGTTTTAATCGCTCACCACAATGAGGACCTCTGGTCATAAATGATCCAAATCACATAACATACCACGCAATAATAATAATGATAAAACTACCATGAGCAGCAGTGGTGTTGGCCCTTATGGAGGGGCCCAAAGCAGAAATTTAATTAGTTTTGGGGGCAGGTGGGCATTTTAATATTTAAAATCCTCGAGAGATAACACAAGAAATGCAGACAAGATCTATAGATTTAGTGAGAGGGGACATTGAGACAAAAATGAGACGTGTCGTGTGAGATGAGAATGGAGGTGCAGCCAAGATACAGATGAGATGTTTGGTTAGGATGGCACGGTTGCCCAGTGGGTAGCGCTATCGCCTCACAGCAAGAAGGTCCCGGGTTCGAATCTCGGCTCAGGTGCCTTTCTGTGTGGAGTTTGCATGTTCTCCCCATGTCCGCGTGGGTTTTCGCCGGGCACTCCGGTTTCCTCCGACAGTCCAAAATACATGCTGCTGCATAGATTAATTGGCATGCAGACTAAATTACCCTCAGTGTCCGGTGATGGACTGGCGTCCCATCGTCGGTATTTCCCTGCCTTGTGCCCTGTGTCTGCTGGGATAGACTCCGGCTCACCGCGACCCTGTACAGGACTAAGTGGTTTCTGACAATGAGATGAGATGTTTGGTAAGCTTTTTTTTTATTAGGATTTGAATTTGCGCCGATATAAGACGCACTCCTAAGAATGTTTTAATTCGATGACCGTTGCGCTACTTTGGGGCTGCAAACTTTTGTTTGATTTGCTCATGCATAGGCGCCGCCACTACCGGGTGAGAATAACCGTATTGTTATCATAATCCACTCTCCAGAAATAGACAGGACCCTCGACTGGTAAAATATAGCGCAAGGAAATTAAGTAATTACCATCGCTGCTGCGTGTAGCATTAGTGTAAATAGCCTGCCCTCAACTAACACTTAGAAACACTCAAAGCCACTTACTTGCGTGGCTGATGCGTGTAAATGTAATAACCGATTCCACAGTCTGGGTGAAAAAAAAACTGACTTTGTAGTACCATCGTTAATCGCTTAACCAATTGTTGCGTGTGTCAAGTATTTCGTTAAATAACCTGATAAAAAAAATAACCACTGCTGCTTGTATGCCTCAGTCCGCTTCCTTGTAATTCATGGGGATTGTTTGGCCATACTTCACCACGCTGATCGGAGTGCGAGTCGGCGACAATCAGTCGAGACATCATTCACTCCTGATGTTAGCCGAGACCGGCATTCGTACCCTGGTGCTGGATACACGATGATAAATCACCGCTGCTCGGCTTGATCGTGTATCCACACACGTGTCAAAGTATCCGGTACCATGTCCACCGAGTCATTGCTTCAGCTGTTCTAGATGGGCAAACCACGGCCAGTGGTTGTTTTTAAAAAAAAAAAACCACAGTTGCTATGCACAGGCCAGAGAATTCAAGCAGGCCAGCAACAGTACTGATGAAGCTGCAATAGGTAAGTGCTAACACGTTTATTTTATTTGGGTTTGGCCAAAAAAAAAGTTTGGGAAGAGACACGCCACACGTTTTAATGTAGGTTGTCATGGCTTGATGTATAACTGCTGTCATGATATCTCATCTCATCTCATTGTCTGAAACCGCTTAGTCCTATACAGGGTCGCGGTGAAGCCGGAGCCTATCCCGGCAGACACAGGGCGCAAGGCAAGGATATACCGACGATGGGACGCCAGTCCATCGCCGGGCACTGCGGGGCAATTTAACCTGCGAGCCAATCAACCTATGTAGCAGCAATACTTTTGGACTGTGGGAGGAAACCGGAGTGCCCGGCGAAAACCCACGCGGACACGGGGAGAGCATGCAAACTCCACACAGAAAGGCACCCGAGCCGAGAGATTCGAACCCGGGACCTTCTTGCTGTGAGGCGACAGCGCTAACCACTGGGCCACCGTGCCGCCCGGCATAGTTATATCTTGACAGCAATTCTAAGACATGCCATAGCATAGTATTGCAAGAGATGAAGCAGCTTAATGATTGAATAAACAGTAGTAATGTAGGGAAGAATCGGAGACTGACATTCATGGAGATAGCATCCACGCTAGTAGTGATATAAGATTGATTAAAGGGGGCGAATGACCTCCGCTGAGCTAAGTGGCTGGAAGTGAATTTGTGAGTGCCGGATTATTTAGCAATCACACTGGATTTTAATCAGGTGCAGCGAGCCAGGAGTTGAGCGCTCCATCCCATACGTGACAGCAGCAGGAGTCCAACTTCGGCGAGCGTTTGTGCTCTTCCCAGCCCTCACTGGAGCGGCTGTCTCCTCCTCCTGACCCAGTCAAGAGCGCTGAGGCTGCGCTCTCTCTCTCTCTCTCGCCGAACGCGTTCGTCTCATTCCATTTTTCAGCCGAAGGTGACCTTAGCGGTCTCTGAATGCCCGTGTGTGATGGACCGCGGCACTGCACTCACCTCTTTGCGGAGGAGAGCCGTTGTGGGATGAGCGGTGCGGATGCGCGGAGGGGATCCTTCATGCACACTGCACGCACACGCGGCCTCCCCCGTCTCCCCTCGCTCCCCTCTCACCCCGCTCGTTCTTTCTCCACTCTCTCTCTCTCTCTCCCCCCTTGAAGAGTTTTCGAGTTTTAACTCTCCACCACCTCCCGGTTCTCTTTTTCACCAACTCTCCGCTTTGTTGATCATAACTCGCTTATAACCTATAATCCTTTAAGACTCTACACACCCTGTGCCTCTCTCTCTCTCTCTCCTCCCCGTTGCTTTTCACCGCCCCTCCAAGTTGTCTCTGCCGCAGCCCTTCTCTCCCCAGCTGTCTCCCTCCCAACTGCTCCTCCTCCTCCTCCTGTGTGAGCGAGCGGAACGCTGCACAAACTTTGTTGAGTTCATCTCGCCCGGCCATAGGCTCCGCCTACTGGAGGCGATCCGCCCACTCGAGGAGTACAAAAGAATGAATCCTGACCATCACCAGTGTCAACACACGCGCACGCCGCTCGGCCCTTTCTACTCTCCAGTCAACTACCATCATCGGCAGTCATCTACCACGTCGTCAGCATTATCATCTTCCACCACTATCATCACCACCACCACCACCGTTGGTTCACTATCGACTCTACTGTCAAGCCCGATCATAATCTGGTCACCGGCCGCAACCATCTATTACGTCACTGTCATAATCCACCCCTACAATCTTTATCAGTCGCCTACCAGCTCTAAAGTCTTCTCGGTCATCAGATCCGTGGTGACCTACCATCGTCAGCTATAATTTAGATGGCAACATCTACCCCCATCATCACTCATCTACTACATCGTAATCGATCATCTATCTCATCATTGTCTACTGGCATCAAAATACCAGCTCTAGGCTTACCTCGCCCATCCTCTCTGAGCCGAAATCTTCTGCCACCAGTCATCAATGATCTACTTCACGTCAACATCATGTTAATAGGCCGTTCTCAACCCTTCGGTCACGACTCATCAGTGGGCCGCGAGCGCCACCTTGTGGTCCGTGGACATCATACGCAAGTGGGCCGTGATGTGCAAAAGTTTGAGAAGCCCTAATGGCAGAACACCATATACAACTACCACCACTATCAGCTATCTACCACAATATTTACCACATCATGACCACCATCACACAGACCCCAGCAACAGCTTCAGTAGCTGTATCCAGTAGTTCGGGGGGAATCATCCGCCCACAGAATACCGTTTGGTTCAATGGGTGCGGAGTGTTTGAAGAGGTGTGCGGGGAGGCGGTATTTATCTCCCCCGTCCCGTTTAACACCACGCCAGGTTTCCCTCGAGAAATTAATCACCTGGGCACAAGACAATGCTGCACCGCTGCCGTCACACACTTCAACACCGCCCGCCTCCACCACCACTTTGTGTGCGAGACTTCCACGCAGGAATGGTGCCCGAGAATCCACGGTTGCATCACTGTAAGTGGGACGAGCTGGTGGGGGACGGGCGTGGTGGGGTGTTTGGGAGGTGGTTCCTTTGGGGCGGGGATGCTGGGGTGATGAGTGGCGGTGGTGGTGAGATGGGGGATGATGCGGAGCACGATTGGGCGAAAGGGAGAAACTCCGTCGTCGATTTGAAAGCGCCCTCTTTAGTTCCATTCCGGTACTGTCTCTCATCAGTTCTCTATCCAATATTTTATGATGGCACAGTACAGTACTCTCGTGCTCTTTGCCAGTGACATCTGTGGATCTCTCGGTATTTGTTAGCAAGCCTGGTTCTGCTGGTAAGACCCACGAGTTCAACATCAGCTCAGAGTTTGGATGCTGAAACATTTTGCCCAAGAGTGGGTCAGTCCAAATGTGTTGCCACTTCTGGATGACTCCTTTCAGCTGCAGTAAAAGGCGAAAAGAAAGGATCCGTTCACTTTACAATACGGCCTCGGGAGGAGTTTTATAATACATTGCACTAGTTCATCAATTATCCATAATGTGATGCAAGTAGTAACTGCTTCCGCATGTCCCCTCCCACTCTATCACCCGGCATGTCCAAAGGGATGGTTATCAACTATTTTTTTTTCTGCCATTCTGGCAGGAGGCTATAAGTTCACTCCCGATACTAACGCCTGTTTATTTGGAGTTTACATGTTCGTGGTCATGTGGATTTTCTTCCGAGTCCTGTTTTTCCCCTCCACATTTAGAAACGCACAGTTACTATTTGGTGACTAGAAATTCTCATAACACTTCGATGTGTGGCTAGGTCGCCCCTGAAAAAAAGCTCACAGCTCAGTGGGCTTTTTCTTGGTAAAATAAAATAGTATATTATTTTTTTTGTCGGGTTGCATTGTTCAAGAATTTGATTCTACGGATAAACACCTTTCAGAAATACTTCAGCTGCGAGAAAATTGCTTTGGTATGCGGTGTGGTAAGTTTTGAAGTAATTAGTGGTGGAGTGAAAAAAAGATTTTTCGCTGGACAAAGAGACTACACAGTAACACACAAGGAGTAATTGTATCTGTTAGGCACCTCCTACTACATAGAATATCTTGAACAAGAGGGGAGGTGTTGGGAATGGGGGCCGAGGGAACACGAGGACAAGCGGAGGAAATATGGGGGGAGATAAGGTGAGCGGAGCAGAGTTTGAGTATTGCTGAGTCAGTGGAGGAATAGGGGGAAACAGATGCAATGGGGAGGAAGATAAGGTTAAAGGACGGTAGATGAGCCAATGAACTGCGTCAACGGAGGAATAAAATAAGAATTATCTGTGTCAAAATGAGGGTAGGGTGTATGATGGAGTATAGACAAGCATATAGCGCATGGGATATGGTGAAAGTGACATGCCAGGTACCTAACACTGACATGTTGAACAGAGGTTAACTTGGAACATTTGAAGAAAGTTCGACATTACATGTTGTCGTAATAACAAATCAGTGCGAGACTTGTCTCAGCTCGAAAACGTAAAGTATATCTGTGCAACTGCAAGAAAGTTGAAATGGTGCGCAGTTGTCATTGTTATTTACTGCAATTGCATAAAGTTCTGCTCCTACTGAAAAGAATACTCCTATTGTATGCCTGTAAGTTATACATCCACAACTGCCGGAGCATCTTTAATTTTACGACAAAGAAAGAAAATGCATGCATATGCATGACATCTGTAATACTTTCAAACAATCTTGTGTTCAGAAGCATGTTATTCATAAATGCACATAATTTTCTGTGACATGAATTGGAGGCATGAACATCAACACAATTGCACCTTTTAGAGCAACGCTCATACGTCGAACCCTGCAAACTTACATCGATACATAAGTCTCATCTCATCTCATTATCTGAAACCGCTTAATCCTATATAGGGTCACGGTGAAGCCGGAGCCTATCCCGGAAACACAGGGCGTAAGGCAGGAATACACCCGACGACGGGACGCCGGTCCATCGCCGGGCATTGCGGGACAATTTTAGTCTCCGAGCCAATCAACCTATCCAGGAGCATGCTTTTGGACTGTGGGAGGAAACCGGAGTACCCGGCGAAAACCCACGCGGACACGGGGAGAGCATGCAAACTCCACACAGAAAGGCACCGGAGCCGAGAGACTCGAACCCGGGACCTTCTTGCTGTGAGGCGTCAGCGCTAACCACTGCGCCACCGCGCCGCCCCCGATACATAAGTAAATTCTGTTAATGTGATTTCTTTAATGGGAGCCACAACTTTAACAGCCACGTTAAGGAGGCAGATCTCGCACCGCACATTAAATTGCTAATTGTCATAGTAACACTGTAAGCAAGCACATCAACATGTATCACATAACTCACTATACACTTTTAATTTCGTTGGACTTGTGTTAGCCAGCAGGGTTTGTTTCTGGGTAGGTTTTCACATTTCGAGTTTCGCAAGCATTGAATTAACCTTGCTGGAAAAAAATGCTGCTGACTAATCAGATAGTAATATTGATTATACTAATAGTGGCCTTAACAAAAACAGGTCATTGAAATTGCTTTGGGTATGTGCCGTGGTAGGTTTTTGTAATTAGTGTGATTTACTGAATGAGAGACTATGCAAACACTAAAGGGTAAGACTTGTGATGCTGATGTTATTGATAAGAGAACTTTCTCTCTATAGATACCACGGGGTCCTTCCTGTCGGCACAAAGCAGCCACAGCCACAAGCCGACTGTACAACACGTGGAAATTCACGTTATAACCGTGGAGGATGATAATATAAGAATACGTGGACGATGAAACGCCTCCTTAACATTCCTGTCAGGCCGTGTGGCTGATAAAATGTGTAAAAAAATAAGTGTTCCATATGGGGAGAGAAAAGAAAATCGAGTGGAGTTGCCCGGCGATGGACCGGCGTCCCGTCGTCGGGTGTATTCCTGCCTTACGCCCTGTGTTTCCGGGATAGGCTCCGGCTTCACGGTATAGACAAGTACTGTACGCTTTTTTTAATGGCACCGTCAATACAGTACATACAAGTACGGTTTAAACACAATTCAGTGCACATTTTAAACGTACTGCATACACCGCACTGCACTGTACCGCGACCGTATGCCGGTACAGTGCAAGGAAAGGCAACGTTGTGAGCGGTGTCGACACACAATGCGTCGCATTATAAATCTTCACATAACAAATAAAAACAATCAGTGTTGAGTGGGGCCACGACTGGCATTCCGAGCGAAACATCAAGCAAAGCCTGGGTCTCTCATCAGCGGTGCGAGGCTAGGGGGCGAGCGGGCGGGCGGGCGAGCGAGCGGGCGGGCGGCATCACCGCGAGGCGAGGAGGCCTCGGCGCCCCCGGGAGTCCCGGGGATCAGAGCTTCACATCATCTCGCCGGGCTGGCTGACTCTCGACTTTCATCCCAAGGTGG
>JAZEWT010000005.1:19586999-19598913 GCA_036362905.1 Mordacia mordax
TGGCAAAAAGTACCCATAGCGTTAACAGCTCCACCTGAGCTACTAAGCATTGTTATTGCATTGTCCTGAGCTGACTGCCTTTTGGCATCATCTGGCTGACACCTCACAATCAGGCTCAAAAGAAAGCCAAGTCTGGTGTAGGCCAATCAGTTTGAAGGACAATACATATGTTACCAAAGCTTCCTGCTTGCATATTTTGCCACAATTATATGTGTGGCTTTTGCAAACTAGACACATTGTGAAATGTGTCTATTTTGGTGTTTTAAGATCTTAACACCTGCATAATTGCCAGAAATGGTAAAAACCTGTTCTACTTATTACATATGTACACTGGCAAAAAGTACCGATAGCAGGGTACATTTTACCTAGTCAGACGTGGTACTGGCTACACCACTCCCTCGACTTCAATCGTTGGCAAATAACACCTTCTGCCTCTACGGTTCGTGAGGATACATGTGTCCAGTGTTCTGCATGGTGACACTCGAGGACATCAAGTTTCTGCTCGAATTTTAGGAAATGGGACTCGAAGGGCTGTGCTGACAATGTGTTGGACGGATTTGTGTGCAGGCATGTGTGGGGGGTCAGAAAATAACTACGCGTGCGTTGGCGTGCGTCTTTCCAGGACACTGCTCATCAATGTAGACATCACAGTGGCCATGACATGCAAATGTAAGTTCTGCACTGGCATGCGATAATCCGCGTGTAATGCATACAGCTTAGAATAATTATTGCACTTCTACAGCGTTCTTCAACCGAAGGTCACGAAGCGCTGCACAAAGCTGCGGAGAGAGCGGCACATCAGCTTAGCATCGATAAGCAACATTGTGAATGGGAAAGAGACAATATTAAATCAACACTTACGTGTGTTTAAGTTAACAAATTGCTGGTACAACACTAGGATTGAATATGCATTACTCGAAGGTGGAGCGATGGCACATTGGTTAGAGCAGTACAGTAAGTATCCGTTATCCTGCGGTTCAATAACTGGCCATCATCAATGGTGAGTTATATCTGAACCAATCCTGGCCAGTTTGGTTCATCGACCTCTTGACCCTTTGAAGCAGAATTTTTGGTTTGCCCGTCCTAGCAAGGTCCACGTTGTGGAAACAGAACAAGAACCAATATATATTTTTGGTGCAGGCCACGTTGACCATACTAGGTACTCAACAATGACACTCTTCTCAAGAGTTACACAGCTGCCGTTGTATATTTGCTTGTGTACACCTTCAGATATAGGTGGGGATGCTGTGGACCTCTTTGGTAACTATGCAGGCTCGCTGAATGAGGAACCGGTAAGTCTTCCCAGGGCCTCATGACACATGCCCACCTATCTCTACTTTCCATGACAGGTTTTTAATTCCTGAACTTATTGCAGACCAGCTTGTGACTCCACACTAACACTTTATTTTAAATGACCAAATGGCTTATCAAATTTTCTTTTTAAAATATTTTAATGTTTCTTTTACCACCTGTTAACCCTGACGTAATTTTTCTTTCTGCCTGGAAAACATTCACTGCCTCCACCAGGTCAGGCAACGGCCACATGAGCTAAGATAAATAGGTGGAGGCATCACGGTTTGATGAGGCATTACAGGCTCTGGGTTAACATTAAGGTGTTGGAGAAATCGGATGAAACCAGTGTCTCCGACATCATAGCGCTGAGCTGGCACTAGAGTATTGAGACCCTGGGTTGGAATCTATGTGATGATTAAACTTTGGTCTCAGATCCAGTCAGTCAAGTTTTTTTTTTATTTCAACTGTAATAAATTGCCGAGCCATGCAGCTCTCCCCAGCAGTTGTCCTGCCGTGAGAGGTAAGCACGGCACAATATTTGAGGAAACCGGGGGAAACCCAGTCAGGACAATCACCCTAGGCGGCATGTCTTTGGTCTGTGGGAGGAAACCGGAGTATCCGACAAAAAACCACGCAAATATGGGGGAGAACACGCAAACTCCCCACAGTAAGGCACCCGAGCCTTGAGTCGAACCTGGGATTTTTGCTGAAGCAGCAACACTAAGCATGCCGCCACCATACAGCCCCTGATGGTCTCATCGCTGTCACAAAGGCCTGCACAAAGCTTATAAATAACATTTTATTTAGCTCTGCATGTCCTGGCTAAACATTCCAGCTCTGAGAATTAAATTATCTGTTTGACTGTCATGCGAGGAACTTGCTGTCGCACACAGAGCTGGTAGGAAGCCGGCACCTATGGTCAACTCGTCTTTCAATATTGTCACGATCGTTACCAGTGCACACCAGCTGTGCGCGTCAACTCGTTCGTGTTTCCGTACCACTGCTCGCTTTGCAGGCCTACTTCGATCTGAGTGAGAACCAGCGGAGGTGGCAGCAGTGAGTTGAGCCCACATGACAAGCACTTAAATGCACCTTGACTATTTTCACTCTTGCACACGTTCTTCAACCTACACATTGAACCTGAAAAAAACTCTTTTCTCAACACACATGTATGCACCACACCTGTATGCACCACACATGTATGCACTACATCTATAAGCACCACACCTGTATGCACCGCACACCTTTCTGCACCATACGCCGAGGCTCCTGCAAAACGAGCAGCAACCGCTCTCCTCGAAGTGGCGGCGACATTACCAGTGATAGTGCCAAGCTGTGTACACTTCTACGCAGACCTGTCCACACCTGTATACGCCACCCTCTATCGTGTTCTGTCTTAATGTCTCCTCCATCGCTCACGACGTTCTTCCGTGGCGCTCCGCTCCCCGTGTAGGAGATTGCAGGCTCTCAAGCTGCGCCTCGCCGTCGAGCAGGGTCTGCACGACGTGCTCTTCAAGGAGGGTTTCAGCGAACGCATGCCGCCCAGGTGAGGCTCGAACCACCCGGGGTGAAGGTGCAGGAGCAATAAGCCCAGCGGATTCCATGAGGGTTATCGATGGTGGTGTCACATTGTGTGAATTATCCACTGGATGGTGCTGGTCCGCTTGGGGCGCTTATCATTAATTAGTCTTTCAGCGTAGGTGTGAGCCAACCAGGGGAGCCACCTGGGTGAGTCACTTGTTACCCAGGTGATTACTTGAGATGAGCTTGTTGAGCGACCCCCTTCTTCCCTTCCCCGGTCTGTAATGTCCCATGCCACAGCAAGTCGTGTAAATAAGGCTTCTCGGTCTTGCCATAATCGGTGACGAAGCCCCTCTCTCGGCCTCCACCCTGAACATGGTCGCGGGGGCAGGGAGAAGAGCCGTGGGGAGGAGCTCCTGGAGCGTGAGCCGGACGCCTGCCGCATCCACGGCACACTGCGCACCAAGAAGGTGATGCGGGGAACGCGTGGTGCACTCACGAGGCACGCGGGAGATTGTGCAAGCACGTGCGACGAGCGGTAGCCACTATGTATCATGAGTAGGACCGCCAATGTGAAGCTATTGCAGACCGCTATTTATCCAACACGACGTAATGTCATTAATTGCACTGCTCCTGTATATCCCGGTTTTCAAGTCACGCGAGAGATCGACGCTGAACCCAGCAACCCAAGTTCGAGTCCCACTGCCAGTGATGATTATCTGAACCAGTCCTGGGCCTCACTTAGGTCGACTTAACCTCTAATCAGCAGCTAGTGTAATGTGAACATACTATCATTAGAGAGACAAAGGCGGCCGGGTGTGCCATTCCGGCCTCAGATCCTGACTAACACTTGCGTCAAGAGTCTGTAAATGCAACGTAGGGAATATGTCTCCCGGGGTTCCTGTCCCTGTGGTGAGTAATTGTCCTCCCCCACCTTATTTCTCCAGGTGCCGGGAAACTTTCACATTGTTCCCGGGAAGTAAGTACATGTGAAGTACAATGCAGCATATCTCATCTCCCATCTCATCTTCCATATCTGACATCTCATTTCGTATGTCATCTTCCTTTTCATGTGCTGTCATCCACGTATTACTTCCCATCTCTTGTATCATCATCCGTATTGAACATCAGGACGATTCGTGACCTTCATGTGGCCTTCACGAGCGCGTGTCTGCCTGCAGGTCACGAGGTCATCGCCACGGACATGCACATATCCTGCATTACATGTTGCCCGAGGAAAGTGAGTGCCTCCTTTATGATCACCGATCTCATTGGGTGACTCGTGAGGTTACAGCCATATCACCGAGCCAGCTTCGCTGAGAATTTAGGTCCAAATGTTTTAACTGCCCGTTATTAAACCGGGTTCTCAAGTGTAGAGAGTTGATGATCTCCAGCGTGATCACCAGTGGCTGTGCACTGAGCCTATCATATTGTTGATATTCAGTTACTTTGAAGAATTCAAGGCCTGCAAAGGAACGTTTTGGCTAAATTGCAAACTCGCACTCTTTTTAAAGACATATTGCACCATCTCAGGTGAAGAGGTTGTCACATTAATCTGCCGGGGACCCTACTCTAACACAGTGGTGCATTGCTCTCTGTGAGATTTCTAAGTGTAATAATTTTTGTTCATAACGTCACTACGTTCACCATACTCACACTCGAAACCAACACGACCAACATATTTTCAACGCATTCCCACCAAACTCACCAATTTAACGATTATGTAAATATATGCCCGTTGCTCAGAAGCCTCCTATCATCCACCCACAACCTTCGCTGGCACCATCACACCTTCATCCTCTCGCACGCCGAAACACCACACCCGCCATCGTGACCTCCATTGTCATCATCTCAGTGGTGCAGACGATGGTGATGAGATTGATGGTGGTCATGGTGATGAGGAGGTTGGTGGGGTTGATGGTAACTGTGTTGCCGTAACGTTGCAGAATTTAATTTCTCACACCGTATCGATGAGCTCTCGTTCGGGCAACGCGCGCCCGGCATCATCAACGCGCTCGATGGGGACGTACGCACGGCCACACAAGGTAACCCACGTGCACCGCACCCACGTGCACCACACGTAACATGTGCCACTCACGTGCACACACACAAATCCCACATATAGCCATGGACTGCTAGAGTGTGTGCTGTTAGCAAGCACCTATGAAAGCTAACTCGGCACACAGGAAGTGGTGTGGCTAGACTACACCCGGCCACCTTTGTCTCTCCAGTCCTGATGTTTACAGACCGCACCGCGTGCTCATTCAAAGCTGCCTCAATCTCGGTGGAGGCTCAGAACTGGTTCAGATGTAACTGATTTTATACATAATCAGGAATCGAACTCGATTAGCAGGGGTTGTTAGCCCCATTTCTTTCGACCACACCACTGCTCCCCACACTGCAGACAGCTCAATCCCGACGCAGTGGAGTTTACCACCGTGCTCGTAGGAACCTCATCGCTCCGTTTTCTCACGTCTTTACAGAGATGCAGAAGTTCCAGTACTTCCTGCAGGTGGTGCCCACGCGGGTGCATACTCGGAGCGCGCACGTCGACACACACCAGTACTCCGTCACAGAGCAGGTGGGAGATGCGACGCCATCCCTCTGGCAAATTGAGTACCAGATGACCTCACTGATTGCGGGTGTGCATTCCTGCAAAGCCCGTTTAAGAAATGTGGGAGGCAAGGCAAATCTGCTAACGGGAAAAGCATAATCTTTGAGGCTCCCTGGTATTTTACAGGCAGTCTGTGGTGATAATTAATCATTAACGAAGTCGAAGTAAACGCATGTCCCACTATCCAAAATACTGATCCTCAGCACTGAGGAAATGTCAGGTTGCTGTATTATCCCCCTGGATGGCACTGTAGTAAGCAAGCTGGGCTAACAAAGTGTAGGCTGTGAGGTCACATCCTGGCTGGGAGTTGGCTTGGCCCTTGTGCCTCCACGAACAATGAGCACAACTATTAAAAGTCAAGTGGTGGTGCTCTATGGCACCCACTGAGAGTGTGGAATTGCATGGCCCTGCATCTCTCCAAAGGGAAAAGAGCAAAGTTCCATTGTGAACAGGGAGACACTTTTTAATGATGTATGCTGGTGACACCACCATCTATGTTCATCCATCTCTCTTGAGTTAAATAAACCAGCTTCAGACCTAGAAAGTCATCTGGACATACTTACAACGCCTGAAGGACCAGGAAGTGAGCGCTACTGCGATGACTCTCGCCTCTCACACCCTCACCCATTCTGAAATCCTTTCACTGCAGCATGTGGTAGCAGATCAGGGTTACTCACCAGGCCGATTGCGCAGGCACACCGTCCCAGGTAATGCAACACCAGACCACCCACAGTCCATAGCTATCTTCAGTTCAACCCTTCCACACAATCTTCCAACAATCTACCCTTCATCCCATTATCATTCTGCCACCATGCTTCCCTCAAACAATTTGACCCATACTTTTTCAAACTTCTCTCTTTAAAAGATTAATTCCACTGTCTGTGCCTCCCAACAACACACTCACAAACTGTATGTCCACCTCCTGCCACTAAACTCAGTCTACGTCCTTCAGTCTCCATCGTAGGATGGAGATGATGAAGGGTGAGATGGAGGAAGCTCCATCTCACGCTTCCTCATCCTATCAAGTCATACCATTCATCCCACCAACGACAAAACCAACCCTATCCCATTATCTGCATTCTTCCTCCGTCATCCCACCCACCTTCATCTCACCAATTCCACCTATCCTCCACCTCATCACCTCCATTACCCTACCACCATCCCATTCATCCCACTCTCTTCCACACCGTTCTCTCAAATAACCTGCAACGAAGGCGATCGCGAGGTCGCGATTCGGCAGCCCGTGAGGGCATTAAGTCGCCGTCTTAACAATAACGAGGCTCACGCTGTTGCTGGCGTTGCTGCTGGCACTGCCCGGGCGCCGTGTGCAGGGATTTTCGTGCGCTTTTCATTCGCACCGCTGCGCGTGCTCGTGGTGGAGGAGAGCGCCTCCTACGCGCACTTCGCCGTGAGGATCTGCGGTCTTGCTGGAGGCATCTTCCAAACCTTGGGTACGGGGAGATGGCTCAAACGTAAACATTGGCGTCATCGCTGCCCTGCAGTATGCCACCCTTCCCCTACACACCATGCCTTTTTTGAAGATTGCTCTGAAGAGTTGCTCTTTCGGGATAGCCGTACCGAGCATTAGGCCTCCATCCTCCGTGAACTTTTGACGTGGCAAAGACAAAAGGCAGCGCTTAGTAATTCTTATACATCGAGCAGTGAAAGCCTACGTAAATTCATTGCTTCATCTTAATCTCACACAAGCTATCTAAGTTGAACAAGAATAACATTTTTCTAACAAAGCGGTTGATGTTAATTACGGTAATGCTATGTGTACTGTAGCTCATCAGATCTAGGATAATAAGTAGGTTTCAGTCTGGATAATGCTTGGGTGACTGCCACATGCAAGAGATGAAAGTAATTGGCATTGTGGGCAATCCCCCTGGTCTTATCCGACTTAAGCTTCAAAGGGCAGAACGTTTCCTTTTAACAAATTGGATCCCCTCAATAACATCAGCCTGACTCTAATAATAATAATAAAAAAAACATGAGATGGTGTTTTATGCATGTTTATAATCATAAATAAGCTTTTTAGCAAGGGCACATTTAAGGTTTACACCTATTTATACATAAAGAGAATTGTTTTAATCAACATATAACACACGTGAATCTTTGCATCGTCCGAGAATCTGGTCTTGAACCTAGGATCTCACAAGGTGCGTTCTCGTTGACTTGGACACAAACTCCCTTTGGCAACCAGTCACCCGAATAATTAATGTTTAAGACCCAATATGAATATGAAGGCACTGGCAGCGCAGTGAATAATGCTGTTGTTGCCTGACAGCAAGCATGGGTGCCTTTCTCTATGGCGTTTGCAAGTTCTCCCCGTGTCTGGGTGGGTTTCCACTCAGTACTCGGGTTTCCTCCCACCAATCAAAAACCTGCTACTGCTGCCTAGGTTAACTGGCCTGCTGACTAAATATCCCCCAGTGCCATGTAATGGACTGACATTCCATCATGGGAAATTGCCCTTCCGAGCACCCTGTGTCTGCCAGGATAGATTCTGGCTTCCCGTAATATTATAGGAATAATTGAGCACTGATAATGACGACCATGGTTTTACAGTTGCTGTGAGTGCAACTCCTATGTCACTGCCCCGTTTTCTCTGCACCCCACGCACCGCAGGCGTGGTGAACTCTCTGCTCAGTGGTCTCTGGTGGCTGCGTACAGCCCGCATACGTGCCAAGCAGCCTCTCGATGGCGTGGATGCAGGACAATAAGAGAACTCCACCACCTGCATGGCCTCCGAAGACTTACGAGCCCTGCTGGTCACGTCCAACAGCATGCACGTGAGCACCATAAAAACCCCATTTACACGATTTTAAAATAGTACAGAAGAATGTTTATATGGTGTACTGACTTGTCATTGCTTTAACCCAATTTCGTATTTCGTAAAGTCATTTTTATTTTCAAACCCAGTTTTTCAGATCTTTCATTTGCATAGTGTTTGAAAATACCGTTAATTGTTCAGAATTATGAAAATACACAAACATTGAACGGTTGTCATTTTATGTGCTGTAGACAATACTGCATGTAGTTCAAGCTTATTTTCTGAATCTGTTAACTACTCAGTGTTTCTTTAGAAAAACTTACTTAAATTGTCAACATAAATTCAAAAGTAGGCACAAGTTAAAAAATAGAACCTTTCACATTATAGGCAAATTCTAGTTGTGTGGGCAATGGTTATTAACATCAGATACGGTGCCGTTAAAATTGCTCTGTGCTCAACAAAGTATTTAGAAGATACTGTGATAAGGATTTTTTTTAGGTTATGAAGTGAAATATTAAAAAAATTCAGCATTTAATGTACATTGTGAGAAAAAAATTTAAAGGTATAGAAAAAAGTCACTTGCTTAAGTGATTACATATATTTGAAAACATTCAGAATTAAGATCGAAGTCAGTATAAATCAATAAGTCGAAATACCCGAGTTTAAGGGGAACTGAAATAGTTCAAAGACAATGAGCTATTATAACATTGGCTAAATATGAAGCCTGATGGTAAATGCGTTGCTAAAGCAGGAATACGCTGATTCAAAGAATGCTAGTCCGTGGCAGGTGTAACTAACATGTGGGATAGGTGCTTTATGTATAAGGTATTTTTAAATCCGACGATTTAAAAGTTCCAAATGATTTGCGGCCATTCTATCTGCCCTAACGTTCCACACAATGCTGTGTAGTTTTTCACTGCGCATTACTTAACCGATACAGATAGCGAAACAATGACCAACACTAAAGTGCGTATCCAACTCGCTTACGCATGCAGTACAAACAGAATATTTTTATTCCACAAATTAAGATTACTTGCTGATAACGCGACTTTATATAGTGGGCACAATTTTAAGTGGGAAACACTGTAGAATTTTGGCGAGAAATATGTCCGCAGCTCATGGTACAGAAACAAAAAACACTTTTAATGCAACAGTAATAAAATATCATTTCAAACAAGACAAAACAATACTTCAGTTGTGAATGAAAGTGACTGTGTGGTGGTACAGCATTGTCCAAGTGTGGGTCGGTCACGGGGAGAGGAGCTAATGCTGACCACTCTCGAAGGTCTGCGTTACTCTTCCGAGTTTAATTTTCAATTGGACCGACCCGGTTATAATTTAAAGTGTTCAGTTTCATTACTGAGAACTGCTGTGCAGAGCTGTTATTTCAGGACTGCTGTGGAGAGCGGTCCTCCTCTCTTTTTTTACGACGTTTCACCTCCCACGTTGAAACCATCACCAGACTGTACTGATGTAGGTTTTCACAGCTCGATGCACGATGATTGCTTCCAAAAGCTGCTATTTTAGTATAGCCGCGTTGGCAATGACTATAAACAGTAGATACGCCGACTGAACCACAACGCCTGAGGATGACTCCAGCACATGGAGTGAAACGTCGCGAAGGAGGAGCGATCAATGCAGCTTTCCTAAAAGAGCAGATTTTGGATGAAATCATTAGACTCTCAGTAGGGTCTGACGAATGTCCTGCACGAGAGGTTACACGTCATTCGGCTCTGGGTATGATTAATGCTGTGTTCCTTTGGGGGTTTTCCAGCAAGCAATTGTAAATATTGCCGTATCATCATCTTTAAGGTTATCATCATTGCAGTTGTTGTATTGACACATGGTTATATACAACGTGTATAAATACAATTTACATTGTATTATACTCCTATCGTAGTCATTGCATTGTTACTGTTTGGCGTGCATTGATCTTTTTTATTGCAGTGTTAATGTGCTTGTGTATCTTAATTTAAGTGTAATTTCAAAATGTATCTCCTTAACGTAGCAGGATTGTTGTGTATTGACGAACCAACAGCAGTGGGTTACAGCATATTAATGATTGTGTTCAGAGTTGTGTATTCGTGGATAGTTGCACGGTACAGCATATCCGTTGTGAGTGGCAGCTATGCGTACGAGTGCGTTTGTGCACGGCTACACAATCGCCCGTTTCACAGTGAGCTGAAAGCCCACTGACTGCCCCCGACTGCAGTGAGCAGCAACGGAGCCATGCAACGTTTGGATTTTAACTCCAATAATTAACGCGTATCTTTTGATTGGCTTCCTTTTAATTCAAAAGATAAAATGTTATAGTTGCTTCACATGTCCTCCAATAATAACTGGCATGTGACCTCTTATGAAGTGATTTTTCATATTAGTGGTAGTCCATTACTACAATTAGAATAAAAAAATCTCTGATTGGCATCCAACGAAGAAAACTGCGAACCCACAGGTTGTACAGCAGCCTTGACCAGCGCACGGCATAGCGATATGATGCAATCGTACAAGTGCTTATGTACGGTGCAGGATCGAGATGCAAGAGAATGTCCTATGGAACAGTCACGGTGCTGGAGACTGGACGACATCTTTAAAGGGGTCCTGTAAACTCAAGAGCATTGTTTTCAGCAAAGCCACCTACCTCTTCATTTTCCGATATATTTTTTTTGTATCTTGGTTCATATAGGTGATGTGATGGAAACATGTTGTGCTAATTAATTGGACAATACCATACCTTTAGTAAAGAACAGACCAATATGAAAATGTCTTTAGGCTTGTGAAATCGAAGTCTATGGAAACATGAAGCTACAGGAACATGATGCCAATATAATCAGTGGGAGGAAACTCAAGATCTTGGTAAAAATGAAGGTATGTAGGAAATTTACTTAGTGTTAATATTTTTTGTGATAAGATCTGGCATATAGTGTGAAGTTCAGTACACTTGAAATGTGTTGTAAACATCTCTATGCGAAAAAAAAACAATATTCATTCCAAATATCAACTCTTTAGTGTAATTTTAAATAATCTGGGCAGTGCTATTGACAAAATGTTTATATGTGAATATAAGGTGTCCTGTTGACCGCAACTTAAAATAACACCATTTTTTGCAGAATGGAATTTCCGACTAAGCTACTTTCAAAATGCCTTGTCTACTGATGTCATAGAATCATCCCATCCAATGCTTTATGCCAACCTGCTTGTTCCTTTAGATACAATGTATTTAAACATGGAATACTCAGAAATGAATATTAGTACAAGAGATAAATACATGTCCCTGTGTCACCAGCAAATCACTGTGACCTCATAACATTCACACCCTCCACTGCTTTCACACATGGGATACTTACACTCACTACACCACCCCAACCAACCCGAGTTCCCACCAAGTCTTTGGGTTACTTACAATAAGTGAGATAACCTGATAGCCCATAGCCCCGTGTCAGGAGATTGAGCTAGCCTCAAACCCTGTTTCATCACTGTGTGCGAACACATTTACATGTTTAAGTTTGATCTGCTCAGCAATATAAACTGCATGGTAAAAAAAAAAAGTGCCAGTGGTATTTAATTCGGACATCAGTGAGTGCTCGACTCATAATTGGAAGACTGCGAGTTGAGATTTTGTTCGGGTGTTGGCCTAGCCTATATGCGTGGCAAGCGCTGACATGCCTAAAGGACACTGGAAATGCAAGTGGGATCATGGGATGGCGGACGGCGCG
>JAZEWT010000005.1:19621869-19634451 GCA_036362905.1 Mordacia mordax
CTTTGAGGCAGCAGAGCTCACCGTTAGGCCATGCAGCCCTCCACTTGACAGTATCTGATATAATTGCATTTATAGAGTGCCTTTCACCAGAGGGTCACAAAGCGCTGCAGAGAGCTGCAGCGAGAACGGCTCATCAACGAGATAAGAATGGCAATTTAGCAAAAAAAAATCGATAATTTTTTGTTTACAAATCCGAACTGTGGAGAGAACGGCTTGTCAACAACATCAGGACAGCCAAACTGAAAGTCAAACAGTAGCAATAAATTATAGAAGGACAAAAATAAGTTAATGCTACGCAACTGAGCATTTGGGCAGTGTTGGTCTGTTTACTGCGATACCTAACGGGGTTATTTGTTTAGCCTTAGACCCCTAAGGAATGAGTCAGACTTAATAATAATTGCACTTCTAGTGCGCTTTTCACCCGAGGGTCACAAAGCGCTGCACAGAGTTGCGGAGAGAACGTGATAACGACACATGAACGGCACATTAACAACAATAACTTTATTTTTAAGCCAACCTTCCGATTGCACCGCTCGCATTGGCCCGTGCATAGTAACGACACGCTTTCCTCTGGCTAAAAATGTCCCTGGCCAGTCATCTTATGATAAATTTAAAAAAACCCGACAAGTACGTAGAGGGAATTGTATGTGAGAAACATGCGTCAGAGACGTCATTGTGAATGTTACTCCATGTGGGCTCAAGCCGGACACAGTACGAGAAGGGTAATAGCCGGAGTATTTATTTGTGGTGCCAAGCCTTGTGCTGTGACAGGCTAGGTGCATACGAGGTGTCACCCAAGGTGACAAGGCATCAGGTAAGGGCGACCGAGGGTTGGTGCGATGGTCCCCCCCCCCCCACGTGGTCTGGAGGGGGGAGACATAGGGTGGACGTGGGAAGATCGGATTGGATAAGGACGTGATGTGATCTGACGCGATGAGGTAACGTCTGGCGAGATATAAAGGGTGATGTGCAGAAACGCAAGAGAATCCGGTATGGGAGATTGACAGGGACCCACATCAGAGAATGTAGTCAGGACGAGTTGTTAGCGTGTGAAGCGCGGGGAGGGTAGGGTGCTGAGTTGCACTGTCATTGTGGTGTTACTGTGGTGAGTGTTGAATAAAGAGCATGAAAAGCAGAAGTGTCCTGTCTCCTCGCTGGAGTGGCTGTTGCGATGGATGGTGGCTGGTGGCGTGGTGCGAGAAAGAAGCAGGCGCCACCACGTGTTCTCTCCTGTGTGCCATCGGAACAAGAAAGCATGGCCTACGGGCAGGTGCGGTTGGTGGAGAGAGAGCGGCTTGGGCTATACATCACATATTGATTGCTCCGGACAAGCCTTGAGCTTCGGGATGGGTTTCAAAGAGGGTCATGTTTTCACAGCAAGGGATGATGGTCTGTATACGTGTTCCAATTTAATTAATGTGTCATGTATGGCAATTTTAGACCATGATGGCCTACTCTTGTGAATCACATCATTTGAGCTTCAACATGTCAGGGCACCCCAAACGAGCCGGCCTCCACAGCACCCGAGACCAATCGTTGTCACACACCATGGATCCCGGGACGTGCGCGCCGGCGCTCCTCCTCGCACGGCAGAGACACCAGTGACGAGGACGGCAGAGACACCAGTGACGAGGACGGCAGAGACACCAGTGACGAGGACGGCAGAGACACCAGTGACGAGGACGGCAGAGACACCAGTGACGAGGACAGGTTTCTTTCCTTGCAGAACTTTTATTTAACACCTCAACTCAAGAGCCACACTCCGCGCCTCGCACGCCAACTGAACACTAACCACTAACACCAGCGCTGAGCCACACTCTCTCAAAAGTCCGCCGTTCTACATCTCTGTCAGCTGTCACGTTCCCATCCAACTGTCATTCTAGGCCCGCCGGGCCGCTGCCTTTTGTCTCCCCTGACGCACATCTCCCCCCTGACGGGGCCCTCTGTCGATCTGCCTCAAATCGACCAAGACCGGTTAAGGCCAGTGTTATTTACGCCAAAGGGGCTGAGCCACCTGCCCTTTCTCACTTCTAGATGACCTCCCGTCCACCGACCACCCATAGCAACTGGGGCACAGCCAATCAAACCCGACCTGCGCTCCACGCCCTGCTCACACCATAGCTCCCTCTCCTGGCTCAAACCCGGGCGTGCCCATATGCACCCAGCCTGGCACGCACGACACCCCACTCAGCCACCCCCATCACAAAACTCGGCACTGCTCATCGCGCACGACCCACTCACCCATGACATCGTAAACCCCCTCACGGCCCGATCACTGGGTGCAGGTGCACCTAGCCTGGTACGGCGCGGGGCATGACACCGCGCGTCCACCGTTGAGCAGTGCACCTTTAGATTTAAGATCCGTGGTATTATTCGGGACGGCCAGTGACTTAGGACCGTAAACCCATGCAACAAGCTGCAAATTCGCTGCAATTATCGCCAGGCCGTGTCACCACCGCGAAGGAGACTGGTAACGGAATAGCAGTCATGGGAGGCAACATAAAGACGATGGTGTCCTCCGTGAAGATGGAGTGATGAGATTAGCTTATGTATGAGCGAGATGGATTGTGGCATCGTTGGACCATGGGGAGTGGTGAAGCCGTGCCAATCGCGACAACCTGTAATGGATAAGCAATGGCGAATGTTGTATTCTTTAAAACGTTGTGACATCACAATGATGGAATATCCCCCTCCAGAGAGATATGGTTTTATTAAACATGTGATTTAAAAAATACAAGAACCTCATTCTCACCATACTGAAAGGCAATATCCACGCATTTTACAATAAAAATTGTTACCTACACATTAATTTGAATTCCTGACAAACACTGAACAGAAAAAAACATTTCAGACAGGTGGTTGAGTCCATCGATGTTAAATTTACAGCATCTTGCAACAAATTACCCATTGTAAGAAAATATTTTGCAAACCAAATAATGCCAAAAGCAGTCACAATCCTGTTCAATTCAAAAGTAGGCAAAGAGAAAACACTCGGATGACGATATACCAGCTGCATCTGTTCCAAATATACTTTGTAATTTAAATTAGCATATTATGCTTTAACAGACTTCTTCAACCTGGGCTTCCACCAGGTTAAAACTACAATCATTTGCAACAGCTATAATATATCCACTGTTAAAAATGCCTCCCCGGTCTTTATACCAAGCCTTACTTTGATTTACATTCAAGATGACTTAAGTTATAAAAATGGCACACCGAATATTCAGCTGGGCAAGTGGTTTGTTCCATGCACCCTGAGGAAACCCTAAGAGCTGAATTTAAACAAATTAGGCAAACGTATAGAATTCACAGCTCTACAACAGTAATGTATAATTTAAACCACTTTTAAAGAACTGAAAAAGGATGAGCACCACTCCGAGCGCATTTCAAGATGGAAATGCTCTCTTAGTTTTGAATATGTTAGATTGTGAATACAAAACCGCTTCTGGAAACCAGAATTCATACCAAATTTATTGAGGGGCTGACGCACATAAACGTAAGCTTCAGCAGTCGTTTCCACTATTTTTTAAAAATCCTACATCGAATTGAATATAAATCCTGAATTTAAGGAGTATTTAGATTTTAGAAGGATACAATCAGTGGTCAAGCGCAGCACGAATTGATTATTTTTAACTATCCAAATTGAATACAAAAAAGTGCTTTGTTAATCGTAAACACTCCTGTAAGCATTGTAATGCAATAACATTTTAATATAAAGAATAACCCACTGACATAGATATACTAGCACAGAAAACTGGTAAACGTGTATTTTTTTTAGCAATTTTATAATTTAAAAGTTATTACTTCAATGCATAATTGAAGTCGTAATAATGGCACGTACTTTCAGCTTCGGATTAACAGCAATCACCATGTCTTAGTGAAGCGCTTTATGACCCTCGGATGAAAAGCGCTCTATAAATGCAATTATTTCTATGACACCACAAACGGTTATGTATCACGATCGTAAACAAACACAATTATGTTCCCAAGCGAAAGCTTTAAACTCTGGGTGAATAAAACATTTCAATTTAAAATCTTGGGCGGCACGGTGGCCCAGTGGTTAGCGCTGTCGCCTCACAGCAAGAAGGTCCCGGATTCGAATCTCTCGGCTCGGGTGCCTTTCTGTGTGGAGTTTGCATGCTCTCCCCGTGTCCGCGTGGGTTTTCGCCGGGCACTCCGGTTTCCTCCCACAGTCCAAAAGCATGCTGCTGAATAGGTCAATTGGCTCGCAGGCTAAATTGCCCCGCAGTGCCGGCGATGGACTGGCGTCCCATCGTGGGTGTATCCCTGCCTTGCGCCCTGTGTCTGCCGGGATAGGCTCCGGCTCACCGTGACCCTGTATAGGACTAAGCAGTTTCAGACAATGATGAGAATTTCAAATCTTGTAAACAATACTGACGCCACCATAGGAATGTCACAAGGATGTCATCAAATGCCCACCTAAAGCCATGTAGCCATAAGTAGTACCACTGCCCCATAGCCAACGTATAAAACCTGTCTCTCACAAGCACCCTTTATTATTGCGCAATAATGGCAGGAGCATTATAGGCCATATCAGCCTGTTGCCATGGTGTAATGAATCACACACTGGACTTGGAATCCAGAGTTCACTCGTTCGATCTACCGGCATAGCAGTTAAAATTAACATGATTCTTAGGTCTCCCCACCTCTGTTCACCCAGCAGTATGTAAATGTGTACACCAAAAGTGGCAGGTCATGTGGTGGGGTAATGTGTGTGGATGTTCCTACCTCCGTAAAGATATATAGTTATGGAAGTTGGCCAAATTACCACAGATGGCTTATTTATAGCTCGTTCTCGAACGCAACATGGGAGATGCGTGTATATCTTCCAAAAAGCTGTTTGATCACAGCACAGTTGTGACGAAGTCCAAACCATTAAACACATCAACGACTATCCATGCAACTTTCTGGTGCTGTTGCTTAGGCCCATGTAGCATTTACTGTCTCCTTGGGTTGGTTGAAAAAACGTAGCATTCAATTCTGACATATAAAATGTGTTGTTTTTCCCTCCTCCCAAACGAAAGACCAACTAGAGACCATTATACCAAATGTCTTAAACAAGTAATTGCAGAGCTGCAAGGTGAGGTGAATGCTGCGACTAATCACAAAACTGGATGGAAGCCTACACCAGTGTCTTCTAAAAGTGATTAACTCCCACTTCCTAAAGCATGATTATACACTGTTAATAGTGACATTTGGTGCAATCAGTTGCTTATTTTCTCCCACTAACATTAATTGCAAACAACTTTGGTGAATATTAAGTTTACAATTGTTTGAAGGTAATGTAAATCACTAAACTACATTAAAACCTTTTCCTTGGGGAATTGGACATTGAAAACACGAGACTATAAGCAATCTATGCATGTCTCACGACAGTTCACACGAGTTTTGTTCGTTATTTTTACGTGATTGACCGGGACATCGCACGTTAATTGTTCCGTAAGGCCTCGAAGTCCTCTGGCTAGGACTGAATTGGTGCCGCTCACTGTTGTGTGTTTGAATAATGGCTCACTATTGATCTGCAACTGCTCAGAAACACTTTTTCCTTCATTTAACAATTATTTTATGTTATTTTGTCCTTCATTGATAGCCATTATTTTACTTTAGCTGACCTACTCTGATATTGTTTGTTGTTGTCGATATGCCGTTCTCTCTATAGCTCCGTACAGCACTTTGTGACACTTGGGTAAAAAGCGCTCTAGAATTGCAAATTTTACTATTATTAAGCGCCCTTCTAATCGCTTCGAAGTGAGCAACTAGCCTGTATTGCAGAGCACATATAGGTGCAGAAGCAAAACCACAACAGATGCAAAACAAGGTGCAGTCAAAACCAGATCTACCTGCTCAGAAAGACGACCACTGAAACAGGTGTTGTAAGAACTAATTCAATGAAACTAACAACTACCATGGTGCCATGTACTCTTGAGCAAGTACCACGTTCTCCAGATTACAAAACACACTTTCTCCACGAATTTTATAGCAAAACCTGTCTTATTCGATGCGAGACCACATTTGTACAACAAACGTAGGGTCGGTCCTACTTTGCGGAGCTTCTTATACACTGCAGAATGCAGAAGCCAATATGTGAGGAGATACATAATGCAGAAGCTGCAAACGATATCTCTTGAGGCTAGATGTTCAGGTTACTACTTGAATCCTCAGCTCCTAAGAGAATACTGGCATGAGCAGAGGCTGTTTAGTCAATGTCCAGGATTATGTATGTTTTCCCTTCACACTAATGATTACATTACGGCTTTGCTGCTGTTTGTGTCATGTGCAAACCTATGAAGTCAGAGCAGCCGAAATGGAGTTGCTAATGTTTAATAGTAATTTACTGTGATTGTTTCTGTGTTGATGTTGCTAATTGTGAAGTTGATGATGAAAGCCTTATTGCTGACATTGCCCATGTATCTCAATAACTTTTTAATGTGGGTTTGCACAATTTGGGGCTGACATTCCAACCAGAAGCATAAGCAACATTGTTAGCGGTGGTGTTTATGGAGTTATATTCATGATTGTATTGCTTTGCATCATGCTCATGGCTACACTGATCATGTTTTGATGGCAATGAAATTGACGATATTTAACTTAATGTAGCATGAATCTCAATAAGCGTGAGAATGCCTTCAATGGGAGTCGAAACGTCGTACAGGAGGGGAAGTGCTCGACACGGCTATCCTGAAAGAACAGCTTTGAAAAGCACTGCTTTTGGCAAAAGCTGAGTTGTGGTGAGCCGTGTCTGACCGTGTCGATAGAACTGATGTCAACAATGTTGACTGCGCTTTTGACTATTGTGACGGTGCGGTTGATGGTGCTGAAGGTGTAGACTTCGGCGATGTAGGATGAGGCGTGGGCTTGTAATCCAGGTCACACGTGCGTGTGAACTCCTCGGCCGTAAGAGTCAGGTCAGCAACGGCTGCACGGAACTCCTCCAGCGGACACAGGGTGGCGCTACATTGCGGCACGCGGTGTTCCTGCAGCGACACCAAACCCCCAAAAATGAACACCACGTGACGCCCACACCCACTGAAACGCCATGTCACACACCACACGGCATGTCACACCTATGCCACCACCTCGCCCGTGGCATCGCCAGGAATTTTGATGAAGCACAAAGCAAACTCATTTTCGCAGTCGCATGCGACATGCAAAAAAAGTGACTTGCGCGTGTGCTAAGCGTTCGTGTGTCGTTGAACACTGTGCGAACGAATAAGGAGGCAATCGGGGCAGTGATGAACCGCTTTAACCGGATGCCACGGCATGTCACCAAGTTTCACCCGTGGTGGCGATTCCTCTGCCCGCGCCCGCGGTGCTCACCGTGCCGTTGTACATGAGGCGGACAAACGCGCGGCGGGAGACCGGCTCCACGTGCAGCTCGATTGCAATGTCCGAAGCAAAGGGTGGCCACTGCCCGTCGAACACACGCAACCCAACCAGCAAAGGCAGCAACGTCGTGTCATGTGCCGAGTACAGCACGAGGTTCTCCTGCCTGTGCGGAACCGTGACACGCATCGATAGATAGATAGATGTACCAACGTAGGTAGAAAGAAGAGGTTTGGGCAGTAATCATCAATGGTTTAATATGACAGAAAAAAAAATACCCAATGAGCTTGCAAGCTCTGGATACTGAATTCCTGGTACACAACAAAAGTTCGAACTTACCAACGCAAACAATATATGAAATCGTAAGAGAAAACGATTCGACAGCATTGCATTGTGCAAACATGAAATCTTAAACGTAAAGTAAGCAGTAACACACAGTACAGGACACAAAAAACGCACAGCTCACAACGAGAGAGTTCCAAAGGTTGCAGTCGTACACGTTTACATAGGCGATATCTACAAAAAGCAGTATAAGTACATTACTAATCAAATATTAAACCAGTTTTCATTTAACACAGAAATGCATCTCATTCAGGTCAGCATGGTAGTACAGGGTGTATTGCTGCTACCTCACAGCACTAAGGACCTGGGTTTTATTCCCAGCGAGGGTGTCTTGCGAAGTTTACACGTTCTCCCTGTTCATGGGTGGGTTTTCTCTGGATACTCTTGGTTTTTTTTTTTCCTCCACAGTCCAAAGACAATACTACCTAAATGAAATGGCCGGACAAAATTACCATTGGTGCCCAGTGATGAACTGCTTTCCTATCGTGGGTATCGGCCTGCCTTGTGCCCATGTGTCTGTCAGTCTGTCAGAAGAGATTGCAGGTCACTGCGACAGTCTGCAGGGTGAAGCGCATATTGATTATAAATTAAGGAACACACTGTATTCCATTCAATGGAGAGCACTTGGGCCAAATTGAATAATTATGGACAATATACCCTTGGAACAAAATTAGCAGCGCTCTCATTTTTGTATAAAATGTATGTTCAGTGAGGTTTTAGGCAATGGCCCTTCTTCACAGCACACCATTTATCCCAGAAATAGCTTTAAAATTTTTCTTTTAAAATGAGACGAGGGCTTTTATTGAGCGATATGTTTGGCAGTTTGGAGCAATATGCTATTGTGGAGTGCGAGTTGCAACTCACATTTCCCCACGCAGATACTTGTCTATATTGGAGAGGAGTGTGTGCAGGAGGCGTCCAATGCAGAGCTGCAGGCCATCTCTGCACACATTAACAAACATTTGATCCAGTCAATGTACAAATCATCACGAAAGATTGGTAAATTATATCAATGTCATCGTACGATTTTTCTTCACGAAATACAGATTGAAAATCGTGCCAAAGATCATTTTAGCATTTACTGATCAGATGACATGACCCCCCTCTGACATAAATTGTGTCAGAGGATGGTCTAAGAAAATATTCATTTCATTAGATCTCCATAGCGAGATTAACACTAAATCTTGTATATGCCCAACAAAGAGTAATCATTGCAAACCACTCAAAACATGTTTTTTTTTACTCTGGAATAAAGCAATTGAATAAGAAAAGCAAAGTCAATATGATGTGTTATGTAGACATTGGTGACTAAACTAAGGCTAAACTAAGACTTTAACTCAAAAATCAATAAAATCAGAGATTTTTGCACAGACTTGAACCCAGGATCTCTAAATATCCTTGCTCAGGTTCCAAATTTGCCAAATGTGAAAACCACATTAAAAAAACCCAATTGGCAGTACAGATAATAATTGTCACCCCTTCATAGAAGACTAATGTCTCAGGTCACTCATAGAAATGAGACAATCCTGGTCTCTTGAGTTCTAACCTGGTAAAAAAACAAACAAAATCTGTATTGTAATGATGTAGGTTTTCACGGCTCGATGCATGACGATTGCCTCGAAAAGCTGCTCTCTCGGGACACCCGCGTCTATGGCTCTCTCTCTCCTCTCCTCGCGACGTTTCGCCCCACACGTTAGAGGCATCCTCAGGCGTTGTGTTCGTGCGTGCACGAACACTACGTAGTGTTCGTGCGCGGCTGTCCCGAGAGAGCAGCTTTTCGAGGCAATCATCAAAATCTGTATTTGAAACTCGGAACTATACTGTGCATACTCCACTAGGCAGAGGCGTCGAGGCTGGCCCAGCACATGCTGGTGGGACTATATCTCTTGACTAGACTGGGAATGCCTAGGAATCCCCCAGGAGGAGCTAAAGTCCATCACTTGGGAAAGGCAGCTCTGAATCGTCCTACTCAGCGTGCTATCATCACGACCCTCACCAGGAAAAGTGTAATTTTGAAAATGATAGCAAACTTCAGAGCTAGCAAGCCACTTCTAGCGTATGGTGTACCTTTCAGAGGTCTTCAGGATGTTCAGTATGGCAGTTACTGCTCCCTTGTCAATCACATGTCTATGCCTTGACAACTCCTTTGGGACCAGCATACCATGGGCCTACAACACCCAACATACACACCACCCCACATACAATCATATTGTCCCACCAATCACGTGCTATAAAATTACTGTACTAAGCACTTTTACACCACAGAGCACACTACAGTGTGGATGTACATAGCAACTATAAGACCTGAGGCAGGCTGGTGGACCTACCACACACCTCTCTGGCAACGATGATGTCCCGGATGCTGACGAAGTTGGGAGGAGATTCTGGGGGGGCGTGAGGACCAGGAGCTGGCAGCAGTTCCTCCAGCACCTTCCAGTCAGGCAATGTAATCCAGCCCTTTCTGCACAGGTCCACAGAACATTAAAAATGGTTATCGCTTTCTTATTATTCAACGCCCCTAATTATTTGAAGGACAGAGAAAAGGTTTTTTTAATCACTAACTGTTGTTAATTCGTCTTTTCCAAAATCTGAGTATGCTCAACTCTTCCAACACATCTTGTCAACATTCTCTCTACCGGAGGCCATCCTAGCAGTAGTGGTGTAACCAAGCAGATAACTGCAGGGCTGTCCATTTACCTTATAATCAAAGTACGATGTAAAATTGCTAAGGACAGCGGATTTGCCACGGGGAAATCGTAATTCCCTCCGCAGCTCTGTGCAGCGCTTCGTGACCCGAGGGTCACAAAGCGCTGTTTGTACAGTCACGTGGGTCATCATTAACATTCCACTGGAGTCGACGGAGAGAGTCTGAGATTTTGAACCAGTCATCGATTCAGAAAACGGTTGCCGGTTTACTCATTATTATCCAACATACCTAATTGCTTTTGCTTAGCCTTTTCCAAAATCTGATTAGCTTTTTTTTTCCCAGCAACACCTCAATTCTCTGTAAAGGCAAAC
The DNA here is from genome assembly GCA_036362905.1 of Mordacia mordax. Taxonomy (NCBI): domain Eukaryota; kingdom Metazoa; phylum Chordata; class Hyperoartia; order Petromyzontiformes; family Petromyzontidae; genus Mordacia; species Mordacia mordax. Next base: position 19,632,574 of record JAZEWT010000005.1, read on the forward strand.
CCTAATTACTGTTGGATAGAAAGAAGGCGTGTGTTAATGTGTGATTACCCCCTCCACAATGTCATATTAGGTCCGCAGCAAAGAAAAGGTTCCCCCACCCGTACCGCGGACTACTGGGCCCAAGTTTACATATCCCCGAAGCATGCTACCTCTCTCAATGTCAAACGAACCCTCCAGTCAATGGGTCGATCTGGCTTTCTCGGACTCAGTCCTCAAGGTGTAGAAATCACTACAAGAAATCACCTCCGCCGAGTCCTCCATCGGCTCGTTCAGATCCAACCTCAATACAACTCCTGTGTTCGTGCTGTTCTTTTGATGACTATTCAGGGTGAAAGGTATTGAAGAAATGTAAACGATTGATATCACTATCCCACAGTGCAGCATATCACATTATTTTTCTTTTGTACCGTTGCAAGTCAGAACACACCTCTGGGGAGGGCTCGTACCGGTACATGGCAGCAAGGCGCGGACATCCGTGCGTGTTAGGGTAGAGGATTTCCGTCAGGGAGGGAGACACGTTGATCTGAGCCGGTTCTGCACTCCACACCACGCACCGCCGCACTCACGACACCACTCACATTGCACACGGTAACTCGCCACACAACCATGCACACCACAAACCACATGCAACACACAGCACACCACTCGCCACATGCTCACCATTAACCACAAATACATCACTATTCTTGTATACTGCCCACCATTCATGATACCAGCACAAGCGGCGACGCTCAATATGCGCTTGCACATAACCAATCACAATTATCCCCCAAGACACAATGTTACGCAGCTGATAAGAGAATGATGATGCCTGATTCTAAGTTAGATCTCGGCTGCCAAACTACAACTAGCCATGAGCTCCTCCATTCTAGAGGGCGGAGCAGGCAGGTGGTTGGTTTTGGTGGGGTCTATAGTGAGGTTCCTCCCACATCTTAGCAGCAAACTTAACCTTCAGAGACAGATTATCAAACTCAGTACCCATACCACAACTTGGTCATCAATCAACCTTCCATTGTATTCATACCATGTCCTATTGCTACACGTTTATTGCAGCAAATGGACAGAATATATGGCATCCGTGCCAAATCACGCTTGCCTGAAACCAAACTGGTGCTCTTCCAGTGTCTCCTAAGTATGCCTGGAAAGATATTGAATAATTTCTGACAAGGCTTTTACTAACATACTGAGGAGGGAGATGCCCCAGTATTTGACGATTTTTGCCTTCTTTTTCAAAAATAAGAGACCAATCGGACATCCAACTAACCTTATGGGACTCATCTTGTAGTCCCAGCCATTGTAATGATATCATACAAGCGTGCGCCCTGCCTCAGAAATTCACTTTTGAGGTTTAAGATGGCTCTTTGCATCTCCTTGGCAGATAGCACACCAGTCAGCCACTCATGATGGGAAAGGACAAGCTTTGAGGAATGGTGGGCCCTGGCAATGTTAGCCCCTTCTACACCATGCTGAAGAGTTACCCCTCTCCATGGACTCAAAGAAATATTCCAGAAATCTATATATCCGATTTTGGAGATTGGTGATAATGGGCCCACAACCTTTAGCTAGATGGGAGCACCTTTTCCATACTCCCTGAGAAACACACAGACTTTCTCACACGTGGAGTATACTGTACCGAGCTGTGACTGTTGGAAGAGGCCGGCCAGGAGGCACCGTGCAGATTCAATTGTACGAGCCGTATTGGTGGAGCGCACACTACAATGACATTCCACCACCAGCACACCCCGAGACCACCACACACCCGACATCACCAACAACACCACAGCTCAACATTACAAAATCACATACACCACCATTCCAACACACCACAACCAACCCAGGAACAAACTCAACCACCACACATAATATCCAATTCAACAC
>JAZEWT010000005.1:19655388-19669238 GCA_036362905.1 Mordacia mordax
ATGAATGTATTTAAGTACTGCTTACTGAGAGCTAGTTAAGACAAAGTCTGTTCAGAGAGGGTCAGCTGCGTTTGAAATGTAAATACAGTCCACGTGTGTAGTTGTTTTCGTTTGTCCTTGTGTTTTTGAATAATAACAAATGGTTTTTGACGCGAATGTATTACAAATCGGATGCAATGTTCAGTCGTCAACTCGGAAAGCACGCAGCCAGAGCTCAATAACTATTTCTTTTATTTTGAAAACCATAGTTCCCTCGAGAAGCTGGAAGCACACCCATACCCGTGGCCACGTTTTATTACTCTCCGGTTGAGTCGGGATGACGATCGTGACCTTTGTGAATACTGCAGAGCAACATGTGGCCCCGCCGGCGTCTGGAATCACTGCGCGCCACCGTGGCCCTGCCAGCGGCAACAAAGCACTGTACCCAGAACCTAAACCCGGCCCCGGTGGCTGTCGGTACACTACTGCACAAGCTGCATCTACGCAACCCAGCAGAATTCAAAGTCTGCTGCTCGGCCCTTGAAGAGTCAATACCGGCTCCAAAGTTTGCTCGCTTAAACAAATGCTGCTGGAAAAGATTGGTTCAGAAAGCACATAGGCAGATGGCCTAGAAAGGTAATGCAGTTATTTTTTTTACAGGACCATGTGTGTTTAACGAAACAATGTGAGCACTACAGGTGAATCCAAACATCCAAAGTTTAAATTGTTTCTCACTCAAAATGATCTACCTTATCATGGTTCCAATGTGGGAGGCGAAACGTTATCAAGGAAAGAAGGAGGGGGTACGATCACCACAGCTAGCCCGAAAGAGCAGCTCTTGAGAGCAATTATCGTCGCTCATCGAGTCGTGAAAACCTACATTGATACAAGAAAAAGACTGCTGATGTCCTGGCGAGGCTGCCGGAGCTCACCTGCTGCCCAGGGGTGGTGGCTGTGCAGCGTCCGTCCCCTTGAGGATCTCGCTGCATGCCTTCGACTCGTCGTGTGGGAGGCCCAGGATGTGGCCTGAGCACAGCACACGGCGTCGTTGGGTGAATAACGACTCGTGGCCATGCGAGGCGGTCAACTCGTACAGCCTTGCGTGATGATTCTACACGAGAACGAATTATTTTATCTTGGTTTGTCATGTGAAAAAATATTGGTCGAGTATATCAGTTCCAAATTTTTCGTTTATCAACTTTAAACATGTTCCAGGTTTCTCGGGGTATCACTGTGTAAAGTGCGGTCTCGAAGTGTACAGACTGGGGGCCAGGAGGGGGGGGCGTGCCCAGTGACCCCTCCACGCAGTCATGTGATGTTTAGAGAACAGCGCCCGTGACGCAATTACGGAACGATTGACCACCGCATGGTGACTTAGATGACATGGAACGGTGAACCTCGCGGGTGCTGCGGAGATATAAGAAGCACGTGTACGGGAGCGCGAGGGGGAGTTCTCCTGGGAATTAGTAAGGAGGCAGCGCAGGATGTAGACAGCAAGGTTGCGCGCTCAGAGCATGGGGGGGGGGTATGAGTCGATGTGCGGTGTTACCCCGAAGGTTATGTTCTGTTAGCCAATAAAGCATCGAAAACCCCAGAAGCCTCTGCTGATCTATCACAGAGTGAGTGCTGGTGTTGCCGCGCCAGGTGGCCGCACGCGCACATCTGAACCCGGGTGCCTGGCAGAGATGCGATGACTTCGACTCTGTACGAGAGGGTTCTCCATCGGCACCACAGCTCTGAAGCGGATCTACTGCCGAATATGTCAGCCTAACTACCTTATTCGCTGGATGATAAGACACACTCCTTTCCCATGTGTGTTAAAGTAAAGGTTGGCTGTTGGAAATTGAGTTATGATAATTATAATTATAGTGATTTACACTTTGATAGCAGCATTCATACGGAGGTTTCAAAGTGCTGGTACCGAGCCAAAAACAGACATGTAATTTATAAATATTTTCTAAAACTGTAAAAACCTAATAAAAACATGCAGACTCATGATAAAAAAACACATTAGCAAATAAAATAAAACCCCCATGAGTAGATATAAGCATAACAATTGGAAGAATACAATCTTTCAGGAACAGATGGTGTCTCAAGACAGAATTTGAACAGGCCAAAGGCTCGGTGCAGACCGAATAGCTGATATAAGCAATTTCCACAGCCTGCGGCTAGAGGACCCAATCACCGAGGGTGAAAGTTACTTCTATTTCTTACTGGTACGGTCGTATCGCAACCCCCATTCCTACCTGTACTCTACTGAATTCTTCAGCCACGTTTTCAGCAGTACGCCATTCCGGACCATACCGGCTTACCTTCACTGCTACCGGTCGCCCAACGAACAGAGGTGGGCGATGCGACCCAGACTACACGAGGCTGGAGAACCTCTACCTGCACGTGGACATGATCCCAGAATTCGCTGTGTGCGCGCAGTGAACGTGCGGGGCACGTACCGATCTCGTGCGCCATAGTGTAGGCGGCCGCCATGCCGTGGTCCCTGATGACGGCGCAGCTCCGTTGGGGGTCGCACACCGTGCCCACGTCTGCCATCCCGAGCGTGTGGCAGGTGTGCGCCCCGCACAGCTCCTGCGGACGGCACACGCACGTGGCGGCGCACGATGCCATGGCTCGAGATTTTTGTTTTCTAACATGATGGCACGTGTGCATCACGTGTCGCTTCCATCTGCAGAGGGGGGACAAAGCCACGTGGGGTCACGTCGGTTAGGACTTTTAGAAGAGCCACGTGGACGAACAGCACGGGCTGCGGGGGGGGGACTTTTACGGTAGAAGGGTGACGTCGTTAAGAATTCGCTAGAAGGGACCGCGGGGATATATTGGCGGGGGTTGGAGGGGTAGCGAAGAGTCTCCTGGGGGAACGAGAAGGAGCGTCATGATGTAGGGGTTCGTTGTGTGCCGCTACTGCCCGCCCCCGTGTCTTGCTGGTTTCAATAAAGCATCTAAAATCAAGAAGTCTCTGCTCATCCGTGCTCGCTGGCTGATCTATCGCGGAGTGAGCGCTGATCCTCGCCGTGGTGTTGCCGCTGTAAGCCGTCACAAGCCCGCAGTCGAAGCCGTGGTGTCACACTTCATGTCTGTGTGTCACGTGCCTGTGCTTCACGTCTTCGTGTCCCACATCTATCTGCCAAGTGTTGTCCCACGTCCAATTATATTCTAATCCCAAGCAACAGGTCTTACAATGGTGATGATTACGACGGCGCTAGATCCATATTTACTTTACATTTTCAATTAAAACATTCAGGATCAAACCACAAACGTAGCCCACCAGACTGACAGAAAATCCTAAAATATGCAATTTTGCACAACGGCTGATGGATTCACAACAACACTCGTCGAATCTTCAACTGCATTATCCCCGTGCCCTGCCTGCAGCTGGCACTCGCATCTCGAGAACTCTCCGAGACGCTTAACGAGAACTAAACTGACGTTGTCAGTTTGCCGTCAATGCCAAAATCTTTGCCGCTCGCGTACCTGTCGCGTGAGCAACACGGCCACGTGGTGCTTGGGGACGGCGCCTCGCGTCTCCCGCCGCTGCCACGCGCAGAAGCTTCGCAGCACGGCAGCCGCGTCCCGCGGGATGCGCACGGCAGGGGCCGCCACGGCGGCGCCAGCACCGCCTCTCGTACCGTTGGCCACCGGCTCGCCGCGGCCTCGCCCGGCGGGAAGCGACGTGCCGTTGGCCTCGCCGCCGTGCTTGCCGTTCGGTTTTTCGTCGTCCGATTTCCCAGCCGCTCGGCCGCTGGGTTTGTCGTGTGGTTTGTGGTGCGCTTCCGATTTAACAGCCGGTGTCGTTGTAGTGCCGTTCACTTGATGCTTAGCTTTACCGCCGTGTCTCTCAATGGGCGCGTTAGCGTTTGATTTAATGGCCGGTTTACTGTGTGGTTTGTGGTCAGACTGAGAGGTCAATTTACTGCTCGACTTATCGTCTGATTTACCGTCGGATTTAGCACTTCCTGAGTTGTTATACACTTTATTGGCAGATGAACCCAAAGGGGTCAGTGTACCATTTAGTTTGTGCCCCGTTTTACCACTTGATTTATCAAAAAGAGGTTTGCTGTTTCGATTATCGCCTTCTTTAGGCTGTGATTTACCTTCATGTTTAATGTCTGATTTAGCAGCTACTTGACCTTCTGACTTACTCTCGAATTTGACATGCGATTTTTCATCTAATTTACTGCTTAACTTACCATCGGATTTAGCATCTGATTTACTCTCAAATGTATCAACAGATTTACTGTTTTCAGTTTTGTTATAAGATTTACTGATTGGTATCCTATCGAGGTCGGCGTCTATTTTACCGTCTGAATTTTCATTCAATTTCCGATCAGATTTACTATCAGATGTACCAAGCAGTGGCCACCTGTTTATTAATTTACTGCCGGTTTCACCACCTGCTTCACCCTTAGGCGGAGGTTTACCCTTTGCTTGACCATGAACGTGCTTATCTGGTTGAAGTGAAGGTGGCATCTTATCGCCTGAGTTGCACTCTGCTTTACCATCCAATTTGCAATTAGCTGACAAATTGCTATGGCTTTTACCATCCAATTTACCAAGAGGTAGCGGTTTACTGTCCAACGTACCATCTGCTTTACCATCTGTATTACTGCCCGGTTTAAACAATGGCTGTGGCTTGCCGTTGGATGTGCCAGTTGGTACTGGTTTACCGCTTGGTTTACTGTCCGAGGTGCTGTCTAATTTGCCACCTGCTTTACTGCCAGGACACGGCTTTGTATCCGCTTTGGCGCTCAGTGGCAACTTACAATTCAATTTCTTGCACAGCAGTGACAAGCACTCAGGTTCAATTTCTTTCTTACCATCCGGGAAAAAATTGGCAATAGATTTACCTTCTGAATTATCGCTCAGTTGCGATTTATTGTAAGGTTTATCATCTACTGGAAATTTGTCATATAATATTCCACTTTTTGACAGGTCCTGATCAGTTTTAACCCATAATTCACCATCTTCCTGTAGTTCAACATCAGATTTACCGTGCAGTGGTGACACGCTACTCAATTCACTGTCTTTTTGTTGTTTGTCTTGTAAATATCCATTTGCCTGCAATTTCCCCTTAGACTTACAATGGGATATATCACCCAGTGCAGATTTGCAGTTCCCTGACTTTTCGTTTGATTGCTCATGAAGGGATAATTTCCCAGCTGTCAGTAGGGAGGACATTATATCCGATTTGCTCTGTGCTACAGAGGTATTGTTTGTTTCACCATTCACTAGAGGTCTCGTGTGAACTGACATGGTCGTACTCACCAATGGTAGAACATAGCCTTCTTTGTCCACTGATGATTTACCTTTGGTTTTATTAAGCATTAGAAACGTACCATCTTTTGAGAATATGCTATCTGCTTTATCATCCGTTGATGATTTACCATCCGCTAATTTACCATATGACATACCACTAGTCTCGTTAAGCTTTGACCATTTTACCACTGTTGGAGAAACACCGCGCGGGTTACCATCAACTCGAGAAACAACCGAAGAGTTGTTTCTCGTGGTTGTCACCCATTGGCCCCTATCCCCTGGAAAAGTGCTTCTGCTTGATGCATTTCTCTCCCGCGTGGGATCGCCTTCCAAGTTCATCCCTCGCTTCCATCTCAGAACGGCTGGAGTCCTTTGCACGTGATTGTAGTGTAGCCTTGCATGAACGTTCATCGACGAGTTGACCTCCATTGCTGCTTTCTTGCTTAACAGGCGACCATTTATGGGCGAGTCCAAAAAATCTCGAGTGCTCCGTGACCTTGCTGCAGTTCCTGAGTTCTCGCCCGTGTGTGGACCATTCCTGCGCAGTGAGCCTCTTTCACTGGACAGAACCTCACCATCTACCAAACTTACACTCCTGGACAGGACCTTGCTGTCCTGCTCACTGCTCACCTTAGATGGATCGCCACCAAAACCTGCACTTAATCCCACGTGTTCAGCTGCCCATGAGCCCCTGTCCTCGTTACCTACATTGTCCACTGGTGGTTCCTCGTGCACATTCACAACGTCATCAGTCAGCACGCTGCTGTGAATGGTCACGTCACGCGAGATGTTTCCTTTCGCGGTCATTGTCCGTTCCACAGGAGGACCGTGTCTCTCAAAAACGACCTCGCCGCCGCCCAACATGCGATCATCGAGCGCGTGACTTTTACCAACTCCCTTATGACCTCTTGTGACCTGCCGACGACCAGTGGCTGCCTTCCTGCGGCCTCCGGCGACGTCGGTGCGGCCCTCCCGGGCCTCCTTGGGATGCGCCGACCCCGCGTGACCCCGCGGCGCGGCCTCTCCCCTGCCGCCACGGAGCGCGTCGTCGTCGTCGTCCTCCAGCACCACGATCCGCGCGACGGCCAGGTGCAGGCGCTGGCGGGTCGTTGCGTGGGCCAGGAGCGCGCGGGCCGCGTGCGCCAGCGCCAGCGCGTAGTGCGCCACCTCGTGCACGTGCGCGTCGCCCCGGTGCGCGCGCGCCACGCCCGCGTCGCACACCAGCAGCGTGTCCAGGCGGCGCGGGCGCACCTCTCCCCAGCGCACACCTTCCCCGTGCCCGGCGCTCGGACCGCCTCTTCCACGGTCGTATTCCGCCGAGCGGCGCCGGCGGCCCGCGCCGGGACTCCCCGTGCCGACGCGCGTCACAACGTGCTCGCGCTCGGCCCTGCCCGCGGGCGGCCACGTCGCCGCGCCGCCGCTCCTTCGCCGGGTCCCCGCTGGCCCCGCCACGTGCCGCGTCCTCCAGCCCGCGAGGCGGTACCGTGGCTTGATGGTGAAGTCTTCGTCCCCGACGCGGAACGCGCCCATTATCCCTCCGCACAGACTGAGCGCCGCCGAAGAGGGCAGTGACAGCGGCGGCGCAAAACGGTTACGTTCATCGGACGAAGCGTCGTCGGTCGCCGATGAGACAGGTACGAGGTAGTCGAACAAATACGAAATGTAATCCTTTGCCAAAGACAAGTAGTCCTTATATGAGGATGTCGCAGGTATGTCAGCGGACGGTGCTGAAAAGTAGTCCCCATTCCTGGGCCACATCACCACCACCGCCCCTGAGTAGAAGCACCTTCGCAGCCAGCGCTCCGCTCCTGGGAATCGCAGCGTGCGCCTCGAGTCGGGTTGAGAGGAGGCCATCTCCACCCGAAAGCTCGGCGCCAGGAAGTCCGGCTCGTGGTGCACGCGCAGCGTCATCCTACGGCCAAATGCTCGCACGTGCAGATGGGCGCTCGTGCCCGCTTCGCGGAAACGTGGCGTGCGCACGAGGACAGACTCGTGCACCACGGGCCCATGATCCTTCCCGTCCAGGCCATTCCCCTCCTCACCCAGAAGACACTCCTCAGCCTGAGGCAGATTCCACTCAGCCATCAGCAGACAGAGAACCAGGAGGGCGGCAGAGCGCATGGCCCAGATGGCTCAACTGATGCCTATAGGAGCATTATACTCCACAGGCCAGCCCGGTCGCACTTTAGGGGCACCTATCTTTGTTCTTTCTCCACCTTGCCTCTATGTTTATCTACTGCCGATTTACGGCAGGTAAATTTGCAGGAAGCATGAGTGGAGATGTTTTCTGAAGGCAGAGATGCTTTAGAAACGCTACAGTTAATGTGAATCCCCCAAGGATCGCGTGGTTATGAACAGAAATCCACTTGAAATGTTCGGCTGTCGTTCAGCAAGCAAGTCAGTTGAAAACGGTGCCAAACAGCTGGGCCACTGAGCGAGCCAGATGACGGCAGCCAATGCAGGAAACCAGCCAATCGGAGGTGCAGCTTGGATGGCGGACCGACACCACTCTTGTATCATTGGTATTGCAACGGATCTCCAATAGTTGAGGGACGAGCTGTCAGGAAAAAACAACCACAAAGCCATGTGTTTTAGACATTACTCAAGGGTCCCTTTTCATTAAACCAGCCCACAGTCTGAAAAGACAAAGTGTAAGTCATTCTTCGGATCATTGCATAAAACAGTGTAATATTCCCTCCGTTTAGGCTTAAATGCCACGCAAAAGTCAAAGCGAACAAATAGGTTTGGCCTTTTACCACCGCTCTGATGGCCAAAGACTTCTCGCCACTATGCCAGGCACGGCCATCGCTTGGCACAGATCAGGGAGGGTTCGGTGCAGGGTGTTGATAGGGAGTGACCGGATGTAGATATCTCTCGCAGCCGACATTAGCCGTGGCCTTCGTCAAATTCCGGCGACCAAATTGACAGCACAACGCGGAGAGCGCTGCACCGCCGCTCCCCTGTAAGCGCAGCATAGGCGCGGGAGAACGTGAAGTGTTTTGTGCAACTGGTCACGTGGCTGTGGTGAAGAAACACTGGAGCCCAGTGTAGCAACACTTCCTAAACTCTTAAGTAGATTCCTGACCGTGCCAATCGCACCGCGATCGCACTCCAAACGTGGCTTGACTTCATTTTTGAGCTTCACAGTAGGGTGAATTGTACTCGACATCACACGAATGCCCGCACCGCTCCGGTCAACCAGTAGCGATATTTCAGCAGCCGCACCCCGCTGATGAGAATCGTTGAAAGTAAATCAACGCCAGAATTGGGCACGTGTCACATGTAAACATACGTGAATGCAATACCGTATATTGATCTGGAGTGCGCGTTAGTCCTTGCGTTAAACGTTTAGGTTTCTGCAATTACATGGGCACGAACTCTGTGCCGTTGCGTGTTCGTGTGTGTTTGTGTTTTCATTATTATTGTACAAAAGCAAGCCTGTTCACGCACAAGCATGTCTGGCCTAAATGTTTACTTCGATTGGTAGAGCACAGCCATGGTCACGATGACGAGAGCTTCATCGCGTTCAAGGTAAATAATTTGTGCTCTGTTGACATGGACCGATAGCGTCGCTGGATCGTGAGAGGAGGCGATGACTTGGCGAGGCCTTTATCCAGCGTGGATTGATCTATGCTGACGACGACGACGGCGGCGATGGTGGTGGTGATGGCGATAAGATCGCCCGGCTTAAAATGCGACTGCCCGTCACTCCGAGCGCTATCGGAAGAGACATCGGTAAAGTATGCGGAGACGTGAGCGGGTGACGCGGTGTGAGTGACGTGACGCTGCTGAAGGAGCGTCCGTGTAACACACAGGGGAGCTGTCAGGCACGAGCGATCCAAGCGAACGTTGACAGCCACAAGTAGCTTGAGCGCATGCTGGGCATTATATTAAAAAAAAAGATTCGGAAAATTGCTCTCAAATGGCTGCTCTTTCGGGATAGAGAGCAGTCTCAGGCTAAGCCGATCAGCCTGATTATATGCCTCCAACGTGGGAGGCGAAGCATCGTGAAAGGAGACAGGAGCGATCGACACGGCTATCCCGAAAGAGCAGCTCTTGAGAGTAGTTCTCGTGCATCGAGCCATGACAACCTATATTAACCACAAACAATAAAAAAAAATACTAAAACTCAATACAAATATCAGTAGAAACTCTAAGCATAATAAACGTAAATAATTTAACATGAACATCTTGTCTCGAGGGGCGGCACGGTGGCCCAGTGGTTAGCGCTGTCGCCTCACAGCAAGAAGGTCCCAGGTTCGAATCTCTCGGCTCGGGTGCCTTTCTGTGTGGAGTTTGCATGCTCTCCCCGTGTCCGCGTGGGTTTTCGCCGGGCACTCCGGTTTCCTCTCACAGTCCAAAAGCATGCTGCTGCATAGGTTGATTGGCTCGCAGGCTAAATTGCCCCGCAGTGCCCGGCGATGGACTGGCGTCCCATCGTGGGTGTATCCTTGCCTTGCGCCCTGAGTTTGCCGGGATAGGCTCCGGCTTCACCGTGACCCTGTAAAGGACTAAGCGGTTTCTGACAATGAGATGAGATGAGATATTGTCTCTATCATGCCTTCATCTACCTATCCCTTGCCTACATCTCATCTCGCTATATGACGTTTGCCATTACACATTTAATAATTATTAAAAATAATTGCATTTCTAAAGTGCTCATCACCCAAGGGTCACAAAGCGCTGCATAGAACCGCGGAGAGAAAGGCACATCAACAACGAAATAAGAACGGCACATCAGCAATAACGGTTTTTTTTTAGTATTCCTACACTATTCCTTCTCCTTGCTCGGAGTTTACAAGTTGAAAAGGTGCCCTGTCAAGCAAAAGACAAAGATACAGACTTCCCATATAGCCTTAACAGTCTCTGGGTCAACGGCTGTTAGCGAGCACCTATGAAAAATAGCACGGCACGTGAAGGGATGGAGTTGTCAGCATCACGCCACCTTTGTCCCCCTAGATGCTAATTGGAGGCTGAGTCGACCTAGGGGAAGCTAAGGACCGGTTTCTGAAAATCGTCACTGGTGTTGGCCGCGAGCAGGAATCGAAGTCGAGTGGCCGAGTTCGTGACGCGGTAACTCTGACCGCTACACTACCGCTCCCCCCTACACGCACACATACACACCGACGTACCTGATTGACCATACTTCGCCTTCCCGGTCTCCACTCGGATGCCTCTGTCCGGCTCTGGAGGATTGATTCACGTGATGCTGAAACGGATCACAACCAAGCGAGCACGTGACGTAGGTGTAGATTCACCGAGCATCGATCGCTTTTTAAAGAACGGTCATAACCACCCAGGTCTCAGTATAGCAGCACATGGTCAAACCAGAGCAAAGGGTCAGGGCCCCAAGCAGCTCAAGCAGTGAGCGAGGAATTCATGAAACATATATAGCTTATCTCATCTCATTGTCAGAAACCGCTTAATCCAGTACAGGGTCGCGGGGAGCCGGAACCTAGTCCGGCAGACACAGGGCACAAGGCAGGGAGAGACCCACGATGGGACGCCAGTCCATCACCTGGCACTGAGGGCAATTTATCCTGCAAGCCAATTAACCTATGCAGCCGCATGTTTTTTGGACTCATCTCATCTCATTATCTGAAACCGCTTAATCCTATATAGGGTCACGGTGAGCCGGAGCCTATCCCGGAAACACAGGGCGTAAGGCAGGAATACACCCGACGACGGGACGCCAGTCCATCGCCGGGCATTGCGGGACAATTTTAGTCTGCGAGCCAATCAACCTATCCAAGAGCATGCTTTTAGACTGTGGGAGGAAAACGGAGTACCCGGCGAAAACCCACGCGGACACGGGGAGAGCATGCAAACTCCACACAGAAAGGCACCCGAGCCGAGAGATTCGAACCCGGAACCTTCTTGCTGTGAGGCGTCAGCGCTAACCACTGGGCCACCGCGCCGCCCTATGTAGCTTATCCATGGGTGAAAAGTAACTTCAATCTCTTACTGGTATAATGGTATCACAATCTCCCTTTTCCACCTCTACGGTATTGAATACTACGGCCACTTTCTTACCGTACCGGACCATGCCGAGTTACTTTTACCTCCGGGTGCATCACAAAGACCAGCTCCATTTAAAATCGTAATACTCACCACACGATATTAACTCATTGTGGTGACATGTGGTCAAATAACCCTCAAGATCCTGCACAGCCCTGGGGGAAGAGGCCATCATTATCTCCAGTCAGTCGGTCAGTTTTCATTTAAGCTGGAAGAAACCATTGAACTATATCTATCTTTTTAACAGTTCTCCAGCGAGGAGGAGTAAGCACGATATCGCATCCTAGGCCACCGAGAGCAGTTTAGTCAGGACAATTAACTTAGGCAGCGGGTCTTTCGACTGTGAGAGAAACCGGCGTACTCGGCGAAAACCCACGCGCACATGGCGAGGGAGAGAGAGACCATACAAACTTGGCACAAAATACCACCCGAGCCGGGAATCGAACCCGGGTACTTCTTGCTGTGAGACAGCAACGCTACTCATCACTAGGCCACCGTGCCGGCTCGGATCGACACAAGGAGTGAAATCGATACGAGGCTGTTCTCTTGGCTGCACGCGTCCGCACCCGCACTGCCGGCGCTGTCGTCTCTCGCCTCGCTGGCGAGGCGCGGTGCTTCGCTCGCTCACCGGTTTGACACCGGCAACGGGGAACCACACCGGTAACGGGGAACCACACCGGTAACGGGGAACCACACCGGCAACAGGGAACCACTCCGGCAACAGGGAACCACTCCGGCAACAGGGAACCACTCCGACCGGTTGCCGCAGGGTATGAGCGAGCCACGTGGAGTCTGAGCAGGCGACCTCATTCCTCCGGAGCAAGAGACGCCGGGGAACGTCAGACTCATCCGCAGGGTTCGTGCGTAGCCGAGGAAGTGAGCGACACAGATACCGTGGCACCCGATTGCTAGACGCGCCTCCGCGTGGAGGGGCGTAGAGAGATGAGTACGGAGTGAGTCTTACGATCCGTAGTGGTGATTATGCACAGTCGACAGCAACAACAGCGACATTCAACACGCTCAACAACAACCCTGGCTGTAATACATATCTCATCTCATTGTCAGAAACCGCTTAGTCTTGTACAGGGTCGCGGTGAACCGGAGCCTATCCCGGCCGACACAGGGCGCAAGGCAGGGATATTCCCACGATAGAACGCCAGTCCATCACCGGGCACTGCGGGCAATTTAGTCTGCAAGTCAATAAACCTATGCATCAGCATGTTTTTTGGACTGTGGGAGGAAACCGGAGTGCCCGGCGAAAACCCACGCGGACTCGGGGAGAGAGCATGCAAACTCCACACAGAAATGCACCCGAGCCGAGATTCGAACCCGGGCCCTTCATGCTGTGAGGCGACATCGCAACCCACTGGGCCACCGTGCCGCCCCTGTAAAATATATACACACACTGTGCAATCGGCGACATTTCGAGGAGTGATCCTTCTTAATACTGACGCGATGGAGTCGCCAGGTATACCGTGTGGGAGTTTGCCTGGAACACCGGACGTCTCGTGTTAGCGGGAAGTTAAATAACAATGGTGCGCGTCAGCAGTGGCAACAATAGCAGAGAGCATTGTGTGTAGCGCTGTCAGCGGGGCTCGTGAGGGTCCGTGAGAGTGGATGAGATGGTGAATGACAGAGTGAGAGGCTCTTACAGGCGCCCATCAGAGTGAGTGAGAGTGAGAGTGAATGAGAGGGTGGTGTGAGTCTCTTACACGCACCCGTCAGAGTGAGTGAGTGTGAGTGAGTGTGAGTCTCTTACACTCACCCGTCAGAGTGACTGAGTGAGTGTGAGTGAGTGAGTGTGAGTCTCTTACACGCACCCGTCAGAGTGTGAGTGTGAATGAGAGTGTGGTGTGAGTCTCTTACACTCACCCGTCAGAGTGAGTGAGTGTGAGTGAGTGTGAGTGAGTGAGTGTGAATGAGTGTGAGTCTCTTACACTCACCCGTCAAAGTGAGTGTGAGTGAGTGTGAGTGAGTGTGAGTGAGTGAGTGTGAGTGTGAATGAGTGTGAGTCTCTTACACTCACCCGTCAGAGTGAGTGAGTGTGAGTGAGTGTGAGTGAGTGTGAGTCTCTTACACTCACCCGTCAGAGTGAGTGAGTGTGAATGAGTGTGTATGAGTGTGAGTCTCTTGCACTCACCCGTCAGAGTGAGTGAGTGTGAGTGAGTGTGAGTGAGTGAGTGAGTGAGTGTGAGTGAGTGTGAGTGAGTGTGAGCCTCTTACACTCACCCGTCAGAGTGAGTGAGTGTGAGTGAGTGTGAGTGAGTCTCTTACACGTGCCCGTGAGTCTGGCGAGGGCGATGCGAGTTGTGTGAGCACATCCTCCTCGGCTGCAGAGCCTCTCTCCGCGCTCTCCCCTCTCTCCGCACGCTCCACTCGCACGCTGCGCTCTCCCCTCTCCCCTCTCTCCGCTCTCCCTCTCCGCTCTCTCTCTGCTAACTGATGCAGGTTGCGAGCGAGCGAGCAGTTCGTGTTTATAAGCGGCGGGGAGGGGCGGGTGTTATTGTGAGGGTACGAGTCAGTGTGTGAGTCCGTGTGTGTGTGAGTCTCTGTGTGTGTGTGTTGTGTGTGAGCGTGTGAGTGTG
>JAZEWT010000005.1:19728569-19739630 GCA_036362905.1 Mordacia mordax
CCCCCCTGAAGAGCTGGAGGAAGTGTCTGGGGTGAGGGAAGTTTGGGCATCGCTGCTTAGACTGCTGCCCCCGCGACCCGGCATCGGATAAAGCGGTATGAAAATGGAGATGGATTTTATCAAGGGGGTGAGGTTTGTTGATCAGCCACCCAGTCACATTACCTCTACCATTAAATGTCTCTGCATGTACATTAATATAACATGACTGACATCATTACTGTCGCTTTCGTTGGCATCATGGTCACTAAATCCATCATATCAACATCTTGCCTACACATTTACTTAATTATGTTTGTGAACGAGTTGCTGGCTGTTATCTCGTGTTCTTAAACCATGTTGCTAAGCTTTGCTGTGTTAGTGCATAATGGCACGGAGGTGAATTGTTACATTACTAAGACATTAAATCTATCACTATTGCAAACGATGGCAGTGAGTGATCTTGACCTGGAGGCATGGCAGGAGTGGGGCCCCAGCACAAGGATATGGCGGCTATACAATACTGCCTTATCAGCATAGCTAAGGAGTAAATTAATAACTTTAACGAACAGGTGAAACACGCCACACTGTCCTGTCTTTGCCTACAGAACGTGGCATCAGGTCGTACCCCGCCACGCTCGCGCCACGCTCGCGCCCCGCCGCGCTCGCGCCCCGCTCGTGCCCCGCCCGCGCCGCGCGTTCGTACGGGAAGAGGGGCCGCTGCGGTGCGACGAAGGGGCGGACGAATCCAAGTCGCGCACGGGCGACAGCGCCCGCTCCCTCGCCCTACGCAGAGCTTCCCGCAGGTCGCCGCGGTCGTCGTCGTGCAGCGACGACAGCTCCGTCATCCCGGCCACTGTCACAGCAGCAGCGGTAGTGGCACGAGTTGACAACACGACAGCATATTGCGTTAAAACACGCAACAGCACAATACGCTCATACTACAAATGTTACAAAGCTAGTCACAGCATAAAGGTCGACTTGCAAAAGACAATTTATTATTCAACATTAATTTGTGAAATAATTTTTATTTCTCACGTGCCTGTTGCTTTTGGCCTAATTTCTGTTTGACTAGTGTACTTAATTGTATTGCGGTTGTCATTTTGCCAAGCCAGGCACACGAGGGCGGTGGGTGGCTAGCATCACACCTGGTCACCTTTGTCTCCCCAGTGGCAATATTTACACGCCGTACTGCTAAGTTGAGGCTGAGTCGACCTGGGTGGATGGTGCATGATCGGTTAAGAATATCTTCACTGGTGTTGGTCGCGAACCCCCAGTAGCCGGGTTTGCTGCTCAGCACGCTAATTGCTGAGCTACCGCTCCCCCTGCTACAACCAACAACTGCCATTCGCAACCAAGTGGTGAAGATGTCGCCACAGCGCCTGTGCCAGGCAAGGTTGTACCTTAAAGTGCACAATACAACCAAAAATCCTTCGTATAGCCTTAACAGACTGTAGGGTCAAGTGCCGTTAGCGAGCACCTATGAAGGTCAACGTGGCACATGAGGACGTGGGTGACCAGCACCACGCTCGGCCGCCTTTGACTCCCGAGTAACAATGTTTACACACTGCACGAGGTACCATTTGAGGCCGAATCGACCTAGGGGAGGCCCAGGACAGGTTCAGAAAATCGTCACTGGTGTTCACCGTGAGCGAGAGTCTAACTCGGATCGCCGGGTTTGTAGCCCAGCGCGCTAACCGCTGGGCCGACGCTCCCCACAATACAGCCACACACACTACAAACACCAATCTACAATCTAATACAGTACTTGGTGCTACAAGGTAATATTTTATAACTCAATAAAACAAGACACGTTACGACACTTGACAGGATGACACGTGCACATAAAACACTCTGCAAGCCGACATGACTGCACAACAGCAAAAATATAAATACACGATACAACACATTCAATCACACAGCACACTGAATAGCAAGATGCAGCCAAAATTATGCAAACGCGCAGAATGCCATTATATTATCAGGAGATACGACAACATGGAATGTGGGGTCAGTTTAAAAGTGCTTCAACAGAAACATTACCCACTGTAATTTGTCCAGATCGGCACTCAAACAGGTGACAACATGATGCATTAAAACGGGTTATGATGTCATAAGGTGCCATATGGGCACAAAGCCAAAGTGAGGCTAGAACAGGTTGTGTTACTTTGTAAAACACACCACCAGGCTTCACAACACACTGCACTGAACAATGACAAAGGTTGATTCTTCTCAAGCCTTACACAGACGACTGGGGAAAGAGTGACAAGTGTTTCTGTTTAACCAGGTGAGACCTCAAAAGGCCAGGCTCGTCTCATTCGCAAGAGTGGTCTGAGTCACCAACATGAGCAAAGCAAAACAAATTAGGGTAGAGCAACGAAGCAAAGAGAAATCAGTCCAAAAACAACTATCACAAGCAAAACTAAAAATTTTGCACGAACATAAACCAACATTAAACAATAAATTCCCTATAGCGTATGGTGGTTCCGACACAAAACGTTTAGACTGCCCATAGCACATTCGGTGATGGCCTATTGTACACGTCTCCTTTTAAGGCAGCATTATGGAAAAATGTGTTGAGTTATTTGATGTTTGTGCTTTTGTAACTACCTCCAAAACAGCATTACCAAATAATTTGAGTAATAATACATTAGAGTGTGACCACAGAGGTGGATATGAATAACAGGGGAGTGGTGTGTCCAGCATTTTGCTCAGTCTATATGTCACGCATCACCACACACAGGTACAGCACACAAGCCAGGCAGTGCAACGTTGTACTTGTCTCCAGCGGGTCAGGGCGCGAAGGATTGAAGGCCTGGAGTTCTGCCTCCACACGGTAGAGGGCGTGTCCATTACCAGATGGCTCAGCCTGGACATGGTAAGCAGGCCGGCCTAAAAGTATCACAACACAAGCCAGATTGTAAAGCACATTATACAACATAACACACACAACAGTAAGAATTGCTCACGAGCTGCTCCTTTGGGATAGCTGTAGCAAGTCTTCCTCCTCTCTCCTTCGTGAAGGAGACAGAACGAACGCTTTCCATGGTTACCCGGAAAGAGCAGCTCTTTTAGAGCAATTGTCATACATCAAGCCGCGTAAGCCAACATCAATAAATACACTACATAGTACTGTCCGTAATAGTATTTGCACTTCTAGAGCGCTTTTCACCCGAGGGTCACATAGTGCTGCACAGCGCTGTGAAGAGAACGGCATATCAACAACAGAGTTGATAAATAAAAAAAATAAAATGATGGCTATAAATCAATGAAGGACATAAAATAACAGATAAAATAATTGTTAAATAAAAAAAGGAATAAGCGTTCCTGAGCAGGCACAGGTCAACAGCGAGCCATCACCAAAGCACAATAAAAGTGAACAGCATCAACAGTCCTAGCCAGATGACTTCAAGCATATGCACTGCTCTGTATGGTGGAAGCATATGGCACTGCTCTGTACAGTGAGAGCATCTTGACAGAAATTGAAGATTTTCCAGGGTTAATCATTGGTGTAACGAATATGAATAAGCTGCGTTATGCACATGATGTCGTTTTGTTATCGGATTCAGAGAAGGTGCAAGAAATTCTAGATAAGGTCATTAGTAAATGTAACAAGGATTTAACTCTCAATTCTAGGAAAACAAAATACACGCATCACGCCCACACACATAAGGAGACGATAGAAGCCGCGCACGAACACTACGCCTGAGAATGCCTCCAACGTGTGAGGCGAAACGTCGCGAGAGGACAGAGAGCCATCGACGCGGCTGTCCCGAGAGCAGCTTTTCGAAGCAATCATCATGCATCGAGCCGTGAAAACCTACATCATTACGCATGCTAATTCCATCAAAAAAATTGTACCTGTGCGCAACAAAATAGGTAATAAAAATGTAAAAGAGGTCAATAAATTCACCTATCTGGGAAACTGGATAACATCAGATGGTAAATGTGATCATGAAATAAAAAGGATGGCCAAAGATATTTTTTTCAAAATTAAAAAGATACTGATAAATAACAACATTTCTATGGGGACGAAACTAAGTTCTCATTTGTTACGTTATACCAGTTTTCATGTATGTGTCAGCCTTTTTGACAATATCACCAAGTATGGAAAAGAGGATTCAAGCAA
Organism: Mordacia mordax; assembly: GCA_036362905.1. Lineage (NCBI taxonomy): Eukaryota > Metazoa > Chordata > Hyperoartia > Petromyzontiformes > Petromyzontidae > Mordacia > Mordacia mordax. The sequence goes on from JAZEWT010000005.1 coordinate 19,732,675, forward strand.
CTAGAATGTGGTTCTCTAGACACAATGCTGAAGGCACTCTGGGGACAAGTAACACCTCAAGTGAAGATATTTTGTCAAGAATGGGATGTAGAAGGAAAATGACGACATTAGAAAGAGACAGTCGAAGTCTCTTGGGCAAATTACGAGGAAAGAGGAAATTGAGAATCTGGTTATCACCAGATTGACTCATGTCAAGAGTCTATCGAAATGAATAAACATGTCAACAGTGGCCATTCTTAGCACATCAAAGAGCAGAGATATGTGGAATACCGTTATCACCAACATCCTGTAGGATATGGCACCGAGAATAATAAGCACATCACAAAGCATGGATTAACACCTCACTTAACCATCTCTCACCTGCCCTTCATACCTCGGAGATAGTGTGCCATTGCAAAATATATCTGGGGTTGTGATTGTTGTTACTGGTGACGAGACTGAGGATGTTCAACTTCTAACACACAAGAATTCAGTTCCATAATGGGCAGTTGCCTGATGTGAAACAAGGATCTGACGAAGAGGGTCAGCTCAGTGATCAACCACAATGTGAACCCCCTGAACGATCTAACAACACCATCGCATGAACACGATGACAACTGCGATTGTTCTCACCAGCGGAGCTGTACTCCATCTGCTCACGTTGAAGCAGCGGCCCATTGGAGGAGTGGCCCACTGTACACGCACGCACAGAGTTGCACACATACAATGGAACTGCGTCAGTGGTGGTGCGGTGATTATCAGCAGGAGAGGTCCAGTCTTTTATTTAGTGACCATCATACCCACTAAATCACATCAATGAAAACCATTTGCGGTAGGGCTAGTGATAATGCTCGAATCGTCAACTATGCCAAATCCTCTCGTAGGTGACACTGGAGCGATGGACTCTTGGCTGCAGCAGCTGACTGTTGATTGGTGTGGTGCGTGTTAAAGCAATGCGAGGGAGAGCAGAGCATGGCACTATCGGTGTAGTATATGGAGCATTATTACAATGTAATGTATTTAGCAGTAAAGCCTGCAAAGGTAACACCCATGTAAGTTGGGGCCTTGGATACAAACGTTGGTAGATAATGCATGCTTCTAAACTCTAAAGGGCTGATGGATGGCCAAATGACGGTACAAAAAATATATATTCTTTAAACAACCTGTGTGGAACTTTGAGTGTTGTGTAGATTTATCTGGGCAATCGAATTCCCTGCCACAAGGCATTCATTAACAGTACAGATCTGTGCAATCTTCAGTTAGTGAAGCTAAATTGGGTGAAGATTGTTACAACTATTGTTTGTCCATTACAACAAAAAAATGTACAAGTCATTCATACCTCAGCACCACAGCGCGGTGAAAGGTGGTTATTGGCCCAGTGAGTGGAGGAGAAGTAATGCGTGTCGGTGCAGTGAGCGGTAGTACGATGTGTGCTGGTGCATACCTGAGCTGCCGTCGTGATAATCGTGGAGGGGGTAACCCCGTGGGGCGGGTGACTGCGAACGCCTGTAGCGCGTGGAGAAGCGGGAGAAGACACTCGGAGCTCGGGTGGAACCAGCGTATGAGCTCGTGGCCGCCTTGCCTGCTTCATACACTGCCCCACACGATTGCACACACAACGAACGCCACAGGATCACTCGCATCACGCACGAGATCAATCATCATCACGGACCACTGCGCACCATGTCGAACAATTGTACAAATTAGCACGATGCCACAACAGGCCAGAACTCATTGGTCAAACCCCAACGCATCAGTGTACGAGATTCATAACCAACCGTGCAGCTTGCTGGAAATGCACGGCATGAATATCGGGTCATGTGTGCTGTGTAAGTCTTAACCTGTGCCGTTCTGCATGTCCTTGTGATGTGACCCCCATTTAAGATACGGCACAGCAGCAGGAATAAACTTTTTTTACGAGGGAAAGCCCCCATAATTCAGAGGTAATGTGACCAGACAGAATTGCTCACTTGAGTGGTTTAACATGACATGGAAATTAATAGAAGCCAATTGTGTTGTTGCATTGGTCAATTCAAACGTTTGTTATATTGCAGGAAACCCGCAGTCAGAGTTTGAAAGCTCACCAGGTATTTTCTGCTGTCGTAATAAACATCTATATAATTTGCAAACACGTGTTTATAAATGTGAATGATAAAACCGGAGGAAGCCAATAAAAGATTCATGCTTCCAGGGAGAGAACATGCAAACTCCAAATACAGAGGAAGTCGGGCCTGAACCCATGACCTCTTGCGCATCAGCCAAGGGAGATAATGAATAATAATAAGAATGCTATTTGTAACGTCTGCAAATACCATGCCTGGTCATGGATGAGACACAGATACGTGCATGAGAAAGCCGCAGAGGTGGGGAGTGGGAAGGTAACCATACACTAACATTTGCCACACACTGCATCCTACATATGTTATTGGTCAATTAATTAACGACAGCAGGTCAGTGTGGTGCCCCTATAAGGTGCATTGCGTGCGCTGATTCTGGCGTGCGCTGTGTGGTCGCACGCATCATGACACGCGTCCGTGCATATCCTCACACGCGCGGGGGCAGCAGCAGCGCTCGGGGCAGCACACGCACGACAAGTAGCAGCAGCAGGTGTGAGGGCAGCACTGGCACCAGCAGATGCCGATGAGAATTAGCAGCAGCACTCCTCCCATTACGATGAGCACCACGAACAGCCAGTCTGTACACACACACACACAGATTTATGAAAATGTAGAACTTATATAAATAATACAATAACATGTAAATTCCAAGCCAAACATGGGGAGAACACACAAACTCCACACAGATGAAATCCATTTTTTGGGTCAGGTCATGCAAAAAACAGTGTCGTTTAGCCCCCCATTACCCGACACGGGTCAATCAGTAAGATTTGTCATGTGAATAGAACGTGCCAATTCCTTCACTATCTCAGCACACCAGTGTGGAAGAGCGAACCCACAGTATTCATAATAGGATACAACGTTTCACTGATAACTGCAATCAGCATCATTAGGTACCCGTGCCAAACCTGGGCAAGCAGCTCGGATAACTGATCCTGGTTCCGGATCCGTTTATATAGGGAGGGTGATGACATCACTACCTATATAGGTGTTTACCGATGTAGGATTTCATCGATATATTGGTGATGGAAGCTTTTGAAATAAAATAAGCTCCACACAGAATGGTCCCCGAGGTAGGAAACGAACTGCCTCGGGTAGAACTTTCTTTTTGATGCGTAGATGTTACCACCGAGTCACCCTGCCACCCAAAAAAGCACCTATTATCAGGATGAAGATAGTGCTTATTATCTGCACATATGAAAACATCCAGGATGTGTACCAAACGGTAGAGAGCATCAGTACATCCATCCAACTCCTAAAAAAGGGGCAGCCTGAGGTTGTCTATTCATTTTCATTGATTTAGCCCTCCCACCTTTTGAGAGGCAAGTTGAAATGAAAACCGAAACAGCAGTTTCCCACAGAATGTACTTCCCAGTGTTTATATCTGCAGCAGCGTGGCTTTATAGATAAGGAGACAATTGCATATTTGGTCACCCTACAGGTTTCCCCGAGACACTGACAAGAACACTAATAGTACAGGTAATGCAATCCACACATTGTTGATAATCCACAGGCAACCCTGTCAACAAATCACCTCTTCCTTCACCCATTTCCCTGCTTAAACCACATAAGATATGAGGGTATCAACATACACAAGGGTCCATATCCCAGGAATGAAAAAGGAATATACATAAAATATTGTATTCCTAGTTTTCATGGAATGCAACACAAGTAATCCATTTTAATGAGCATGAATTCTCAGAAACTCAGGCCCTCTCTCAAACATGACATAAGCTTTCTCACGCTCAGAAACAATGTTTCTCAATGATGATTGCTTCTAACAGCTGCTCTCTCGGGACAACCGCGTCGATCGCTTCCTCTCTCCACCTCGCGACGTTTTGCCTCAAACGTTAGAGGCATCCTCAGGCGCCTCCAATATGCGAGGCGAAACGTCGCGAGGTGGGGAAAGGAAGCGATCGATGCGGCTGTCCCGAGAGAGCAACTCCTCGAAGCAATCGTCATGCATCGAGCCGTGAAAACCTACATCAGCACAATGTTTCTCAATCACTCACAAACACTACATTTAATTCTTTCTCAGATACCTGAGAGGCCGGGAAAGTCAAACCCAGGCAGGAGCTCTGTGCAGTTTGAGGTTTTGCCTAAAGGACACAGACAGGGAGAGTGCGCTAGGAATGGGGATGACCCTATGCCCATCCAAATCCTTGGCAGTGGGTGGCCAAACCCAAACTCCCAACCGCCACACATGAACTCAAACCCACAATACCTTCACATATTAGCCCTCGAGTGGAATAACCCTCTAAAAACCACATAAATTGAAAAATACACACTTCAAAAGACACACCTACTACCAACAAACAACACAAACAGAAATCACTCCTCCCAAAATCCCACTGACTCACAAACCAAAATAAACAGTCAAAACTACACCCAATCTTAAAACCACCACTTGCGGTGGTGAGATGACACCTCCTTAGCCCGGCATGCAGCAGATCGTGCATTCGAGCCTGACCCTGGGCATGCTTGTATATCTGGCGTTTGCATGTTCTATCGCCCCATGGTCATATGGATTTGTCTGCATCCTCCAGTTTTGCCCTTGACATTTGGAAACACGTATTTAGATTATTTGGCTTCATTAATTCCCATAGGTGATGCTATAATAAAATAAGGTTGGCTATCGTGCGTGGCCAGGTAACCTCTGAAAAGGAGCTAATAGCTCAGTGGGCTGACCTGCAACGAGTCACCAAAGTTTCACACATGGATTCTATAACACTTCCAAGCATGTGTTTGTCCTCAGTAGAACTTAGTTAAATGTAACATTCACAACAAGAAACGCCTATGAGCTGTGAATGGATAACAGGGCTCGTGTAGCAGTCTCACTGGAAAGGACATGTCTCAGTCGGCAGAGTATTTGCCTCCAGGATTTAGGCAACACTATGACCAATCTGGCCATGCTCTGCATTACAGACAATAAGGTAGAATGGCCAGCGGTAATGCGTTAAAACTTCCAACCTTAACTGGAGTGTGTTAAAAACATACTTTCCAACCACAACAACAACCACCATTTGCCACGAAGTGGCGACGTCACACGGCACTTGTGCCAAGCCAGGTGCACCCTGAGGCCACATGAAATGTCAAAGTCTCGCCAACAGGAGGTCATGGGACAGACCCAGGTGTTATGGTTTGCCTGACTAGCATATGCACCACCTGTGCTCCATACGGTGCCAACTTGCTGTGTTTTATCTGCTTGTAACTCTACGCATTAATGTGAGCATCGCTCCTCTGCTCTCAGCTGTTGCTGGAAGGCGACTGCCTCCAACTGCCCAATACCACTCACCCACAGCACACTTAAATGTCCAGTCTCAAAACTGTGACCATTCAGCATCACAGCAAACTTTCAAACTTATTCAAACTTCCCTTCAAAGCAGAAACTCGAAAAATCGTACACCTACCGATATTCAAATATTAGATCAAAAGGTACACTCCCAAACGGATACAATATACCGTTGAAAACTCACCCCTACATCATGACCTATATTCTAAAACATACATTTAAAGATCGATGCAAAACCATTAAAGACAACAATTCCAACCTGTGTGGGCTACTATAACCTGACTCCAAAAGACTCAAAACCCAAATACTCACCCACAGTTTCAGAATTTCAAATCGACACCACATTCTCACTTGAACTAAGAAAACCCTCTCTATAGTACTGGCACCTAAATTTCCCTGTTTACTAACAATTCATCACAACTTGATAAATAAATAGAAGCCTGAACACGGGAGGGCCCATAACTCATCTCATCGTCAGTAACCACTTAGTCCTGTACAGGGTCGCGGTGAGCCGAAGCCTATCCCGGCAGAAACAGGACGCAAGGCAAGGAAATACCCATGATTGGACGCCAGTTCATCACCGGGCACAGAGCAATTTAGTCTGCAAGCCAATAAACCTATGCAGCAGTATGTTTTTTTGGACTGTGGGAGGAAACCGGAGTGCCCGGCGAAAACCCACGCGGACACAGGGAGAACATGCAAACTCCACAGAGAAAGGCACCCGAGCCAGGATTCGAACTCGGGACCTTCTTGCTGTGAGGCGACAGCGCTACCCACTAGGTGGGAGGGCCCATAACCCAACACAAAAATTATAAAAAAACAACCTTGTAAAAATGTCATGTTCCTAACCTACGAATTCAAATCCAATATCCATGCTTCCACTCTCACATTCGCCAACAAACGGCTTCAATCCTCTGAACCAACCACATCTTATAGTACCATAAGTAAACACTACCTAACCCATCCTCTCATCTCACTGTCAGGAACCGCTTCGTCCTGTACAGGGTCGCGGTGAGCCGGAGCCTATCGCGGCAGACACAGGGCGCAAGGCAGGGATATACCCACGATGAGACGCCAGTCCATCACCGGGTACTGCGGGCAATGTAGTTTGCAAGCCAATTAACCTATGCAGCAGCATGTTTTTTGGACTGTGGGAGGAAACCGGAGTGCTCAGCGAATACCCACGCGGACACGGGGACAACATGGAAACTCCACACAGAAAGGCACCCGAGCCGAGATTCGAACTCGGGACCTTCTTGCTGTGAGGTGACAGCGCTACCCACTGGGCCACCGTGCCATCCACCTAACCCATCCTCAAATTTCAAAATACCCATATTGCTCGCGCAAAAACATTCTCACTCTAATGTGTATATTCCCATTATACTTCTTAAAATATGTACACACTGAAATTACATGTCTTCACCAAAGCCAACACAGTCCAGAAAACATGCCAATGCATTCCTTGCATTTTACATACCTACTGAAATTCCATAAACTAGTTAACTTTCAGGGCGGCGCGGTGGCCCAGTGGTTAGCGCTGACGCCTCACAGCAAGAAGGTCCCGGGTT
>JAZEWT010000005.1:19739702-19755137 GCA_036362905.1 Mordacia mordax
GCTCCGGCTCACCGTGACCCTATATAGGATTAAGCGGTTTCAGATAATGAGATGAGATGAGTTAACTTTCTAAAACCACATCAACATTTCAAATTGTCACAGATCTCAGGGTACCAAGTCTACATTTGATAAGTCGTGTCAACATTGCAACTCTACATTAACATAAAACTCATGACGATACCAAATGCTCGCACTCCGTTCCAAACCAGGCCAACATTTTAATCACATCCAAGGGTTGTTTCTATTTTGTGCCAACGTTCCTATGGTCAGTTGATGCTGCTAAAGGCACATAAGCTGGCAAACAACATCCTTACCACCAACCCAGCGAACCAATCAATTCCTTCTGTCAAAAGCAAAGTATCTCAGCTAAAACGTTTGTTGCGCTGCAGGAATTCCAAAGCTAAAAGCTTGCAAGCGCACTGGGTAATTTCTGCTCAAATTAAAAACATCATCTCTATGGGAAATTATCACCATCAAGCAGACAGCTGTGAAGACGATCATGAAGAGGACACTGAAGACCCCGTGACACCACTTAAAAGAGTCGAGACTATTACATGCCATGTCACAACTACGAAACTATGGTGTAGTCTTCAAAATTCATAATCGTGGGGGCGAGTCTCTAAAAGAAGACATCAATTTTAAACAATATTTAACATAATCCAGGCACGTTATAAAAATCAAAATACTGCTGCAAATACTTCACACACATTTCCACAGTTACGCTTACGGTGTGAATATGTGTACGCACATATATACATGCACAAGATTGCCTATGTACATGTATTCACGTATGTAAAACCATGCACAAGAGATAGTGCATGCAAGAAAGTAGGCTTAAGCATTCACATGGGAAAACATATTAAAAAAATGTCATGTATTAAAATCGGGGCGGCACGGTGGCACTGAGGGTAGCGCTGTCCCCTCACAGCAAGAAGGTCCTGGGTGCGAATCTCGGCTCGGGTGCCTTTCTGTGTGGAGTTTCCATGTCCTCCCTGTCTGTGTGGGTTTTCGCCGAGCACTCCGGTTTCCTCCCAGTCCAAAAAACATGCTGGTGCATAGGTTAATTGGCTTGCAGACTAAATTGCCCGTGGTGCCCGGTGATGGACTACGTCCCATTGTGGGTATACCCCTGCCTTGCGCCCTGTGTCTGCCGGAATAGGCCGTGGCTCGCCACAACCTTGTAGGGAACTAAGCGGTCTCTGACAATGAGATGAGGCGTTTTAAAATCGAGCATTTCTCACAAAACCAAGACTGAAATAATAAATACATTATTCTAATCAAATGCAATTAGAAATTGGAGTCCTGGTAGAGGTGGGGTATAGCATTCAGACAGGCAAGACGGGAGGGCTCATGACAGCTACCAGACGAATGGAGGACGACGATACACATCAAACTAAATGTATAGCTCAGCAAATACTTGGGAGGAGCTAGCTATTAGAACCAAACAGAGGCTTCACAAAGCACCTGCCACCTTGGGACCATCATGACTACTACTCAGACCATCAGAACTACCATTGGGGGCTATTAATAGGATCACTGTGACTACATGTGCAGGCACTTGAGCCACCTGTCAGACCAATGGAAGACAACTGGATACAGGAATAGGGCAGAGTGAAACAGTAGAAATTAAACACTATTCCTGCAGGCATTTGCCAGCCCTAATATGCATGTTTGAATCCTCTTGCATAGGTGCATATATGTGCATGAATACATACGTGAAACGTGTGTGTGACGAATACTTGGGATACGGCTTGAGCGCATGCACACACACACACACCTGTGCACACCTAAATCTACACAAGGGTGCAAGTGTGCATTGCGTAGTGTACCATACATGAGTGTATTAGTGCACGCATATGTGAACACGCTTACTCAACACGAGGAGTTCAGCAAAAGCTTCATTGTTTCCGGTGAGATCGGAAGTGGAAACGACCTGGAGGAAACAAAGAAGAAATACAATGTTGACTACGAATAACAATACCTATCCTACACGGGCATTTGCAATTGTAAGTTAATGATTTATGACAACCACTTATATGTTATGACGTATGTATGTTCATCTCAAAAAAATGATTTATGAGTTGCATTTTACAGAACATAAGTTCTACAACGTCTAAGGAATCGTGCAGTATGTTGCCCTGACTGCAGCATGGTTCACAGCCTGCAAGGCAAATCTGAACCCAGACTCTGCTGCTGAGTGAGAACGCACTTATCTTTGCCACTGACACACCTGTGAGTCCTACTAACTCAAGTTAATTTTGTGAAATAAGATGAGTTGAGGATGGTCTTAATTGCAAGTGACCCGGGGCATGTCTGCTAACAGAGGTTGAAAATGGCCGTATATTATACAAAATGAGAAATTTTAAGGCATTTTTGTTACCTCGCAAATTTGGACCATGACATTGGCACACAATGGTCTACTCTTATGACACCAAGGAATTTATTTGAATGCCGTGAAATTTCAGCGATAAACTCAAATCCTTAATTGATGTTTATTCACGATTTGTAAAAAAAATAAGCCAGCCTACATGACTATACTTGCCAATGAGGCAGTTTGTATTGAGCTGATGAAATGTGTTATTGCTAATTGACTTTGTGATGAATCTCAATGAGTCGTGACCTGATTAACCAAAGCCCATTTAACATTCTGCATTATTGACCTGGCAGTAGTAGACGCCACTGTCCCCCCACTGGGTCATTCGGATCTCCAGGTCCGCCTCTGAAACACATACAGAGAAACATAAGCACACATGCACAATTTTACACAAAACAAGAAGCACACAAACAAAACCATACCAATAAGGAAACACAGGTAGACATACATTTACTGGGCATAAATACCATAATTTATCTAAACATACACTTTATATATATGCACACACATAATGACGTGAAAACGACCGTAACTGATTTAGAAAATGAAAGCAATTCTAATAATCTCGTAGAACGGTAATACAGAGCTGAACTTGGCATGAATAGTCCAAGGTTATAACTGCAAAAATCTCAAAACCGCAACCAGGGGGGTTCAAATGTTTGACTCGGAGGGCAGGATGAGCATGCGTATTTGTTATAGGTGTCATCTCATCTCATTATCTGAAACCGCTTAATCCTATATAGGGTCACGGTGAGCCGGAGCCTATCCCGGAAACACAGGGCGTAAGGCAGGAATACACCCGACGACGGGACGCCGGTCCATCGCCAGGCATTGCGGGACAATTTTAGTCTGCGAGCCAATCAACCTATCCAGGAGCATGCTTTTGGACTGTGGGAGGAAACCGGAGTACCCGGCGAAAACCCACGCGGACACGGGGAGAACATGCAAACTCCACACAGAAAGGCACCCGAGCCGAGAGACTCGAACCCGGGACCTTCTTGCTGTGAGGCGTCAGCGCTAACCACTGCGCCACCGCGCCGCCCCTTTGTTATAGGTGTTGTACTAAACACATAGAAGTATTTTAATTGTTCTAATTTGCCCCCACCCCCCACTCCTAATGGCCCGAGCTGTTGCAAATTGCTCATCCCTCAAGCCCACCCCGATCTATCTGTTAAAAACAGCTACGTAACTCAACAGTTCCTTCAGGCTTAAATAAAACTGTCTGGCTTACTTTTAAAAAAATTACTCATCAACATCAAGGAACCAAGTAGTGTTCCTCCCACGGATTGTGACATTAGAGACAAGGAAACTGAATTTGTTGTTCCCTCGTGTTCTCATCTATCTCTATCTTATAACACCTGGCCGTCACACTTGCTCCCTTGCCCACGTACGGTTAATGATGGTGATGCGCCGCGCCTGGTAGTCACTCCCGAGGGTCACCGTGTTGCCACGCTTTGTGGCCACTGTGCGAACAATGCGCTGGGAGTCCGGGCAGTCTGTGTACGGGTTAAAGTTGGGGTTTGCCTGCTGCACCTGCACTCACATGTAAGAGATCATGATTCCTTGCAGTCAAACAGACTCTCTGGGTAAGTGCTATCAGAGTGAGGGTTAGGTTCACAACAGGACACGGGGGGGCTTGCCAAGCCACCGTTGTCTCCGCACGTTTTATGTTTGCACAAACTGTGCCAGGTACTATATAAAAACTGTGTTAACCTACAGCAAGCCAAAGACATGTTTATTCAACATGTATCGATGGTACAGCAAATCATGGGTGTGAAATTAATGTAGGTAACCCATGCTGAGGGGTAGCATGGATTTAACAGCACGGATAATACCGCGGCTTCTGGAAAACAAAGAGAGAAAATTTTAAACAAAGTTTGACAAATACAGAACATAAGCCACATCAATTCCATCTAGGACTTAAACACAAGACCCGTCTCATATAGAGTTGGTGACAAAATTCAAGCAATATTTGGTTGCAATGTAGTAAAATATAAAACAATGTTAGTTGAACATTGAATACAACATTTCATCACTTGTTCAGGCCTCATGCACTATGCGTGCACCAAGTTGAGTTTAACGTGCAAACTTGCCTGGTTGTTAATGCTGACACTGCCACTGGACGGGTTGAAGACATCCGAGACACGGTCCCTGCAGTACGACTTGTACTTCCACACGATGATGGGCTCCTCGCTGGGGATAGACGTCGTGTACTCGCAGCGCAGAGTAATGTACTGAAAGAGCATTGCCACGTTCCATGGGTTCTTTACGACAACCTGCATGCCTCCCACGCTGGCTGCACGCGGCACCACAACACAGCACGAGATGACGCGGCGTCGCGAACAGGGCGTTACAACACGGCGAGAGACAGATGGCTTCACAACACAGGATGGCATACAATCACGTTATACGGCCACCGCTGGCAGTTAAGACAAGCGCCGGATTTATTTCCCGCAATACAGACTAACGCTGATACAGCCTCCCAACATTCTTTACCCAATTCGAGTGAAAGCAAGCAGTGCATACGTTTTGGATGGAGAAAAGTTTGGGTATCCCACAGCACGATAAATAAATCCCACAAGTAACACTGCTGCGACTGTGTGGGTGGGCTTGCAATATTGAAGATATTGGGCTAGGTGCCCAAACGTGTGATTCCGTTAACACGTCCATAAAACGCGCCCGAGAAAACCACCGGATGCACGACAGGATCAGCATGCCGACTTCTATGTGAAACGTGTCAAAATTGGGCAACTAATCCTGACCGAAGAATACACACGGACCGCTAAATATAGCCGGGGAACCGTCTACGCATATGACTAACGCCTGTGACTAAGGCAAAAATGTTGTGACGGTACTCCAGGAAATCGTGATACGCAGACACACGCACGTCAGGTGATTGATGACAGTTATTTTTTAGCGCAGCGACGTAGGCACATCAATTAGCTTTTTTTCGTATCGCAACCTGGCCCAGAATGTCAACAAGTGTAAAAAATCATACCTTGACGACTAAGGCTGTTAAGAATCGCTCTTTAATTACCAGCAACTGAACGAAAACTGCAGAAAATTGGGTTACCGGTTCGCCGCACGCGTAAGGATTCTCGAACTTAAATGCCCTGAATAGATTGTCGCCGGCGGGCTAAGACGTTGCCACTTCACCATTCCCCGCTGGAGAACAGTCAAAAATCAGCTACATATCTCGACGGTTACCTCTTGATCAACTACAAAATGACTAGCTTAAAACATTAAATATACATTTTGAATAACCGATTGACCAAGCGCGTTGGCGCAGGCGCTTCTGCAGAGCAGTGGCGTGACGAGTTACTTGCTGGGTTGTACCGTCTCTGCTTTTAAACTGAATAACATGGAAACCAAGGCCGTGCAGTTCTGTACAATCACGAAAACCATTCAGTGCATATCTAACCAACGTTCCACTGGAAACGGTTACCGGTTCATGAAAATCGCAATCCGAAATCGATTGTTAAGGTTACAGGTTAACCAGTTGTTTAACAACTTCAGAGTCACGGCTTACTATAAGACACTCGACGTTATACAATGGATTCAGGTGGATGGGAAATTGTATGCAATTCATCTCATCTCATTGCCAGAAACCGCTTAGTCATGTACAGGGTCGCGGTGAGCCGGAACCTATACCGGCAAACACAGGGCGCAAGGCAGGGATACACCCACGATGGGACGCCAGTCCATCACCGGGCACTGCGGGCAATTCAGTGTGTAAGCCAATTAACCTATGCAGCAGCATGTTTTTTGGACTGTGGAAGGAAATCAGAGTGCCCAGCGAAAACCCACGCGGACACTGCACAGAAAGGCACCCGAGCCGAGATTGGAACCCGGGTGCTTCTTGCTGTGAGGCGACAGCGCTACCCACTGGGGCCATCGTGCCGCCCTGTTGTACGTGCGACACCGAAATAACCAAAGGAATCTTATGCCAATGCGCAATGGGTAACATTTTAATTTTGAAGGAATTCCCATCAGATTTGGTTTCTCTTTTGAAATACTGGCGTTGCGATGCAACATTCTCATGGTATAAAGAACAGCGAAACACAATCTCTACCGTGAAATATCCGTTCAACAAAAAAATCACCCGATATTTCAATGCAGCGATTTCATTTCGTTTAAATATCAGCGTTATGTAGTTGATACTTCAACGTCATCATGCAAAACATTACAATTTGAAGACGTTAGTATTTTAATTGCAAAGTTAATTGCCGTTATCTTATTCATTTGCTACTGCGTTAAACACAACTATTGTCTTTACCACGTTGCAACTCGCTGTGATCGTCATAGGACAACTACTAGTGCGGTTAAGCGTTGCCACTTTACGTTGTACAAACGCGGATAACGTACTTTTCCAGTCTGCCCAGTAATTACTTCGCCCTAGGCACATTTATCGTCGAATCTGCAATTTATAGTGCGGAGGGAGCGGTGGCGCAGCGGCTGCCGCACGGGGGGGGGGGCCTCGAGCTGGACGGACCCTGCTCGACCAGGGCCAACAAGAGCACAGCGGGGTCACTCGCCACTGGGCTAAGAGCGTGATAAATTTATTGTCAAATTCAACGACGGACATTGCCTTGGGGCAGGACAGCCTCACTCTGGAGTCGAAACGACCACAGGGGGAGGAGGGAAGTTCACGATGGGAGGAGATCCAGGTCCGCCATTGCTTCTCGTTCGTACCTGCGCCCGCCGGACCGGGCGAGGCCTGACGCTGCCACCTCTTGGGCGCACACATATTCGGAACGCATCGTGGAGTTAAACGGAATAAAAGGGTACCGTACGTGTAAACTTGAACCCCCCCCCCCCACGAGTGGAAAGATTTGGTCCGGGAAAACTATAGATTTCCCACAACAATAGCTTATATAAAACAGGACTATCCTGGGAGAGGAAAAAAAACCGGACAGGTGGCAACCCGATGGAGGCATCGTAGCTCGCAAACAAACGCGGGTGCAGGCGGCGTCACACAATCTTCACACAATCACAGACTCTTCTCACACAAGGAGCCTCGCGCCGTCGAAGCGAACGAGGAAGCGAGGCCGGGGCGCCCTCACCTGCGAGGCCGCACACAAGAAGCCACACGCGAGGCCACATCTTGTCCACCCTCGGCAGGGTCCTTCCCTCGCTCTCCCCACCTCTTATCTTCCGCCTCCTTTACAAACGACTTGGAAACAAGAAGTCAGAGACCCTCCTCCTCCTCCTCCTCCCCGCCTCCCCTATCGCATTCCAGCGTTGTGGGTAAACAGACGAACGCAGCTCTCGCTAAGGAGTTCGCTCGCAAACAAACTCCAGCGAAATGGTTTCTCAACCAGGGAGGGGAGTAAACAGGGCGCGACCATAGGCACCTGGCGGGGGGGGGGGAGACTCACCTAACTTTAACTTCACAAGCGTTGCAAAACACCTTGGAGAGCGTCTTTAAACGCTGAATTTTTTGTATTAAAATGCAACTGCTTTATTGTTTTTCTAATGTTATTAGACGCAGTTGTATTTTGTGAGATTCATTCGCGTCAGGATACGATTAATGGTACAGGTGAGCATGGAATGGTTTCGTCCACCCTTCTCACGTCTCCTTGCCTTGGAGACCGGACGTGACCACTTGCCCGTAGCAGGGGGGATTGTGGTCAGCTCACCGTCAACAATATAGCAGTCTAGTGACGCTGAACAAAAATAATTGCACTTCTAGAGAGTTGTATTGTCATCAATAACAATCTAACATGTGCCAGATAAGCGGTATTTGTCCATCACATATTGGCGTAACGATGTAACTAAACTGTGATTAATCGCATAGGTATTTGTTTAATGGTTTAGTCCGCTCGACCATTGTCTCCGTGATGAGAGGGGTGTAGAGTTTAACGTCAAGCGTTAATCCACTCCACGTAAAAACTCGACAGGCAATAATAATTATAATCCAGACGTTGTTTAATCTTACAGCAACAATAATGTACATTTTGCGTGCTTATTTGGATTTGCAAAAACCACGTAATCCCTAGACGCGGTGACACAGGTGAAGTCATCCGCAACGCCTACCCCAACCCCACAATGCCCCGCGCCACAGGGCGTTGGTTGCCGGTGACGTAACGCGACGTCACCCGGCGGTGACGTCACCTCACACACCTGCGCGCGTTCCCACAATGCAGCGCGCCAGGAGGTTAAAAGTGCGTAATTGGGAGCGAGGTCGTGCAGGGATGCTCAGCGCCTCATCAACTCACTGTGAGAAACCGCTTAGTCCTGTACAGGGTCGCGGTGAGCCGGAGCCTATCCCGGCAGACACAGGGCGCAAGGCAGAGATATACCCACGATGGGACGCCAGTCCATCACGGGGCACTGCGGGCAATTTAGTCTGCGAGCCAATTAATCTACGCAGCGGCATGTTTTTTTGGACTGTGGGAAGAAACCGGAGTGCCCGGCGAAAACCCACACGGACACGGGGAGAGAAGCTCGCAAACTCCACACAGAAAGGCACCCGAGCCGAGATTCGAAGCCGGGACCTTCTAGCTGTGAGGAGGCGACAGCGCCACCCACTGGGCCACCGTGCCGCCGATGCTCAGTGCCGTACAAAGTATTCATGATCATGACTGAAGAAGGGGGACCACCCGAAACGTCGCACAGTGTTAGTGACGAAGGTGTTGAGGTTTTTGTTTTGTTAGATATTATAACAAATATCGAACAAATAATAATAATTGCATTGAGAGAGGGGCGGCACGGTGGCCCAGTGGGTAGCGCTGTCGCCTCACAGCAAGAAGGTTCTGGGTTTGAATCTCGGCTCGGGTGCCTTTCTGTGTGGAGTTTCCATGTCCTCCCTGTTTGTGTGGGTTTTCGCCGGGCACTCCGGTTTCCTCCCACAGTCCAAACAACATGCTGCTGCATAGCCTAATTGGCTTGCAGACTAAATTGCCCGTGGTGCCCGGTGATGGACTGGCGTCCAATCGTAGGTATATCCCTGCCTTGCGCCCTGTGTTTGCCGGGATAGGCTCCGGCTTACCGCGACCCTGTACAGGACCAAGCGATTTCTGACAATGAGATGAGATGAGGCATTTATAGAGCGCGTTTCACTCGAAGGTCACAAAGCGCTGGGTTGTTTTTGGTGACGCAGCCCTCCTGTACCCCGCGGCGCCTTGGCACTCTTACAGCCTCACATCTGGGCTTAACATGCTTGAAAGGGCACCCCCAGTGGCAACTGTCCCTGTACGGCACGGTCTCGGCAACCTGGCTTTGTTTGCTTAGGTTAACGGTGATTGTTTAGGAAAGCTGCTCTTTCGGAATACCGCTCGATCGCTCCTCCTTTCTCCTTCACGACGTTTCACCTCCCACGTTAGACGCATCCTCAGGCAATCATACATTGAACCGTGAAAACGTTCATCGTAGGTGCTGTATGTAATAATAGGAACCGAGTAATTTGCGGGTACTGTCATTTTGTCATTTTGGCAGAAATAGACCCTGACGCCGACACCAAAGGCTTCGTTTGGCGAATGACGTCCGCAGACCCTTAATGTCCACTGACGCAGCTGGCGTTGATTATATCGGTTAAGCTCGCAGTATTAATCAGGGCTGCCGTTGGAGTTGAATCGTGAAACTGAAAACGCGCTACCGCTCGGCTGTCATTGATAATTATTTGCATTTTAAAGTGCCTTCCACCAAAGGTCGAAAGGGCACTGGTGAATTTGTGAAATGTATTTCAGAATACATCAATGGGGGGGGGGGGGGTGTGAATGTTCATGTGTTTTCTTGTGTACAGTACTCTGATCGTGCCGGACTGTGATCGACCTTCACCGAAGCAAGGTCGGTCGGTGGTTAACAAATGTAAAACTGACTTTCCGTGTGCGTCGAGGCGCCATATCCTAGCTTGCCAGGAGAAGGCAGCACAATACATGAAATGTCTCTCATTCTCATTATCTGAAACCGCTTAATCCTATATAGGGTCACGGTGAGCAGGAACCTATCCCGGAAACACAGGGCGTAAGGCAGGAATACACCCGACGACGGGACGCCAGTCCATCGCCGGGCATTGCGGGACAATTTTAGTCTGCGAGCCAATCAACCTATCCAGGAGCATGCTTTTGGACTGTGGGAGGAAACCGGAGTACCCGGCGAAAACCCACGCGGACACGGGGAGAGCATGCAAACTCCACACAGAAAGGCACCCGAGCCGAGAGATTCGAACCCGGGACCTTCTTGCTGTGAGGCGTCAGCACTAACCACTGGGCCACCGCGCCGCCCATACATGAAATGTTCTCATCTCATCTCATTGTCAGAACCGCTTAATCCTGTACAGGGTCGCGGTGAGCCGGAGCCTATCCCGGCAGACGCAGGGCGCAAGGCAAGTATATACCCACGATGGCACGCCAGTGCATCACCGGGCACTGCGGCCAATTTATTCTGCAAGCCAATCAACCTATGCAGCAGCATGTTTTTGGACGGTGGGAAGAAACCGGAGTACCCGGCAAAAACCCACGCGGACACGGGGAGAACATGCAAACTCCACACAGAAAGGCTCCCGAGCCGAGATTCGAATCCGGGACCTTCTTGCTGCGAGACAACAGCGCTACCTACTTGGCCACCGTGCCATCCACATGAAATGCTGACCGCCTATTCCAGTCTGGGGTAGACTTTACCCCTGGACGTCTCGGTTTTGTTGGAGCAGCAGTTTCCTTCCACGTATGAACAGTCGTTAATCGGTGAATTAAACCATACATATATTGAGGGCCGCAAAGCTTGGACAATTGGCTGCGTGGTTGTCTTGCCGCCTGTCCTTCCTGAGTCAGTCTCTATTTGAGTTTGAGGAAATAATATGCGCATTGCAAGTTAACGTTGTTATTCCTCACACAACAAAACACTTAAAAAGCCATTTCCCAAGTAACCCAATATATGACCCACATGACATTCTGTGAAGTGGCATTTTTTATAAAGACTTTTACATATATAGTATATATGTAAGCGAGAATTGGGTTTCTCAATTTTTTTTTACGAATTCGGAGGATTATAATAATAATACATTTTATTTAAAGGCGCCTTTCTGGGCACTCAAGGACACCGTACATAATTAAAACATTAACCTGCAAAGCTGCACAGAGCCAGTGATATAATATACACTCAGACTGCACCACAAGCACACACTTCAGATTCCACCAGGTGTCTTTATTAACATTTCAAAGCCAACCTCCCTGGTGACCAATGATAGGTATGCATAAACGTTTGTTGGGAAGGAATTACGCTTGCGATTGTTGCACACGTAAGAATATGGGTATGTGAGATGATGCGACGTGAAAGTGAGCCGACGTACTAATAGGCACCCCCTGGGTTATACGAAGAAGAAGGACATCGCTCCAGCTGCCCGGGTCTCCAAAAACTGCAATCTACAGTATTCTCTAACAGCGATTAAAACGTTACTTGCTGCACCATGTACATTACCATTGCAAAGGGAAACAATGCCATTTGTTGTCTGTACTCCATTGTGAGGCTCACCGATTTGCTTGACTTTAAAGTAAAATTTGAATAAAATAGGATAAAAATCAAGTTTTTAAATTACCCGCTTTTACCGCACTCAAAAGTAGAAAATAATATTTTAAAACACAAGATCAATCTATCTAGGGATACAGACTATAAGCGGGTGGCCAAACACTGACAATATGTGACTTACGATTGACTGCTAATACAGTGAGATTTACATTTTAATTATTTTAGTGATAAATACGTGTTTTTCTAATGTTTTGAAAAAGGAACAGCTATCAGTTATCACTTAATATCAGTATGGCTTAAAGGTTTTTATTAAAGGAAAAGATTATTGTAGTCTTATACGGTCAGTGTTTGGCCACCCGATTTTAGTCTGTTTCCCTAGATAGATTGATTTTGTGTTAACAAACATTTGTTTTCTACTTTTGAGTGCGGCAAAAGCGGGTCATTCAAATGCTTATTTTTTATCCTATTTTATTTTCTATTTTTTTTAGTCTTAGCCACGTAAAAATGTCAAATCAGCTCAGTGCGTGCCTGGCATCGGGAATATATCGCCCCCATCAGACTTTAAAAAGTATAGTAATTTGAAAGGATCGTTTCTGTAGAGGGCCCAGGATCGGCTTGTCATCGGTCTTCAAATTTTTGACTAGATGGCATTGTCATCCGAGTTATGCCTGCGTGCAAAATTTCAACTCTCCAGCTTTATCGGAAATGCTTTCATTTTGTGCTCAAAGATTTTAACCATCACATTCCCCAATGTAAGTTAAGTAAAAGCGGGTAAAAAGTAGGATGCTGCTTCAAGTTTGTTTGGCATTAAGAGGTGCTCATAATTCACACCGTTTAGTCTGTAGCGCATCCAAACAAGGCTTACAGTACCAGGCCCATTTATACTCAGTGGCTGATCAGTAGGCATGTGACAATTCATTGGCAACAATTGATGATTACGTTCGCGATGTATGCACCGAAAACCGAGTGAGACCTAGACCTATAGCTGTAAATTATATACAATTCTTACCCGAACAAAGGAAAAGGAACAACCATGATAGGATGTGTAAAAGAGACCATACACATTAGCACAAATGTTGAATTGTTACCTTGAGCCACACAAAAATTATTGAACTGCAGGGGTCGTGACTTGTTGTTTGGCCAGTAATCTCATCTCATTATCAGAAACCGCTTAGTCCTGTACAGGGTCATGGTGAGCCGGAGCCTATCCCGGCAGACACAGGGCGCAAGGCAGGGATATATCCACGATGGGACGCCAGTCCATCACCGGGCACTGAGGGCAATTTAGTCTGCAAGCCAATTAACCTATGCAGCAGCATGTTTTTTGAACTGTGGGAGGAAACCGGAGTGCCCGGCGAAAACCCATGCGGACACGGGGAGAACATGTAAACTCCACACAAAAAGGCACCCAAGCCTAGATTCGAACCCGTGACCTTCTTGCTGTGAGGCGACAGCACTACCCACTGGGCCACCGTGCTGCCCTTGGCTAGTAATCAACATACTTAAACTCGCGTTCCTGGCACAAATGACACCGGGAAAGCTCACCAATCCGCTGGCCCTCTGTGGGATGCCTCGACTTGTAGTTCACTTGCTAATAGACCGTTTATATTTACAACAGCCTTATTGTTTGACGATCGTTGACAGCTGCTACCAACATTGTCATGGCTGGGCCTTCCGAAGAGGTTCATAAATAGCGCTGCTGGGCAGCAGCTGGCAGTGGGCCGCTCCAACAATACCAGGAGGCAATGGCACAATGCTCACAATGGTGAGCAAAGCATCAGGCAGCTACAACAGCACGTGACTATAGTGGAGGGGGTGGAAGGTAGGCTGCTGTGGTTGTGGCACAGGAAATACACTCAGACTGTTCTTTAGCTTCAGGTTAACAAACCTTCATTACTTCAGATGTGCTGGCTATGCACCAAGTGTGGCACATGCGCGGTTATGCCCATAAATGCGGTGTGAATGCGTTCATGACAAATGTGCTCTCGTGGCACATGCGGGAGGGTTAGAGCATGCGATTGTGTGTATAAGTGTGCGTGTGCTTTATGTGGTGGGTTGTGCCCAGTTCTAAACCCATTGTACCATATATCGATTTTCAAAGCCGATCATTTATGTGTGAAAACGCGGACAGTCACGTGGCTTAGGCTCCACTCCAAACAGCCGAATGCTCGTCAAACTGGGAGACAGGAGGAACGAGAGACGGGACAGAGAAGGAATTAAAGGAATGCGCATTAGCCGAGTCGAGAATGCACTTGAAACATATTTGGTGAATACTATTATAAAACGTATTATATAAATGCGCACCAAACAAAATTAAGCACATCTATTTGCAGGAAACACTGTAAAATATACGTTCAAATGAGGTTGCAACTAACCTGGGCGGCTGACAATTGCCACACATTTGGTAGTCATAAGCTGGGTGTAATTGTTGTGTTTTTTTTTTCAAAACAATGACACCCACGTAAAGAGCCCGTTCTAAAACTGCGTCACTCTATCGAGTTAACTAAATCAGGGAAGAAATTAACAATCAGAATATATGCAGTATTTAAAACAAAGGTAAAAGGTGTAGAGAGCTCTGTCTCAATCCACTGCTGGATGAACACCTCCCGTGCTGCGGGATTGTTTAACTGCACTCCATCACACCAACAGTGTGAGCTGGTGAAGGCGAAATCAGTAGTTCTAGTTTGTTATCGCTACGCGCTGATCAAGCTAGACCCGCGATGTAATATAGACCTATTGAGCTCTGTATTGGGCGGCGCGGTGGCCCAGTGGTTAGCGCTGACGCCTCACAGCAAGAAGGTCCCGGGTTCGAATCTCTCGGCTCGGGTGCCTTTCTGTGAGATGAGATGAGCGCTGTATTATGCAATACATACGTTTCTGCACTGTGTAATATAAACCATCTACTTATCTGTACTATGTACTATAAAGCATACACCAATAAGTAATATAAAGCAATTAACTTATCTGCAGTATGCAGTATAAAATCATATACCTATCTCATCTCATTGTCAGAGCCGCTTAATCCTGTACAGGGTCGCGGTGAGCCGGAGTCTATCCCGGCAGACACAGGACGCAAGGCAGGGATATACCAACGGTGGGACGTCAGTCCATCACCGGGTACTGCCTATCCACACTCTTAAATGCATCTATAAAGTTATTTTTACTTTGTAATATGAACTTACTTACATAATCTGCACTAAGCAATGGATACCCAATAGCGTTATCGGTATCATGCAACATGATTGTATAAAGATTCCACACGTCGTATGCGTGTGATGAATGGTACGCTCTTTCCGCATGGCGAGCAGCACCCACTATTGTAACGGGCTCGTGTCGCGGCGTTGCTATTGAATCGCACCGTGCTCAACGGACGAGCCCTTGCCACACGCGAGTTTGTCCCGCACTCCGGGCACGAGCGCGACCAGCGAACCCAGCAGCACACCGACGCCGGCGCAAGCCGCCCCCAGCGCACCCAGCACACCGTCACCGAGCCCCCGCCAGCCTGCACACCACACGCAGCACGCGCACGATTGAAGCCTCACGGGCTGAAACTTGTTGCAGCCGGGGTCTGGTGCGATGGTGAGGGCGTTCGATGA
>JAZEWT010000005.1:19769017-19796758 GCA_036362905.1 Mordacia mordax
ACAGAACAAGTGAGTCTTGAGACCGGATTTGAAGATGCTCAGGGACTCAGCTGACCGAATTTGTAGTGGAGGGGCATTGCAGAGTCTGGGAGCAGCGCGCGAGAAGGCTCTGTCACCCATCGAACGGAGGTGCGATCTGGGCACATGCAGCAACCTGTATTGGAGAATAAAACCTCTTGGCCATATCCTGCGCAGCCTCAATCTCAGCTACCATTGCTATGCCGATGACATCTAAATCTATATCAACGCAAAGTCATCCATCAATGCGTCTGGTCTTTGCATGTCACCCTCACTGTCAACTGTGAAGGTCTGGCTCAATTCAAAATGCTTTAAACTAAATGGCGACAAAACAGAAGTTTTGCTTGTCGGAACCCCGCACCAATTGTCCAAGGCTGAACCTATCCAATTGATGTTGACGACCAGACTATTGAAGTTACTAAGGCAGTCCAGAGTCTAGGTGTGACTCTTGAGTCCTCATTCACCTTCGAGACACACATCAACAAGGTGACGAAGGTAGCCTATTTCCATCTAAAAAATATAGCTAGACTGCGCAACGTCCTGTCACCTGCTGACGCTGAAAAGCTAATCTTCATCTCCTCACAAATTGATTACTGCAATGCACTGATCCCTGGCACCCCTGCCTACCTAATCAATCATCTCCAACGTGTGCAGAATGCGGCTGCTAGTCCTCACTTGCACACACATCCACGATCACATATCCTCAGTATTGATGTCTCTCCACTGGTTACCTGTTAAATATAGGATTGAATTCAAGATCCTTCTCACCTACAAGGCTCTCACTGGCGCAGCTCCGACATACATCCGTGACCTACTTAAACACCCTCAACACAACTTTTATCCTCCAATACGGCCTTGCTGCTGTGCCCAGGTCGCACCTCCATTCGATGGGTAACATAGCCTTCTTGCGTGCTGCTCCAAGACTCTGGAATGCCCTTCCACTGGAGATTCGTTCAGCTGAGTCCTTGGGCATTTTCAAATCTCGTCGTAAGAGTCACTTGTTCCGTAAAGCATTCAAGTCCTCCGGCTAGGACTAGTGATGCCGCTTAGTGTTGTCGTGCCGGGATGTTGGCTCTCTTCCGACCTGTGCCTGCTCGGGAACATTTATTCCTTCCTCTGGCTTGGACTGTTGATTCGGCTCAGTGGTGCCGTGCCGGGATGTTGTCTCTCATCAAACCTGCGCTTGCTCGGGAACATTTGTTCCTTCCTTGTTTGTTGAAGAACTTTTTTTTCTGCTTTGTCCTATAATTTATTGCTACTGTGTGACTTTGAATTGAACGGTTCTGATGTTGTTGTCAACAATGCGTTCTCTCCACAGCTCGGATTTGTGAAAAAGAAATAACCCAAAACAAATGTTGTTGCTGATTTTCAGTTCTCCGTCATTATTGTTGACGTGCCGTTCTTTCCACAGCTCTGTGCAGCGCTTTGTGACCTTCGGGTGAAAAGCGCTCTATAAATGCAATTATTATTATTATCGTGCTGAGGAGGGTGCCTGAAGTAGGTAACTAACCCACAATATGGTGTATTGGATTTTCACATCATCGCCATCTACCGTTTAGCACACATCTAGCATAGGCGGCCAAAGGCCGCCGTAATGGCGAAAGTAATATCTGCAATGTGGGAGGTGAAACCTCACAAGGAAGAAGGAACACTTGACACATTTATCCCGAAAGAACAGCTCTTGAGAGCAATTCTCAAAACTTACCTTACTGTACATAGGTTTCCTCCGGGGTTTTTTTCCCCACAAAGTTAAACGATCATTCAGGACAATGGCCAAATATCCCAATTCAAGACTTTATGGAAACTCAGAATTTCCTAGGTGTGGGGCCACGAGAGTTTAAAGGCAAAGACACTGAGACAGAGACACGACCAACAATTTTCTTTTTCAGTGAAAAAAACACGAACTCTCCAGTAAATTTATCAAAATTACCCAAACGAGTAATGAAACAGGAAGAGCGCTTCAATCTCAGAACTGCAAAAGTGTGTTTCTCTACCGCACACAGCCGCATGCTTGCACATTGCAAACCAAAGGAGCCGAGTTTATCTGCAGAAATCAGAGCAAGACCTGGCAAAACATGCCTCGTATGGACCGGAAAGCTTCTTATCCTTCCAACGCTGCTCGTCAAGTTACTTTATGGTGGTAAACGTTCATATAATATCAGTGTTTTGAACAAAAAAAGTGGTTTCCAACACTTGACAGAATTTTTTTCTAACGGGTCTTAATTTGTGGTAGGTGTATTTTTTTGTTTTGAGTCTGAACCACTGACTTTACATTCCGGTTGAATGTATGAGTGGTAAACTACTGGTTGCCGGCTTTCACAAAGTGTACTCAAATCTCTCAAGGAATGCCAGAGTTCTGTTGCGTGTTCTGATATACTCAGCCTCCAATTCAGTCTACTCCCCCCCCCCCCCAAAAAAAAAAACGGTTATTGTTGCCGATTCCCGTTCTCGTCGTTGTTGTTGACCGTTCACTCTGCAGCTCTGTGCAGCGCTTTGTGACCCTCGGGTGAAAAGCGCCCCATAAATGCAATTATTATTAGGCGCACGCTTTTTGACATATCAGTCGTGTATGCAAGCAGCTCCATCTGCTGTGCGACTATGCAGCAGGGACATGCTTCTGCATGCAAAATTAAATGAAATTCCTTCTGGCCTTCAGGAAGTTTTATTGTGGACATGAAAACCCCCACATCAACAAGACGCTAAAAGAAATTGCACAAATTTGGAGTGGTTTAAAACAATCATGTAAACATCATACCAAATCTAAAACAGTTCATCAGTGGAATGTCTGCACAAACTGTGGTCAAAACGTTGGAATAAAAGCTGTTATCAAGCACCTTGTTAAGGCTGGCGCTGCACCCAAGAGATTGGTGAGGACAGCACTAACACCGTACGACCATATTCATCTCATCAGTGTGTGCAGAATACCACCAATGGACCGGGATTAGAAAACTGCCACCAGTAGTGTTGTGAAACCAAGGTTTCCCTAAACCAGTGGCATGGTGTTCGAACGACTATGCTAACACTCCCCATTACACAACCACAATCGACCCCACGTGTCCATTTTAATTAATGCTCAAGCTCAATCGGATTGTCCAGAACCCAGCTACTCTCACCAAGCAGCAGACGGATGATGCCAACAACTTGCGTGGAACCCAGAATAATGTACAGGCGCTTCTATGAGACAAGATATGAGTCCGGCAGGTGTTCAACCTTGTTGATAACGAGCATAGCAAGGCCACTTATCATTTCTACGAACTGAGACTGAACATGCACACTTTCATTAGAAACCACCAGTACATCATGGGCAGTCAGTAAGAATGTCCGTCAAGAAACCAAGTTTCAATAAATGTATTCTACAACCTGATTTTTTATTGTTTCAGGGCTGCAAGAGTGCAGCAGTCTCAAGACATCAATTAAGTAACCTGCTCTTCCGAAGTTGTGTATTACGATGCTAATTCGGTTATCCTGGTGTTCTGGAGTCTAGTTATTTGGACACTCACTGGTCATAAGATTGAAATGTAAAATTCCTCTGTCTCCCAATTGTCTGACAAAGCAGTGCCTTAATTGGATGGGATGGAGTGACAATTATCCCTTCAACCTTAAAATAAACCCAAAGCCCATGGCCTGAGTCTTAAGACATAACTCTATAAAACAGTAAGGGTGGTGAATCTGACAGAGGCAGTCACGTTGTTGAAACTCCTGTGGACCAAGATTTATTGATCACTTAACAAAGGTGTTATTTTGGGATATCCGTGTCAAGTGCCCCTCCTCTCTCGACATGGCTATCCTGAAAGAATAGCTTAAGTAAGCAATCATCATGCATTGAGCTCTGAAAACTTACATCAATGCAAAATGTTACTCTCGGTGTTGTAAAAAAGAAGTGCAGCTTTATTACAAAATTGTGTGTACGCTGCATCACATGTCTACAGTTTGGCCATAAGCATCATGTGACCAACTCGTTTAACAGTGATTAATTAGGTCAGTAGTCTAATATATTATTTTTCTGAATGTTTTGGACCTAGGTAAACCTATTATTATTTTCACAAATTTGACTATTCACAAGACTGGCACTAAACTTAACTGGGGCTTCATAAACAAGGTATCGGTGCATTTGCCACAGCCACTTTAATGCACTTAAACCACCAATGAGAGCCAAAGTTACAATGCAACTTTGAATTTAAATAAATTTGAAATTATTTTGACTGTGTCCTCTGATTAAGTGAAAATCATAAACTAGAAACCAACGGTAGATATGTGCAGCGGTCATCGATTAAACTTCACTCGTGCGTAGTAGTGACCGGGTGGTTCTCATCCTGATCAACAAAAGCTGCACAAAACAATCCGCTGTGCGCGCGGGCGTGTATATATACATTTGTATATAGTATCGACGAGTCCAGCTCTGTGGGATAAACGTGTGAGCATATTTGTGAAGAAATATGTGGTTCGCTCCTCGCCATGCAGTAGAAGGGAACCGTCCTGTCCTTGAGGCCAACAACTGGAGATGCTTGCATTCAAGTGGTTGGAGATGCCTCTTGAGGATTGATATCCCAATGTTATATTACTCAGCTGCATAGTGGGCAGTGCAGTCTGTGGTTCTTCGCCTCTTGTACTGAACTTGGAGTAGTCTTTTACATCACCGTTACAAAACACCCAGAGCAGTGTTCACACTGACAGCAGCGAGAGATGTAGAGAGTGGGGCCGTGGGGTCCATGGGGTCCATGGGGCTGGGATGGGAACGACCATCCTAGTGCTCCTTGTAGCTGAGGAAGAGAGCGAAAAGTGAGCGACCGAAGCAAATCCAGACCAAGGACCACACACGGTCGACATTGTGTAAACACACACACACAACAACAGCCGGTTACATTACCACAGCGCTTGTACCAGGCCAGGTGTACCTTCTAAACCCACACACACTGGTATACCCACACAAATCAAAATTCAAACAGTTACACTCACACACCGGTAGACTCACACACTTTATCACCCAACCGCTGCCCACCACGCCTATCTGTCAAAGTTAATCTGTCATAGTTGCTTGTTCCATCTGTGTCGTACCCTCGTTGCTCCTCCACGCATCCACACCAGCCCCGGATCTCCTTGTAGATCAGGCGGGTGAGCAGCTGTAACGACACCATCCATGCGCCCATGTCAGTCAACACAGAGTGCCACGCTGCTTACATCCAGTAGTGGTCATGAGACAGTGGCCAAAATTCCACATTCCTACTGGGGAGGATCATTCTATGCAAAATTCAAGTACTCTGGACTTCCTCCATAGCAGTATTTCTTTCATCTGAGCAACTTTGGAGAGACAAAGAGGCGATTCAGAGCAAGATGACGGATTTTCAGACACTGTGAGGTTTTCGCATGCTGTACCATGCTTTAACCCGTTTTGTTCTGCACAATTATGGCACAAAGTTTCCTGGGAGTCCATGGGTGAAAATTCCAAATCATAATTTCCGGATTCAATCACTCCATAAATATATTTGTGCAATACTCTCATTATTACCGTGCTCTTTATGTATAATTGGCACGCGAATGTCATGCGATTGTTGTGTTAATTATGATGGTGGTGATTGAGAATTCCACTTGACAGCTGATCTAGCGGTGAAGCCGTGACGAGCGTTGCTCATTTCCTCCGCTCTCTTCTTCATGCGACGGAGAGAGTGGAGAAGCACTTTGCTACGGCTATCCAGACAGAGCAACTCTTTCGAGAAATCCTCATACATTGTGCCATGAAAGCCTCTATCAGCACAGTGGTGGTGGTTGCCGTGATGTTGCTGGTGGCGCCACGTTACCAGACAGGCGCACGCGTCAGCGCCAATGAGCATGTAGAAAACGTTGTCCCAGCCGAGCGGCGAAATGAGCCCAGCGAGCAGCGGCCCCAGCGCCGCACCTGCACCCATCACACCGCCACGGCAGCGATACAACACCATCAACCGCGTGGTACGGTGCGTGGAGTGCAACCGTATTCTTTGGTTCATGCGTCTAGCACGTGTGTCTTCGTGATGTGGTGAGTCCTAGTGCTTTTCTGTTAGGATTGCTGAGCGGAGTAGTTATAGTGTGTGGTGTGGTGAGCGATGCGTGGACAGTGGAGTGGTAGAGTATGGTATTGTGAGTGGTAAAGTGTGTGATGTTACGAGTGATTTAGTATGTCGTGTGGGGCGTTGTAGCATGTGGTGAGTGGAGTGATACAGGGTGTTATACGGTATGAGTTGGAGATGCAGTACCTATCGACCCCGTGCCGTCTATGATTGCCGACACAGTGTGTAGAGCGTGCGAGTTCCCCTTTAGAGACTTGTGCGTTCCCTGCGATCACACACAAAGACACACATGCTCTGGTTGAGTTTATCGATGCTCAATTTGCGTACGTGTGTGAGTTACGTTGACTAGTTACGATGACTGCGACGAAACTGGTGGCGTGTGCATAACTAAACACAATTCGTTTCTGAAGAAGCAATGAACGTGATTTCTGATTGCTTTGTAATGTATTTTATACGTGTAGTTGGACTGTTGCGGGAAATAAGTCGGACACCCACGTGTTTATAGGATTTAACATTTTAAATGGTAGAGCCGCGTAATATATTCATAAAAATTGCATCGAGGCTCATCGTGGATTAAAGATAAAGTGTGGATAAAAAAGGACAAACATTCGAGTTTTACTTGTGTTTGACAAAAAAATGACATAAACAAGGTCCTTTGTAAATATTATTACACTCAAAATTGTAATTTCACTTCAGACTCCAGCTACCAATGAAGCAATGAGTATAAAAAAGCATGTTACATATTTATGGATTAGTCTTTGAAAAACCCACTATTAAGGAAAGATCGTTCATGTAAATAAAGAACAGGAGCAGCTAACTGACAATGAGGAGCTCATTTTGAGATGAGCTTTGTATGCATTGCTCTTCTTCCCGAGACATAATATGAGAATCCGTCAATACGACACCTGTGATGCCACAGTCTTCAAGTGCTGAGATAATACCATATGGAGCTACCTTATTAAATGCTTATAAGTCACTTTAAATTAGTAAGTATAATCTCCTATTGAAGAGCAAACTATAAGTGCTGAACACGGTCATAGCAGTTGATAGGTCACTCTGACCTCACCTAACACCCGATTATAGTCTAATTTAAATCCTGCATCGAAATAAGCAACTTATTATTGCACTACATTTTCCAGCACTTTTGACAATATGCACAAACTGAACATATATCTACAATGTTTTGATAGTTCACTGCACCTCTCATATTGAGTAGCCAGATATGGGTCAATTTTTTTGTCATGTGATACCTTAGCCGAACCAATGTGACTGCATATTTCACCAACTTTGTTCAAATGTCATCTGTCTGGCTTAGTTATAAGGGTTTCCCAGGAGGCAAGGGCACCCTCCATTACCCACAAGCTGGAAGGTCTAATATTTAAAGAAATACATATCAAATACAGGTTCACATATGACCAGAGAAGAGAAAGATGAAGAGGAGTCTCTGTTGGGAGGCATTCACTGGTTCAAGAATGCAGAAATCAAGGGTCTGTGAGGGCATCTGATAAATGTGATAGGTCAGCGCTCATTGAGATAGGTGGTTTGGTGTTAGTTAAGAGAGTTAAGCTGTTAGTGAAACGTCTCCTGGCTACAAATGGTCTCACCAGGTCGGCAGACACAGCAGTGGTGATGAGAGCGTAGGGGCCGTTGACCAGTGCACCACACAGAATCAGCATGCCTGCCACCGCCAGGAAAAGCATCACAGCTTAGACTGCAACCACACACGCCACTACACACAGCACCAGCATGTCCTTCACGACAATCACAACGTACATTAAAGTAAACACACTGCACCAAGCACCAACATGTTGACTACAATGACCAACGCTAAAACAACGGAATTGAAGTGGTGATGGTAGTGGCAGTCGTGATAACAGTGGTGTTGGTGGTGGTGGTTTTAATGACAATAGTGGTGGTGATTGGGAAGTGGATTGTGGTGATGTCGGAAAGGGTGGTGATAATGTTGATGGCAGTGGTGGTGATGTTGATAATGGCGATGTTGATGGGCTTACCAATGGTGGTCGGCATGTTCTGGTATCCGATGCTGTTGTAGACAAACAACTAAAAGAGAACCATTCACCACCAAGACAAGAAAATCAGCGATTCACGTTTCAATTTCAGTGACAATCTGATATACCACGGCTCACGACACCGGGCATTAAAACATATCCAGGATCAAGTCATATCCCTTGACAAAATAAATATCACATCAATGTCACGTTAAGTTCGTATTGCTTTGGTGTTACATCGTTACTATTTTAAGAATTGACCTTGCGAGGGTATCCTGTGGGGATGTAGAAGCAGATATGTGGAAGGGTGTAGTTAGTCACCTCATGGGGATTTTATCAATCATTCATGCATCAGCATGACAATCCATTCATAACAATCAGTTGGCAGTGATAAGTTAGTACAATGCTTATGAAGAGGAAATCTAATACAGATTTACAATAGCAGTACACAATCAACAGAGTGAAATATGGCCAATCAAAAGTGCCTTTATTTCAGGCAGTGTGGTGTTCAAGAGAATCATATGTAGATGGGTGAAATAGAAAGAATACATGTCACAAACTTGTAAGGATTGTACAATACCATCTGTGTATTAAAATGTATAGCTGTGTGTTTTTTTATTCATGTACCTATTGATAAATACTAGCTACGATACATATATTGTGTCGTTTTTTAAACTATTTATCTTACAAACTACTTAACATAGCACTACCCCATAGAGCCATGTGTGCAGTTCAGCTACATTCCAGAGTGCAGTGTTCACCATAATGCTGGTATTATTCCTTTCCTCAGGGACCTGCGTTTACATCGGGCTCTTACTGTAATCACCGTTAGTTATGGTCCTGATTCGGTGCCAGAACTGATCATATTTTTAACACTGTGAAGAATACATCAATGTCGATTAATGATGTTAATCAATAAAACGCTGCATCAGTACACCCCCAGTGATTATCATCAATACTACTAATGTCATGTAAACCACTAATATGCCCAGAATTATTGGTCAGGTATCCTCAACTGTTTATTCCCTGTAATGACATACATTTATGCTATTTTGGTGACACAAACAAAATATTCTGCATGTACAGGTATTAGAGTAAAAAAAAAGAATACTTTTTAATGCTGCATTCAACGGGGTTTTACCAATGAAAATGCACATCGAGAGATACATTCGTTGAATCATCCAGCATTGTAACGGACCCCTACAACCCATCCTATGGACTCTTCACCCGAATGCCGTCTGGCAAAAGGTACCGCAGCATCTGGGTCAGATCTACCAGATTCTGAAACAGTTTCTTCCTCCAAGCCATCAGGCTCCTCAATACCATGCTACCTCGCCCCTCTTCATCATAACAAGCAGGACACAGACGCTCCACCACCCAAAAACACATATGCATACCTGCACGAACCACTTCACTCGACTATCCGTAGTCTATATCGTCTGTGTGTTTTGCCCTGCCCTGTTGAAATGTGGATTCAGCCTTGTTTTGTTTTAGCACCGGGATCACCAAAAACGTAATTTTGTTCCTCTGTATACTGTAATTGTATATGGATGGAAATGACAATAAAATTTACCCATCAATATAGAGATTATTTCTAACATTTTCACATTTAGGCGCTGTGTGGCGCTGTGGTTATCATTATTACAGCGATCGACTGAGCCCATCATCCTGCAGTGTCAGCACTAATAATAATAATTGCACTTCTCGAGCGCTTTTCACCCGAGGGTCACAAAACATTGCACAGAGATGCGGAGAGAACGGCATATCAGGAACAGCAACGACATAAGAACAGTTATGGTGAGAAGGCACTGGGTTCGATTCGTGGTTCGGGCGCCTTTTTGTTTGGGGTTTTTGTCTTCTCTCCAGGTCCCCAATGGCTTTGCCAGGTACTCTGGTTTCTTTCCATAGCTAAAACACCGCAATTTGGGCGATACCATCTAAATATATTTACAGGTTGCGGTGTCCGGTTGGAGTCTGTTTAACTTGTGGCAGCCTTCCCCCTCCCATAATTTTCTGCAGTTTCTCATGCCTCTAAGTTGTCCTCTCTCTCTTCGAGAGTGACGCGTTATTAGAAATAAATAATCATTACTTCAACGGCTGGCTCAAGGGCCACAGACAAATGAGTGCCTTCCAATGCTAATTTGTAAACAGGGACATGATCGTTTGAAATTCTCATTTGTTTACAATCCCTATTGCAGTAGCATTAACGTAATCTATCGTCACGTTGTTGCTGGATGAGCCTCATAGCTGAGCTGTGGTCTCCTTATCGATACCAACAATTGGCACTGATAGCAATCTCTTGATGGGTTTGGCTCACTGATGAGCCCTTATCAGGTCGAAACGTGATTTATGATGGCCGTGTCTTAGTTTCACCATGGCTCTCAGTGTGGTGTCATTGAGTGTTACCATGGGCGCTGCAAGTATAAGCATCACGCCACAGGTGGTGGCACGGCCCCCGATCGCGTCGGACACCACCCCAGCGAGGATGCCACCTACATCGCAGGGGCCACAAGAAGCACCGCATCGTCAAGGCATTAGTACCTGCCAACTACAGCAACGGACAACATCGGGCACCACCACATCACTTATAATAGCCAGATCATCACTGAACATCGCCAAAAGTTACTACATTGCACTAACTACAACAATTACATCAGAGGTCAGGAGATGAACCTGGATGGTTCACACCTGCAAACAACTACCAAAACACGACTACAATGCAATGTATACGACCTCAGCCTATCTAGGCCAACATATACAATTTACACCATATTATCCAGTGACATCAGCTACAAAACTTTATATAAATCATCACAGCAACTACCCAGAGTTGTAACAAAATCAACACGTCAAACTCATCTCTGTTGATACACAATAGGAAAGTCAACAACCATATTGCAGCAACACATGGCAGCACTACTACAAAACAACTCCATCTATACATCTACATGAGCGATCATCAGAGTAATTGCCACTAAACACATCAGCTTACGACACCTACCACACAAGCCAAGCCACACCACCGTGTGTGTATGTTGCATATAACATTACCTAGAATTCCTCCAACGTCAAAGAGAGTTGAGAGGTCACCGGCAGCTTTAGAGTCAAAATGAGCTGAAACAATAATAGAATCATCAACATGAAACACTTTACAAACACCTTTAATGGTACATCAACGTGTTCACGATCATCAACATTCCATCAAAACCATCTTCAGTCATGTGGTCATCAGCAAAATTATCAGTATAACCACAACCAACACCACCACTAACATGATAATCATTACCAACAACGTGTGTAGCTACATCACAGTCATCAGTGTAATATTCTATGACCCACCATGAGATGCAAACGAGCAGCTCAGATTCCTGAATGATTTGGACACAGTTCCATCAACAAGCTCCACTAGTAAGCAAGCATGTACTGGTTGGGTCATGTATCATATGGCCTGCATGCCCAGCTACCACATGCTTGGCCGATGCGGCACAGAAAGCTTGCAGTTGAGTGTTCTTACGCAGAGCTGGTGCAAGTGATGTTAAAATCGGCCTCAATGTGGGAGGTGTGTGATCGATGCTACTGGGCAGTTGAAAGCAGTCACTCTAGGAACAATGGAAAGTAAATGAGAGATTCTCACAATGAGCAGAGCACCACTGTCTAAAACACAGCAAGCTAGCACCATGGGGAATGCAGATGGTGCATCTGCCAGTCATTTCAATTATTAAACCCAAAATATCACCTGCCAGCGAGTCTTCCATATCACAAATAGCCTCAAAGACCCTGGCACAAATCTCATGGTGATGTCACCACCATCTAGTTGTGAATTTCAGTTGTTGCTGGCATGTTACCATATGTGAGTGTATGTGTGATAGCATGTGTGTGAATGTTTGTATGAGCATTGAGGTTGTACCTTGGCTGGAGATGTAGAGGGGTAGCCAGTAGAGGAAGGTGTAGCTTACGAGTTTGGAGAAGAGTAGGCACAGGGAGAACTCGATGACACCCTGCACCACAGCGGGAGGGACAACAGTACTTGCTGTCAGCGTCCACTCACTCTGGGTGTGATGCCAAGGTGACTCGAGGGTGGCACAAAGGTGGCCAATGTGAGCAACACAAGGGCAAGTGACACAAGGCTGATACGAAAGCAAGGGTGACACGAAAGTGATGCCTTGGCAGACATACAAGAGTTAAGTGAGGGTGACCTCAGGGTGTGTGCAATAAAGATAAGTCGAGTGTGGGTGAGGTGAGGGTGAGGTGAGGGTGAGATGAGGGTGGGTGAGATGAGGGTGGGTGAGATGAGGGTGGGTGAGATGAGGGTGGGTGTGATGAGGGTGGGTCGGGTGAGAGTGGGGGAGGAGAGTGTGGATGAGCGGCACGAGGCGTCCTCACCGGAATCCTCAGGGCCCCCATAAAGCTGATGGCACGGGGTGCCCTGCTTCCACGTGCGCCCCCCTCCCCGCCGTCACTGGACTCCCCGGGAAGCACCCCGGCATGGACGTTGCTGATCAATGTCTCCTCGTTAACCCCGGAGATTGGGGTGAGGAGAGGCTCACGGTCCCCATCCTGATAAACACGTCGCGCAGGTGTTCATCGCACAGTAACCACTAACTACGACATACATACAAGACTCTCCATTGCAATGAAACAAGCCACAACATCGCTTTTGTCCTGTGCTGGACCCCACAATATTTTACAAAAAACGTGACAACCCCTTGCTGATTGGCCGTGTCGGGTGGTGGAGGGTTAAACGACACTATTTTATAATCTATAACTTTTTATGTGACCTGACCCAAAAAATGGATTTCATTGATAATATTGGTCACGAAAGCCTTCGAATTAAAATTACAAAAGGAGATCGTGAAAACACAAGCCTTACAAGAACTGAATGCAATAAGATATTAAGAACACATGATTGGGGAAGCAAGAGACACATTGATGCGGTGACAAAAGGGAACACAAGGATGAGTCGTAAAAAGGTGATGTTTGGCATCTGTGCTGTCACCTGAAGTACAGCCGAGTTCCCTTGACTCTCTGCTGATCCCAGGACCCGCATCTAAATATCAACACATCGCCATCACCACCAGCACCGTCAGTGATACCACTACGTTCAATGTGACTGCTCTTTGGGTGGCATCGCCTGTATCGCAATAATAGCATAATAATGATAACATCAGCGACTTGAACTCCAGCACAAACATCAGCACCAACATCATCATAATCTTCCATCAACAGCATCGCCACCAACTAATACATCACCAACATCTATATCAAGGATGCCCTTACCATTGTTATGACACCAAAAATTGCACAACTAACCACCATCACCATTAGAGACCGTGAATAAGGCCATCAGTGTAACTCAGTGGTAACACTTGTGCCTCACATCAAGAACTGCCTGGGTTTGAAAGCTGGGTCGGGTGCCTTTTTGTGCGGAGTTTGTATGCTCTCCCCCTGTTCTTCTTCGTGTGTTTCTGGATTCTCCAGTGTTCTTCCGTAGCTAAAAAAATACATTGCAAATGGCATTGGCTAAAGGTGCTAATGATGAAATCACACCAGTAAATTACTCAATTTGGATCACAGCAACATCACCTACTACTACAAAAACACGAAAGGCCAATCTGGAATGGAGTCTTGAGACTGAATGATAATTTCGATAAATTACTCAATTCTGATTACACATAGCAAAGTCACCAATTACAAACAAGACCCTTCTGGCAAAGAAGGTCTTGAGACTGAATAATTAACAAACGTATGTTATATACAGGAGTGGCCTGGTACAACCGTCTGTTGTTAGTGGTGATATTCTTATGTTCATTTCCAATTGACTAATTTGCCAGTATTTTTTCAAACTTAGTAATTTGGGCACGAACAAAAAAAAACGTAGGCACTTTTGTTTCACATCTGTTTTCATTGCCGCATGTTTCCGTGCAGTCGTGTCGTGTAAGTACGCGCGCGCTCACTCACATGATGCTGAGGAGGGCTACATCCAACGTCCTCCGGATCTGTAACCACGGAGACACATGAACATGCGTATAAACATGATACAGCGATGAGTTAATATGCACTGTGGGTACGGCGAAGAGAGTTCAATTCTCGTTCATTGCTAACACCAGTGACAATTATTTGAACCGGACTTGAACTACTCCCCGAGGTCAGCTAAGCCTCAATGAGTACCTGGTGCAATGTGTGTAAATACCAGCACCTGGGGGACAAAGGAGGTGGGGCACGGATCTGATCGCCAACTCCCTCATGTGCCATTGCCAATTTTTCAAGGGTGCTCGGTTACAGAACTTGCCCCAATAGATTGCAAGGGGGATCTATATCTTTTGTGTCTGCAAAAATAAGCGTGTGGTAGTCAGGTTTTCCTCCCACACTCCAAAGATTAGGCTAATTAGCCTGTTAACAAAATTTCTCCCAGTGCCCCGCGATGGACTGTTGTTGCATCCCACATGTAGCTGTGCCTTGCTCCCTGTGTCTGCTGGGATAGACTATGGACCCATGTATATGCGTACACTCGTACTACATGTGTAAAACCCAACAGGTAAAGTACTAATGTCATTATTGTTATATAACCACGTCGGCCGGGCCAGGGGGGTGGGTTGGAAGCACGGTGTAGTTAGTGGTCAATATAAAGTGCAGAGCACAGGCGATGCACCTGCAAGTCATTTAATTAGTCAACTCGTAGCTTCTGGGGGGTATGCCCTGCAACCTACCAGCCAATATAACACACTTCACACTGGGGTGACATCAATGTCAATATCAACCACTGCCACACAATGTTTTGCACATGTGTGCGCGTTCACGTGCGCGTGAGTATGCGTGCGTGCGTGCGTGCTTGCGTACGCTCAATGAGGAAGAGGAAGCAGAGGAGACCCATGCCAGTCATTATGATTCCCGGCACGACGAATGAGTACCCCCAGCTCGTGGAGACCCAAACCCCGGCGATGAGAGACCCCACGATGTTGCCCACAGACGTGTGCGAGTTCCACACGCCCATTATGAATCCTCGCCTAACAGGAGAGCAACATAACAGCAAATCGTGTCAACATGGCATCCCGACATGACACGGCAACACGATATAGTAGCACATGAACATGCAACGGGACTAAAGGACAGCTCCAGTGACATACGAAACCTGACATTGGATAAGACAATAGGACACAGCAAGATAACATGATCCACAACCCGGCAAAAACTGGATATAACACTAAAACACTCTATTGCAA
Source organism: Mordacia mordax (assembly GCA_036362905.1). Classification (NCBI taxonomy): domain Eukaryota; kingdom Metazoa; phylum Chordata; class Hyperoartia; order Petromyzontiformes; family Petromyzontidae; genus Mordacia; species Mordacia mordax. The sequence continues at coordinate 19,784,306 of JAZEWT010000005.1, forward strand.
TACAGGAAGACACATCAATTCAACAGGATATAACAAAAAGACCATACCAAGTGATTAGAGACAACATGAGGAACCCACACATGGCTCCGTCCACCAACATGGATCTCAAACATCAATTAAAGGTCAAAGATTAATTCGTGAAGCTATTGATATTCAGAAGACTAAAAAGATCATGAACCGAAAACAAGAAATGAATATAAAGCTCAGCCAACCCTGGAGGCCAGTTATTGAAGTCAGATATGCACAGATATAGAACTATTGGGTGTGCACATCAGAAGGGGATCGCCTTGGTATGTGAGAGGCTTCTTTCATGAGATGCAAATTAGGGGACTAGCCACAGACAAAGCAGGGAGGGGGTTAACGCAGTTCAGGGGTGGGAATACGATAAGGAAATGAACTCGACACATGCATAGTACCCACATATATAAAGGAGCAACAGGCACTACACACACATGCTGCGCCTGAGGATGCCTCTAACGTGAGGCGAAACGTCGCGAGGAGGCGAGGGAGCCATCGATGCGGCTGTCCCGAGAGAGCAGCTTTTCGAAGCAATCATCAATTATGATCCATCTAACCAATCATAACACACCAAAATAACACTGATAAAACTACACAGAGGAGAACAAGGAACAAATGTATGCACATTGACGATGAGGTGAGTGAATAAATGAATGAGGTGAGTGAATAAATGAATAATTGAGGAATGAGGGTTGCGGACTCAGATATATTGAGTTTTATTGAATGAATAACTTATAAAGTGAATGACTTAATGGCGAAATTATTGGGAATGAAGCATGAATGAGTGATCAAAAAACTTACCTGCCCTTGCCAAACCAATTTCCAATGCAGGCTATGACGCTAGGCCACCCAGTGGTCTGAACGAGGCCATTCAGTATCTAAGCCATCACAACAACACCACCATCAACATTATGTCCATCACATTAACACCACCATCCCTATCAACATTTATGCACCATTACATTAATACCCACATCACAACACCTGGTGAATGTTTGCATTAAACCAATCTACTTTGGCACCATTATTCCCATCACTTCCATCAAAATCACGGATTTAAATATTGATACAAAAGAAAGCAACATCACAGTCAGCATCACTATGAATACCACCCATCACCATGAATATCAATAACACCAAACCAACTGTCCTATTAAAACCACCCGCGAGTTTGAACTAATCGAGCACAACAAACTCTCGCGAGTGATCACGTTATCACATCGTGCTCCGTCACCTGAACGACGATGTAGAAGGGCAGGCTGTGGATTCCCCAGAAGAAGCCGAGGCCGAAGAGAGCCGTGAAGACACCACTGAGCACCATTCCCACCGTGAGATACAGTCTCATGGGCACCCGCTCTCCTATCACCCCACTGCAGAGTACCACACCGTCAGTATACAATTACAGTCACTCATTCATTATCATCTCATCTCATTGTCAGAAACCGCTTAGTCCTGTATGGGGTCGCGGTGAGCCAGAGCCTATCCCGGCAGACACAGGGCGCAAGGCAGGGATACACCCACGATGGGATGCCAGTCCATCACCGGGCTCTGCAGGCAAGTGAGTCTGCAAGCCAATCAACCTATGTAGCAGCATGCTTTTTGGACTGTGGGAGGAAACCGGAGTGCCCGGCGAAAACCCACGCGGACACGGGGAGAGCCAAACCCCACACAGAAAGGCACCCCAGCCGAGAGATTCGAACCCGGGACCTTCTTGCTGTGAGGCGTCAGCGCTAACCACTGGGCCACCGCGCCGCCCCTCATTCATTATCATTCACCACTTAACTCAGTAGAGGGCTGCAATGAGCTGAGCCCATTCTGGCAGATACAGAGGGCACAAGGTAGGGTTATACCCAAGATGGGATGCCGGTCCATTGCAAGGCACAGGGATAAATTCAGTTAAGCAAATTAACATAAACAATGTGTAATTGGATGGCGGGAGGAAACCAGAGTCGTGGCAAAAATCCATCCGGACACGGGGAAAATATACAAACTCCACACAGAAAAGCACCCAGGCCTGTAATTGAACTCAGGGACTTTTTTGCTGTGAGGTGGCAGTGCTACTCACTGCACCATCGTACCACCCGACACAATTACATGTCACTACACAAATACACAGACAGTAACTAAAAAATTACGCAACACAAAGTTACAAAACACGGTTACTAAACACATATAACATTGGGGCTAAGTTATATGATGGTAGTTTTATGCCAACATTCTTGTCAGTAATCCATCGAGCACTAACCAAAATTGTCACATTTAAAAAGACATTATTACATGTCAATGCATTGATCCTGTTGAATGAAGCTCCTCAATGGTATCTTGCGAATTTTTTACGACTAATAGTGAATTCAGTTTTCCCCAAGTGATCCGATTTTCTCCCACAAACATGTGTAAACACTTATGAGTTGGCTCTGAATAAATAGAGAGCCACAAAGCTTGGACCATTTTTTTTAAACCAGCTCACCGGCTGGCTACCTTTCAGTTTTTCTATCATTTTCTTGCGAGAATTAATGTGAATGACTGACAATACGTCGACAAAAAAAGATGGGAACGATCACCGTGGACATTACGAAAGAGCCTCTTAAGCGCAATTCTCAACCATCGAGCTATGAAAACACACACCATTAGAAGAGAGTTTAATTACAAAAACAACCTATTACACATCACCTGAGAAACATGCCGATGGCGTACGCGCCCAAAAATGAGTAGTCCAGTGCTCCCAGCAGCTGCTTGTAGTTACTCCGATCTGACATCAACAATACAATTTATTTACACACGTGACACATCACAATTATATCCACTCCTTCAAAAATGAGGGGCAGTGTGAGTGATGCGGTTAGCGGGTGGTGTCAAGTGTGCCAATGTGGTGTAGCACAGTGTGGCAATGGTGTGACTGCTGTCTCAGTTTGGTGTTAGTGTGGTGTGGCTTGGTACCAGTGTGTTATTAATGTGGCGTGCAGTCACTGTAGCATGGGGAGGCATATCGCAGTGTCAGGGGCAGTGCCAGTGTCCTGTGGCTTGCTCTCGTACCAAATGGCTTCCAGTCACACCAAGTCTCGTTGTTTTCTTTGTACACCAGGTTCTCTTTAAAGCTGAATGGTTCCATCCCCGCTGAGCAGTTCTTATGCAGCTGGGACTACATCAACAGGGACACCGACATCACCATTAACATCATCACTAACAACAGGAGCAATCATCAGCAAGATCCACTACACTGTCAACAACATTAAACAACATCAACATTATGCTAAACATCATCACTACCAACACGTCAAACCTATTCCCTTCTGCTAGTAGTATCACAGTAATTACATGAGCGTTGCTGGTATTGCATGTGTGCTGTGAGCACTGGGATGGCAATGGAGTACTTGTGCGTCACTGAAAGAAGAGGCTGGGTTCGATGTCTGACTTGAGTGCCTATCCATATGGAGTGTCTATGTTCTCTCCCTGTTCTGCATGGGTTTCCCCTGGTTTCTCCACTTTCCTCCCATAGCTAACAAAATTGAACAAACATCCCAATGCAACAAAAATACCTGAAAATTAATTAACTGTGACTACGTGTAGCACTATCACTTTGTACTTAAAAAAAATATTATTTTTATGGTACAGTTTGTAATGTGGACAAATGTCACGACCCGTTATGAACAAGACATGGCTAGAGATGCAAGGAAACTGCACAGGCGGGGAGAGCATAAGTAGCCACGTAGTTAGCTGGCACCAACATTTATCAAATACTGCGTCCTATACATTACGAAGTTATCAGCCAATAAATAAATCATTCATTCATTATCAATACCCGCTTAATCCTGTACAGGGTCGCAGGGGCCCTTAGCCTATCCTGGCAGACAGAGGGCACAAGGCGGAGGAGAACGTACAAACTACACACAGAAAGGAACCCGAGCCGGGAATCAAACCCAGTTCCGTCTTGCTCTGAGGCGACAGCGCTACTCACTGCGCCACCGCACCGGCCAATTAATTAATGAGTGTGTTATTTTATTTGTGGGAGGAAACCAGAGAACTTGGAGGAAATGCATGCAGAACAGGGGCAGAACATACAAACTCCACACAGAAAGGCATCTGAGACGGGAATCGAAGGGCCTCAGGCACAACTCTTCTTTTTGTGAGGTGCAGATGTTAGCACTGTGCCACCCTGACAGGACCCTCTTTTAAAAAAATGTTGAGACTCAGAGTGACGCTTTCCTGGGTAAACAATTAACACGCAGCAATGCGTGTAGAGATTCAATCAGCTGAGTCCCTGTGCATCTTCAAATCTCATCTCAAGACTCACTTGCTCCGTAAAACTTTCAAGTCCTCTGACTCGGACTGTTGGTGCGGCTCACTGTTGTCATGCCGGGAAGATGGCTGGCTGTCAGCCTGCACCTGCTTGGGAACATTTATTCCTTCCTTGTTTGTTGAAGAAATATTTTTGTTCTGCTTATTTTATATCCTTCTATAATGTATTGCCACCATTTGGCTTTCAGTTGAACTGCCCTGATGTTGTAATGATGTAGATTTTCACGGCTCGATGCATGATTGCTTCGAAAAGCTGCTCTATCGGGACAGCCACATCGACGCGGCTGTCCCGAGAGAGCAGCTGCCCTGATGTTGTTGTTGTTGACATGCTATTCTCTCTGCAGCCCCTTGCAGTGCTTTGTGACCCTTGGGTGAAAAGCGCTCTAGAAGTGCAATTATTATTATTATTATGATGCATGTGTGCTGTTCATATGCTGCTGAGAGCTGGGGGTGGTGGAAAAGTGTGGGCGTTGTGGGAGTTGTGTGTGAGTGTGGTGTGCTGTGTGTGCGATGCGCTTGCACAGTGATACTTCCCTCACCTTTACAATGCTGATGGGTTTTCGTGACATGTGAAATGCCGCATAAAGAAGGAAGGTGAGGACCAAGATGAAACCACGATGCCTGTACCACACATCAGGTGACACACCGCACATAACACACATCATATAATAATACTTGCACACCTTTTATATTTTACCTTCTATCGTGTCAATCCTATATCCCTCCAACCAAAGATTTTAGGTCTCACAGCGGGAATATGGCAAATTCAATGAAAAGCAAAAGTCACGTGAAGTTTTATTTGTAAAGTCACGAATGATTCAGTTGAGACCATTTGCTCGGAATACCCGAGAACCCAGTGGATGCCTGAACTTCAACCCCGGCTTTTAGACATGCCAGTTCCATGCTTTACCAGAGCACGCGTGCCCCTCCTGATCTATCTAGCCACCTGACACAAGGCAAGGTGTTCATGTGGTAACTGTTTTTAAAAATCCTCAGGGACACAGGTTTAATCTATCTACATGTTTTTTGGCACTGCCCATATACAGGAGATCCTCGCCATGGGTCGCAGGAATTGCATATCTGGAAAATCGGTTTGACAAATGGGTGTTCGTCAGCAAATCGGTATACTGGTTAGTAATCCACTAATGGGAAGGAAGCAATTGGTAAGACCCGTTTGTATTCATCAACTTTATACCCATATGGCGAATTACTTTATCAGCATCACAGGACCACTGATAACTCTCTCCATAGAAAATGCCCTGCTGAGACTATAGCCAACCTCTACGAATAAAACAAAATAATGACCGTATAGTTTGCTATGCTGCCCGCCAAGCCATTTTAGAAGGAAGAAAAACTTATGACGTCTCCACCACACAATTTTGAGCAAAATATATCCACTAAGTTTCATAACTAGAACACCCAGGATACTGTGCACGCAGGAGAGGAGGAGTGTTCCCTCCTGAAAGAACAGCTTTATTAAGCAATCATTCAAAGTATCATTATGTAAGTGAATTGGGGCTCCTAAATATGTGCACGGTATATTTTGATATGTAAACAAATATTCGCACAAATATAAAGGGTTTCGTGGTTTTTAAAAAGCAATCCACTATATCTTAATTTTCCATGATCGCTTTCAATATATTAAGGCACAAGAGCGGTAAAATGTCACTTCATGCAAGATAAATGCGTGAGTAGGGGAGTATGTATTAATAAGTAAACAGTATTCCAATTAGGATACAGTAAACACAGTAAGACGCTTCCTCTGATGTTTGGGCCATTTTTAAAAATAACTTATGGATAAATGACACAATTCGCAGTAACATTACATAAGACTGAGAATTATAGGAGCTGGTACGAACACGCAACTGACGTCATAAACATAATGCACAGCCCTAGGCTGATAAGAGTTACATTCCTAGTAAAAGCACACACATGTACTACTCCACTCTGTGTCTCCACATATACGAAATATATATTGATTTTGTGCGTAGCACTAGTAAACTTTTTTTAAAAATCCCCAACCGACCGCCTCCAATTTTCTCACCCGGGCATATGACGATGGCGAGATGTTATCTCCCTTACTTAGTAAGCAGAAGGTCGGAGGTTAGATATCCAAGCCGGACGCCTGTATACTTGGATAATGCATGCTATTCTCATGGTAGTCACGTGGAAATGTCTCGAGATCCTCCGATTTTCCCCTCCATGTTTACAAAAAAGCGTTACGATGATATGGCTATTAATATAATAATAATTGCATTTATAGAGCGCTTTTCACCCGAGGGCCACATAGCGCTGCACAGAGCTGCGGAGAGAACGGCACTTCGACAACAATTAATTATTTCATGATATGCAAATTAGGAGGTTAGTCACAAGCGGAACATGATGGAGTCAATGTGATTCCGGGGTGTGAGCAAGACAATGGAACCCTTTCAGGTAGACCCGACAGTCGACAGTCGTCTATTAATTCTGGAATGCAGCAACTCTGTGGAGGTGACTCAACAAATACATACTACCTACATATAAATAGGAGTCACACACGCACACTGTGCCTAAGGATGCCTCTAACGTGTGAGGTGAAACGTCGCGAGTTAGAGAGATCGAGGAATCGACGCGGCTGTCCCGAGAGCGCAGCTTTTCGAAGCAATCATCATGCATCGAGCCGTGAAAACTTACATCATTACAACATATGATATAAGCCAACAAGATAAACTATTAGTTGTGGCTATGTCACCTACAAATGCGATTACTGTTATTATTATTACCTCTGCTGCCTCGCAGAATAACTGTCCTGGTTTGATTCCCTGCTCAGGTACATTTATCTGCGGTGTTTGCATGTTCTTTCCATGTTTGTGTGGGTTTTTGTCAGGTACTCCGGGTTCCTCCCACAGTCGAAAGACATGCTGTCTCTGTTAATTGTAGTGACTACATTTTCCATGGTGCCCTCGGTTATTGTAACTTGCTTACCCCCGCCCCGCTGGAAAAATATAAATAAGATAGGATAAGAAAGTAAATAAATAATGCGCTCAAAAGTTGAAAATAAATGTTTGTTAACACAAAATAAATCTATCTAGGGATACAGACTAAAAGCACCCGTGTTTAACCTGCAAAATGATCTTCACGGATGTAACCGTGTACGTCTATGACGAACCAATGACATTCTTTACAAGATAAATAACGCTCATATCTCCCAATGGACTACGCAACCAATCACCCACACAGCCTCCTTATCACACGCTCGCTCATCACACAGAACCCTTATCAGACCATCTCACCAATCCATGATATAGCCGTTACGGCATTTCTCAAGTCAACACCCCCATATTAACCACTTATGGTCTTCAATGAAAATGATTATCTCTTTCGCATTATCTAGGCAGCCAACGGCTGCTTTTAAGCAATTTACTTCACACCTAAGGCCTTGATAAATATACACATGGGACTCAGAGGATTATAAGGCACCTTTACTGTTTACTGCACTTTGCTTCATGATATGTTTACAGGCGTCCGTGGTAAACAAACCACCTAAAATCTGTGGAATATAATGTATTTTATTCATCCAGGAAAACATAACAATCCTGTGTAAGCATGTTTGTCTAATATGTTTCTAAGGTGTGTTTTAAATGTGGTATAAAACCATGGCGCCCATGCAATAACGAACGCAAGCAAAAAATACAGCATGCAAATAAAGCTGGTGTAGTCCGGAGAGATGGGTTTTATGAACCCACCTGACTATCATACACTGGCAAACTTGCAGCTCAACGAAGCTTAGAAGTAGAAAAACGTCTGCGTGATCCACTAACTTTTGCAGGTACGGGCTCGCATGCGAGCAATGATTAGTGAGTATGGGTATAACGACCCCATCCCTTAGCGCAAGTGGTGTTTGTACGTAACGCCAAGTCTATTTCCTTAAAACATGTTTGTGCAATCCAACAGACATGAGACATGGTCACATGTTTTGCCCAAGATGCTTCAGATTTTGCCACGACAGCAACAAATAACTTTCGCATTTGTGCTATTACATACTCCGGATAAAAGATGCACTAAAGAGTCAAACTCGCAGCCCTCAATGTTTCAGGTTATTTAGAAACAAATAAATGTGTACAGGTAAACACGGTGCAGGGTAAATGTGCAGTAACATCACATAGCCTATGTTTGGTTGAGGGAATTGATTGGGTAAATGGTTGTGTGTATGAGTTCGGTGAATGGTTGGTTTAGTGAAATATTGGTTAGTTGACCGATTTGTTGGTTGGTTAATCATAGCCATTGCAAACTCAAAGAACCAACTTGATGCTTTAATTAGATTTGTAGAAGCAATGATATTTTTGTCATGTAGTTTTTAATTTTTTACAGACAACTATTACTTACAAATCAATTAGCATCAAATAAAATGTTAGGTCTTCATGGTAAGACTTAGTTGTATCAGAACTGCACCCTATCAGGTCTGCATTGTGAAAGCGATATTTTAACCGAATGAATTCCACCCGTTGAAAATGACTTTGTAAAGCCTCCCCAAACTCATGTCTAACCTAAGTCTCTCTTATCAAAGAGTGTGAAGTATGTTTTGCTGGATGGGCAGTTTTTTTTAAGAAAACTGGCAAATAAACACAAACTGCTATTGCGTAATTTAACCTCGATGACAAAAACATTTCATTCCGAGAAGCAAACATATCTCCCTGCTCCGTGAAGAGTGACAGTGCTCATTTAGACTGAACTGGTGATGTAAATTTCACATTTCTACATCATGGCCACTCTCTCCATAGGATTACAGTGCACCACTGTAAAATTACCTGCAAGGACCTCAAAGTTAAATTACATATAGCAACTTTGCCCACTTCTGGGACAACATAGTAGGACCCTCATGAGAAAGCCTAGAAGCTCACCTGACCTGAATAAAGACGAGTAATAAGAATAACTTCATTTAGAGAGCGCTTTTCACCCGACGGTCACAAAGCGCTGCACACAGCTGCGGAGAGAACGGACGGTCAACAACGACACAAGAACGGAAAATCTGCAACAAAAACGTAACAATAAAATGCGGAAAAGATGGACTAAGTTGTTGTGCTTTGATTTCACTCCTTCCAGTTTGTCAGTCGGTCGCGTGCTCCCACCATGATTCAACTTGAAAGTTTTTCAGTGTAAAGAGGACATAACAGATGTTACCCTGGAAATACTTTATAACATTCTCAGCCACTCACTGGCCTCACTATGAAACCTGCCATGGGAATAACACTTTTATGTATTTATTAATTTCAGGCACAATTGAAACAATGATATACGGATTCCAAAAAGTTTATACCTCTCTGTGCGTGTTAGGGTGCATCCCAACTAAGGGGGAAGTAGTGGTGTAGTGGTTACTCATCACCGCAATAATCAGGTAGCCAGACTTTGAATGCTGCTCACAACTTAAATCAGTGGCAGACATCTGACCCAGTTCTGGGCCTCTCCAAGGTCGACTCGACGTCGAATGAGTAATTCGATGGTGTGGTGTGTGAACATCACCGCTGGGAAGAAAACAACGGCCGGCCGTGGTGGTGATTTACACCACCCCGTCACGTTCCGCCTGCCGTAGGTGACACTTTCTGACCGCAATTTTTCCAATTGTGTCAGTCTACACGGGAGGATCTGCCTTTGTATCACTTCGAGAACAGTAAGTATAGAGTGTTTGCCAATCACCATAGCAGTGATATCCATCACACCTGGATCTGTCCTACTGGCGCCTGCTGTTGAGAACACAGCTACTGAAAACGGTATTGTAATCGTACTATGTTATTATCCATATTAAGAGAATGTACCTGAGGCGGCTTGGTGCTGCTACACTGAATTCTGCTCAATTCGTGCAATATTTTAATTTCCTACGTGACATTTGATTTTGCATTCAATTATATTTGCTTCATTGCCTTAAATTGTTTTTGCCTTTGTACGTTTTGTGACCCAAGCCACTCCTACAACTGAGACTATCCCGGTCTTGAGTCCATTACCTGGATTAACAAATAAACGTGTACTTGAGCCTTTCCCACGTGAAGTTGTTCCAAAGTGTACCTTGCCTGGCAAACGGCCCGTGACGGCAAAGCTATTTAGTGACAAATGTAGACGGTCATTGTGCAAATGCATACGTGTACACTTACAACTGTGTCTTTGTGAATCTCAATAATTCGTAAAGGCCACTCAAACAAAATGTCAAGATTTTCCTTTGAGCAACAGTAATACGATCGTAATGATGTCGGTTTTCACGGCTCGATGCATGATGATTGCTTCGAAAAGCTGCTCTCTCGGGACAGCCGCGTCGATCGCTTCCTCTCTCCACCTCGCGACGTTTCGCCTTACACGTTAGAGGCATTCTGAGGATGCGATCGACGCGTCTGTCCCGAGAGAGCAGCTTTTCGAAACAATCATCAGTAATACGATCTGTGATTCTCTTTAAAAGCTCCTGTTTTATGCAGCAGTTCACGAACTCAGAAACTCGATGCCTGACGAATACCTTGGGCGTAGAATTTAATCCGATATCTCTTGAGCCATTGGCAGCAAAAATGCACCACAATCTCCGTGACCTTTCAAAGCTTTCAGTGGCAAGTGCAGGCTTGTTACCCGCTTTTATTTTACTTGCATTGAAGAATGTTTGTAATGGTTAGAATTTTTGGGCACAAAATTAAAGCATTCCCGATAAAGCTGGAGAGCTGAAAATTTGCACACAGGCATAACTCGCATGACAATGCAATCTAGTGAAACGTTTGAAGACCTGTGACAAGCCGATCCTGATCCCGCCATAGAAACGATCCTTTCAAATTACTATTTACAGTCTGATGGGGGGCAATATTTTCCCGATGCCAGACACGCAATGAGCTGACTTGATATTTTCACGTGGCTAAGACTAAAAAGACTAACCGTAAAAGACCACAATAATCTTTTCCTTTAATGCAAACCTTTAAACCGTACTGATATTAAGTTATAACCGATAGTTGTTCCTTTTACAAGACATTAGAAAAAACGCGTATTTGTGACTAAAATAATTTAAATGTAAATCTCACTGTATTATCAGTCAGCCGTAAGTCACACACTGTCAGTGTTTGGCCACCCACTTTTAGTCTGTTTTCCCTAGATAGATTGATTTTGTGTTCAAAACATTTATATTCTACTTTTGAGTGCGGTAAAAGCGGGTCGTTTAAAATTTGATTTTTTATCCTATTTCATTAAAGTTATGAACTGCAAGATAAAATCGGATTTACCGTCCAAAAGTCAACATTGCCAGTTTATTGATGGGACACATTCCCGTGCTGGTCTCTCTTGGGAAATGAACGAAAACTCTGGTAAAACTGCGAGGTTACATTTAAATCCCATGATCCTTGTCATTAGTAGTCATTTTCAAGTCTCACTTCTACAGCTTTCAGTTGAGTCACGGGGGGGACCATATCTTTCGTTAATGTAGGGTTAGATTTCAGGGGTTAGGAATTTTGCGTTCGTAATTTAATGTGGGGTTGGTTTAGGGTTAAATAAGTTTAAGTTAGGGTTTGAGGTTTATGATCAGGGGATGGGGTTTAGTAAAAGTAAAGAAGAACAGCGCATACGACCGATTTTCTGGGGGGGGGAGTAGCCTCTGGTCTCAGCCTTAAATGAGTATCTGTTACGGAGTGTAAACAACAGCAAGAGGGAGACAAAGGTGGCCGGGCGTGGTGGCCGTGATGTTATGACGGGTGTCATGATGTTGATGTTGTCGTGGCGCTGTTAATCACCTTATATACTGTTGCTGATAACGATGATGTGGCGATGATAATACGGTGATGATGTTACATAAAATAATGACGATAGCATTTCCCATCACGGTGATGATTGTTGATACTGATGGCGACGATGGAGGCGATGCTGACGTTGCAGATGATGTTGATCCAGTGGCGATTTTCTGAACCCGCGGTGGACCTTCCCCTAGGTCGGCTCAGCCTCAAACGAATACCTGGTGTGGTGTGTAAATATCGCTACCGGGGATACAAAGGCGGCCGGCCATAGTGTTGGCCACCCATCCTCTCGGCCACCCACGGGCGCTACTCGCTAACATTACTTCAAGCTACACGATAGATCTTTGTCTTTGTTGATGTCGACAGTGAAAGTACTAACGCCGCTGCGGGTAACGATGTCGAGGCTGTTGAC
>JAZEWT010000005.1:19797653-19812883 GCA_036362905.1 Mordacia mordax
CCCCCCCCACTCTCGTCCATCCCCCACTGCCCTCAACCACCCCGCTGTAACATTACACGGGTTTTTGTCCCCATTACTTACTAAGCAGACGCCCTTATCCAGGGCAGGGAAGAAATCCTTGCAAAACATGGGTAGAATGCGTCAATGCCACACAAAGGCGCCCCGAGTGTTAAACCCAGGCCCTTAATGGAGTGGGGGCACGCGTGGTACCACTGTGCGATCCTGCCGCCCTGTGTTACGAGAACATATCTTCCTCGATTTTATTTAGTCTACCGGGAAGCTGTCTGTTATCATAATATTAATGACTGAGAGAGAAAAGATCTTGTGAAAAAAAAATACACGTTTTATTATTGTACGAAAACAAATATCCTTTACAGTGATCACAATATAAACAAGTGTGAAGGTTGAATGTGTGACATAGTTAATATTATATGGCAATACGGAATGCAGGGTGGCAGAGGTGAATAGACTGGTATAGAGAACTCCTATTATCTGTAACCCTATTAGTCTCCACTCATATCCACAGGAGGTAAAGGGTTCCATAAAACTATTACCTGCCAACAGAATCCCCAATCTTAGTCGCACCACCCCCAACCACACCGTTAAGAGGCGTTCTCCTGTAGTACCATCCTGCCATGTGCTGTGGTGTAATGCGTGGTGTATGCCAGGTGCTGTGTGCTGGCATATCGGGAGGGTGCGGAGTACTGTGGGTGTTGCGCACTAAGAATGCCTGATTTTACGTATCGAATATCGGAGCTGTATCGCACTCTGTGCACACGCCACAGAGAGTCGTACAAAGTCACATCATCGTGTGCCGTCACGTGTCGCCAAGCAGTCGGGCACCATCACATATCTTGCACGCTCCACTTGTGGGCTTCGAGGTTGTGCGCTTTCCTCTCGGAGATATAGACAAACCTCTTCTTCTCGAAGCCGTTAGACCTAGGATACAAAAAAAAACAAAGATCCTGTGTATAGTTTGAACATACTTTTGGAGCAAGTGCTGTTAGCGAGTAGCACCCGTGACGAGCGGCATTGTACACGAGATGGGTGGCAAAAACAAAACTGGCGTGAAAATAAACACATACGCTCCTGACATAATAAGAATACAAGTTGTTAGGCGACTGGCCCACATGACATGGCTTACAACAGCACCGTGGAATGTTACGTCCTGAAAACACTGATGATAATGAAAGAGCGTCTGCTGATTTTGATCATAGCGATCTTAGGTGACGGCCAAAAATGTTAGTTGTTGATTTGCCGCTCATATGTCGTTATTGCTGACATGCCATTCATTCTCTCCACAGCTCTGTGCAGCACTTTGTGACCCTCGGATGAAAAGCGCTTTAGAAGTGCAATTATATACGAATGTGTAACCCCAGTTCCATAAAGTTGCTGGTAATTCTATTTAACTTGGCACATGATGCTGGCATTTCAATGGCCTACTCTCGAAAATTAAGTCGGGGCATTATTTACGCACCACCCGGAAAGCAGATAGTGTATATGTTCTGGGGCTTACACGTACAGAAATAACTTGGATTGCCAACCTGAGCCAACAAGCAAAGATATGCCAAGGGATAATTCACTGCTCATACGTAGTGGGGGACGTGGTTTGAGCAATGCAATAAAACCTGGCAAACCTGAGTTCAGTACACGACCTCGACGAACATAGGTAATGGTGACTGTTATCTGAACCTACCTTGAACATGAAGAATTTCGCAACCAATATTAATAATACAGTGCTTTTGGGTGGGGTCACGTAAAAAAGTGTCGTTAACATGCCTCTACCAGAGAGAGCCAATCAGTAAAATACACGTTTTATTATTAGAGCAGAAAATACCCAGTCAGCTTGCAAAAGCACTAGATGCGGGATTCCTGCGATATAACAAAAAACGTTTGTTCTGATTAACGCAAAAACGTTGATTTTTTTAAAAATGTGTCACGTGAACATAATATATCAATTATTTACCACTTCGGTAAACTGGTGTGTTAGGACAGCAAACCCACAACATTTACAATATGAAATGTCGCTGACAACTGCAGCCAGTTTCATCAGACCCTGGCCACCCTCACGTCACCAATCCCGAAATGAACAGTGCAGTGAAATAATTTCAAACACCGCCCATTGACCGATATGGTGTGCGGAGGGATACATGCAGCCATGGATCGCCATTGAGGCCGAGAATTACCATTTTTTAACGATAAATTCACGTGCAACTACTCGTCACCCCTTCATATGTAAATAAAGTTATCAGAATTTGAAGGAATCTGCATCTTTGAAACCATTTCTTTGCATCTGTGCATCCCTCAGGCGTTTACAATACGTTAAATGACAAGGTAATGTCACAGGAGCAATAACGTCAGTCATGACGAAAGTTTTTTTGAGCCGGATTTGCTTTTGACGCCAGCGAAAAAATTACACTGTGCCACTCACGTTGTGCCAGATACTTTAGACATGAAGACATACCAGATATTCCTTAGCTATGACTAATACGAATTGCGTCACACAAGCCTGGAGCATCAAGCATTTTTGTGACATCATCTTGACTATACGTGTTAATAATAATGTAAAGGCAAAGAATGCTACACTTGTATCGTTGCACATCAGAGGAAGAATTTTTGTTTCGAGGTAGAAGTAGTGCTTCTGCCCAGCTTTAATGAAGCATAGGGAATCGCCCAATATAACCAACCAGAGAAATATTCTCTCAACTCTCTCCATATCGAAACCCACGATTTTTCTGAAATATAATGGGTAAGTGTTGATATGTAGATTATGCACGAGTCAGGTGGCTTATGACCAAACCACATGGAATGTGCTCTATCTCTCATCAGATTCCCAGAGGATTATCAGAGTTGAGTCCAGAAAGTGCATAAATGGGTGCCCACCATGCATGACAGGAGTTACAGATGATAGTGGTGTAGCAGCAGGTAGATCAGCAAAATCTATTGTTGTACCGCACTTCAATACTCCCATGGCTGAATTGCTTTCCTTCATCAACCCACACTGAGCAATGTAGTTCAGTATAGACAGAGAATCCGCATGGCCATTATTGAAGAGTGGATTTATAAAACGCTGTACACGTACGCAGATGGCATGGTGATGTGAGCACTAGAGCAAAGGAATGCGACATTTCCAGTACTGGCTGACCGTCACAGTCAATTTAGCTTGTGAACAACTTCAATCTGAAATCTGTTAAATACCCATCCGTTGTACTGCTGACTTTTAAACCCTTGTTAGAAATGATCCTTCACAAAACTTGCAATGTACAAGTGTGTCGTCACACAAATGTTCTTCGATATAGGTCTTAAGCAAAATTGTATAAGAACAAAAATCTTAATTTATTGTTATCAAATTGTGGTCACTTCAGTGCGCGAACCACGACAAGACCGCTCACCAATAACCACACACACACCCAGGGCAATGTTCAGGTTGTATTTTGAGCCGATGCGCATAAACGTGATGACGCAGCACACAAAGATATGTCCATAAACACAGACATGTTCACAGGCACACGCCCATGCTTGCAGTTATTTGCACAAATATCCTATGGCATTCAACAAACTCTCCAGGGCAAGTTCTGTTGGCGAACACACACAAAGGCTGGTACGGCCTTAATAAGTGCATTATTGCACCAGGCCACCTTTACTCCCCCATTGCTGATGTTTACACTGCACAAGTTACTTATTTAAGGTCGAGTTGACCAAGGGGAGGCCGAAAACCAGTTCAAATAGCCACCACTGCCGTTAATTGTGGCAGAGAACTATTATTCAAGTTGCTAGATAAGTAGGTGACATGCTCCCACATACACGCACAGTTCCTCTGTATAACACTAACAGACTGTCGGGTCAACCTGTATAACCCAAACAGACTCTTGGGTCAAGTGCTGTTAGTGAGTACCTATATAAAGGCCAGCAAGGCACACGAGGCAGTGGGTGGCTAGAACCGCTCTTGGCCATCTGTCTCCCGAGTGGCAATGTGTACACACTTCACTGGCTACTCATTTGAGTTTGAGTCAATTTAGGGGTAATCCAGGACCAGCAGAGATAATCGTTACTGATGTTAGTGGCCATGAGTGGGACTCGAACTTAGTTCGCTGGGCTTGTAGCTCATGTCCGCTGCTACACCAACAACAACAATCGCCATTCACCACTAAGTGGCGGTGACGTCACCACGGTGCCTGTGCCAGGCCATATGCACCTTGAGGCCACGTGAAGTGTCAAAGGCTCGCCGACAGGAGGTCACGGGAAAAACCCAGGTGTTATGGGCTGCCACAAACAATCGTGTTCACACACATATGCCCCCACGCAGGATGTGTGCCCCTCACCTGTCCACACCATCCCACCTGTGACCTGGCCAGATGTTGTAGCGGTTGGGTTCGGGAGCTGGGCCAGAATAGCGTGGCTTGGCTGAGAACACAACGACATAACATCGAGTAAAATACATCTTCATAAATTACGGCACAACAATACAACAGAACCCCTGTAATTCGAAAGCACGGCCAAAATAGAGGAATTTGCAGCAAGCCGCTTGTGAAAATATGGCAACACTACTTAGTTTGTATGTACGACTGCAACCTGTCTTGGGAGAATGCAGGGCCATCTTAACAGCATTATAGCCCACCCGGGCAAAGCAGTGCACTAGAGTATTTATTTACTTATTGACAGCAAGTGACAACATACATCGATTAGCAAGGAGCCCCTTATGCTCGTGGGACCATCGGGCAACTGCCCAGCGTGTCCACACGTTAAGACGGCACTGGAAAAATGCAATAAACATGCCTCGTTCAGTTGCAGCAGTTCATACCCATGCCTCTGTCTGGATGAGTCGTGCCTGTGTCCAAGCAAGTTTAACTCTACAATTCCCTACTCCCTGGTATCCTTGCCTACCTTATCAATTGTCTCCAACGTGTGCAGAATGCAAATGCTAGAGTCCTCAATCGCACTCCAATCCACGATCACATATCGCCAGTGTTGGCGTCTCTCCACTGGCTACCGGTTAAAGACAGGATTTAATTCAAGAACTTCCTTCTCACCTACAAGGATCTCACTGGCGCTGCTCCGACATACATTCATTACCGACTTTAGGCACCCTCCTCAACACAACTTCGATCCTCCAACACGGACTTGCTGCATGTACCCAGATCACATCTCCGTTCTATGGGTGACAGAGCCTTTTCGCCCGCTGCTCCGAGACTCTGGAATGCCCTTCCATTGTAAATTCGGTCAGCTGAGTTCCTGAGCATTTTCAAATCCCATCTGAAGTCTCACTTGTTCTGTAAGACCTTAAAGTCTTCTTGCTTGGACTGTTGATGCTGCTCATTGTTGTGCTTGGATGATGGCTCATTGTTGACCTGTGCCTGCTTCTTCCTTCCTTTATTAATCAATTATTTTATTTGTTATTTTATGTCCGATGATTGCTTCCAAGAGCCTGAGGATGCCTCTAACGTGTGAGGCGAAACGTCGCGAAGAGAGGAGAGAGAGCCATCAACGCGGCTGTCCCGAGAGAGCAGCTTTTCGAAGCAATCATCATGCATCTAGCCGTGAAAACCTACATCGTTACATATTTTATGTCCTTCATTGATTTATAGTCATTATTTGACTTCAATTTAACTACACTGATGTTGGTGACATGTCGTTCTCTCCATAGCTCTGTGTAGCGCTTCGTGACCCTCGGGTGAAAAGCGCTCTAGAAATGCAAATATTATTGTTATTATCTTCCTAGAATGTCTAGGCGGGTTGTGCCTCTTGAGTGATCTGATTGAGAAGGCCAAATGATTTGGATGAAGTGGCGATGATCAAGTGCTCGAGTGAATTAATAATAATGTTGGGAACATTGGGGCAATTCAGTTGGGATGGGAGTTTATGTGTGGCGGTGTGGAACGGGGAGCACCGGGATGACACGGTGTCACTCTGTGCATGGCCTGTGCAGCAGCGCAGGGTGGTGAAGTCAGTTCTCACGAGAACGGGAATGCAGAGGAACATTGGCATATTTGAAAGAAAGAAAGAAAAAGCGGTAATTTTTGGTGTGAAAGGTGAGCGTTTTTTTTAAGCTGCGGGTGGAAACCAGAGCACCTGGCAAAGACACATGTGGAAGTGTAGAGAACACAAACTCAATATAGAAAGCACCCGAGCAGGGAATCGAACGGAGAAAGGCTCTTGTTAAAAAGAGATAAGGTCTTACAATTTCTGGCAATTATACAGGTATTAAAATCTTAAAACACCAAATAGACACCTTTCACAAAGTGTTAACGTTGCAAAAAGCCACAGACTTGTGGAAAAATATGCAAACAAAAAGCTTTGTCCTTGAAACGGATTGGCCCACACCAGATATGGCTTTCTTTAGATTCTAATTCTTTTTTACGTATGTATACTGGCAAAAGGTAATCATAGCATAAAACGCTTCTTGCTGTGAGGCGCAAGTATTACCACTCAGCCAACGTGCTGCCGTTTGATAGCAAACACAGGCTCCTTACGTGCATAACTGCGAGCAAGCCATGCTCAACAAAAAGGGATGTTCCATACAGTCCTACCGACATATCTGTGCAAACTGTATCCATTATTTGCCATGTACCTAGTCGTGTCTTACCCATGAGTCTAATTTAATCTAAGGCAACCTTTGTCCACACTCCTGAGCCTCATTTTTTCCACGGTCAAAGCCGCTTGACTGTGTGTACGTTCGTCCACCCGAGTCATACCAGCTGGTCCCGGTTTGTCTGACTTTTCCGGGCGAGACAGCAGGTTGGCCATCGGGTCCCCGTCCCTTATTCTCGCTCTCAACATGGAGTCCAGCTCCTCGTCGTCACGGTATCGGGCCAGTGGGCGGCTGGCCATGTGTTCCGCGTAGTCACGGCTGCGCTGCTCTGCCTCTACCTGCGCCAGCCTGCGGGCACGCAAGAACAGTCACAACAGCACACGTGTACAAACACACACAGAACCCATTTAACCCCAGTCATCCAGGTTTACCTGGGTAGGATGGTTGCCCCCTTCAAATCCCCTTCCTCTATCTTGCACCTGGGCAAATACAAATATCTATCTAAAGCCATGTATACTCTTGTGGCAAGTGCTTAGCCAGCACCTAGTAAGGGCAGCATGGCACACAATGGGGTAGTGTGGCCAGCATACAACGCCTGACCATTTATCTCCCATGTACTCACATTTACATGCCAGGTACTTATAAAAGAGTGAGTCGACCGAGGAGAGGCCGACAATCAATATTTGTCACTTGCCACTGATCTTATCCGTCACCAGAAATAGAATGCAGACCGCTGGGTTCAAAGCTCAAGTATACCAAGCAATGCACAACACCAATTCCCCTGAACATGCACACACGCCTGCAGAGACGTACGCACCCATGTCCCCAGGTTCGGTATTTCTCCTGTCTTTTTTGTTCCTCTGCCGCCTCCTGGTCCTTTACAAGCTTCTCCTGCTCCAGGTCCCGAACACGTCCTTGCCGATCACGGAACACAGTGCTGGCCTCCTGCGATGCCTCTAAGCCGAGAAACGGGGGGACACGGGAACACGCAAGAAGGCGATACCTATCACGCCCAAACAGGTTTGCATGGAGACACATGGGGTCTCGCGCATTAAAGATCACCCCTGTAGTCGTAACACACTCTGGGGTCAAGTGCTGCTGGTGAGCGTGAACACATGGTGACAAGGAGCCCCTCATTCAGTGCTTCCACATGGAGACACATATCCATACATTTTCTACACTGCTTGTCCTGGTGAGGGTCGCGGTGGCAGCAGTCCAAGGAGAGTTGATCAGACATCCCTTTCCTCAGCAACAAATTCCAGCTCTTCCTGGGGGATTCCCAGGCGTTCCCAGGCCAGCCGAAGGATGTAATCCCTCCAGCATGCCCTGGGTCGGCCTCTAGGTCTCCGCCCAGTGGGCCGTGCCTGGTAGATTTCACGGGGGAGCCGTCCAGGGGGCATCCTTATCAGATACCCGAACCACCTCATCTGGCTCCTCTAAATCTGGAGGAGCAACGACTCTACTCTGAGGTTCTCCCGGATTTCTGTGCTCCTCACCTTGTCACGGAGAGTGAGCCCAGCAACCCTGCGGAGAAACCTTATTTCTGCCGCTTGTATCCGCGATCTCGTCCGTTCATTACCCAAAGTTCATGACGATAGGTGAGGAAAGGGACATAGATTAAGAGATACATATACACACACAGAAACCAACCAAAACACACTCGCAAAAATACATATACAGAAACCAAAAAACGCATAAAAACAAGAAAAATGCAGACATAAACATGGAACCAGAATGTCAATCATACAACTAGACTCCATAAAAAGACACACAACAGAGACAATCATAAAACGAGACAATATAACCATAAACAAACATCCAACCAGACAAACCCATAGAATCGAACCAGCGGAAGCCTGAGAAGTACAACCTTGATTAGATCAGAGGAAGGAGGGATGCAATTAATCACTCTTCAGCACATATCACAACTGCACAACCAAGCAGACACGCGATCATAACTATTCTATCAGGTGCACACAAAACATATCACAGATGTACAACCAGGAAGAGACACCCCGTATCATAACCATAGAACCAAACACGAAAGATGAGAAGGCAGGTAGACAAACGGGAACCGGGAGGTGGACCCTTACGATGCCGTTTCAGGGTATTCATCTCCTCTGCCTCCCTGACCTTACGATCTCGCTCTTGCTCTTTCCTCAAATCTGACACGGCAATGAGGCCAGCCTGTGACACACGCACAATACAAAACATACAAATACATTCCCGCACGCGCAGAAATGTCTGTACGTACATACATACACGCAAGCATGCATCTGCACATGTATACTGTACACAGCCATATCCGGTCACATCGTGCTGCAGTCATAATAAAATGTGCGACCTATTGCACCACCACCCATCATCCATACACACAAAGAAGGCCCTCATAGAGGCTCTAGCAGATTGTTGCGGCAAATGCTGTTAGTGAGCACCTATGCAAGCCAGCACGGAATGAGGGGGTGGGTGGCCAGAACAATGCCCGGCTGCCTTTGTTTCCCTAGCGGTGATGTTTAAACATCACACTACGTATTTATTTGAGGCCGAGTCGATCTAGGATAGGCCCAGGACTGGTTCAGAAATTCGTTCCTGATCCAAGAGCAGGAATTAAACCCCAATCGCTGGGTTCATCGTGCAGTACGCAGACCAAGGCGCCACCGCTCCCCACCGATATACATAGATTAAAACACTCGGTGGATGTCATTCCCACCTGAGGCATTCTGCGGGGAGGAGAGTTGTTGCTGTTGGCATTTCTGTCCGGAATAGACAGATCCGAGTCCGAATCTTGACTGTTTTCTGTACGGCTCCAACCCTTTGCAGCATTTTCCCCCACTTTCCCTGTCCTCTTTCGGGATTTTCCTGAATCTTCTGGTCTGCGCCTCTTTAAATGTGACATATCCAAATCCGAGTCTGGAGATCTGCTTCGGTGCTTCTGGGAAGTTTTACCAACATTCCCTTCAATCTTTATGCGGGATTTTCCCAAAATCCTTGGCTCTGCAGGTTGCTCTTTCCTTCCCTTCTTAGGAGGGGACAAATCCGAATCCACGTCAGAGTTGTAATCATGCAAAGTGCTGTCATGCTTCGGCAAATGTTTTCCAGTCTTCTCAACAACTTTAGCACGTCCAGATTTTTCAGGAATCTCTCTGCCCCCTTTCGACCACTCTCGTTCCCTTCCCTTGCGTGGAGGTGATGCATCGGAGTCAGAATTGCATTTAGGATCCTTCCGCTTATTTCGAGTCTTCTGCTCATGCTCCGGGTCAGAGTCAGAATCGTGGCGGGTAGAATTCTGGCAGCTCTTCCGGA
Organism: Mordacia mordax; assembly: GCA_036362905.1. Lineage (NCBI taxonomy): Eukaryota > Metazoa > Chordata > Hyperoartia > Petromyzontiformes > Petromyzontidae > Mordacia > Mordacia mordax. The sequence continues at coordinate 19,807,486 of JAZEWT010000005.1, forward strand.
CCACATCACCCTGTGCACATCTGGAATCAGAGTCTGAGTCGGTGTCATGCCTTTCTCTGAAGGGAGGCGAGGGGAGACAGAAAGACATAAGAGAGCAAGAAGAGAGAACAGAAAGTGGTCAAAAGGTGAGACATTTGGAAGAACCCAAAACACTCATTGATTCTTAAAGGTCACCTGTCTGTACTAAATACAATTATAGTTTGAGATGCAAATCCAGTCTTAGCGGTTCTAGCTCCGCACTATGATAATGGCGATTTGTCTGTACCGCTGTATAAGGTCTCATCTCATCTCATTATCTGAAACCGCTTAATCCTACATAGGGTCACGGTGAGCCGGAGCCTATCCCGGAAACACAGGGCGCAAGGCAGGAATACACCCGACGACGGGACGCCGGTCCATCGCCGGGCATTGCGGGACAATTTTAGTCTGTGAGCCAATCAACCTATCCAGGAGCATGCTTTTGGACTGTGGGAGGAAACCGGAGTACCCGGCGAAAACCCACGCGGACACGGGAAGAGCATGCAAACTCCACACAGAAAGGCACCCGAACCGAGAGACTCGAACCCGGGACCTTCTTGCTGTGAAGCGTCAGCGCTAACCACTGCGCCACCACGGTAATTCCTCCATTCACATCTTACCTTAGGTTCTTGTCCACCACGTTTTCATCAGAATCATCTGCACAAATACAATCACCACCATCAAACAACAAATCATAACCGACATCACCATAAATATTAACAACTTTTAATATCATCAGCCGTTACAAATTACCCTTTACATGTCATAATAAAGCAAGTGTAGCACAACACTTACTATTTACATGACCTGACCCAAAAGTGCTTTATTACTAATATCGGTCACAAAAGCCTTCATGTTACATTAATCAAAAACTAATTGAGCTAATTATATTAAAAGAACACTGTTACACCTTATTATAGCACTGCCCATGGCACCAATATGTTCAGAAGCTGGATGCCCATGTTGAGATCTGCGAGCCATCAGAGGGTTTCAGGAGTGAAGAGTAGTTTTACTGTTTCTCCTCTACTCAAGGAGTGCAGACTAGAGTGGTTCACTTACGGCCCCTTATTGGGTTGCATGGCCACAATGCACTATTAGTCTTTAATGTTACATTCGTGCTGCTCATTGTTGATGCTGCTCACTGTTGTGCTTGCATGATGGCTCACTGTTGACCTGCACCTGCTCAGGAACACTTATTCCTTCCTTTATTTAATAATGATTGTATCTGTTATTTTACGTACTTCATTGATTTATAACAATTGCTTTACTGTAATTTATGTACTCTAATGTTGTTGTTAACAGGCCATTCTCTCCACAAATCTGTGCAGTGCTTTGTGACCATCGGATGAAAGGCGCTCTAGAGGTGAAAATATTATTATATAGATGTGCACATACGCCTGTTGTTTTGATGCAGTTCATGGTCACACCAGGAGGTGCGATATTTGGGATTTGAAGCAGATATTTTAGTATTGCATGAATAAGTTAAATGATTAGATTCATTACTTGATACATACACAAACTCTTATCAAAGTATATATACTTTTCCAGTTTATTCTTGCTACATTTAAGCATGGTTTGGAGAATATAATCTTCACAATCATATTACTTTGTGGATATTTTACACATTCCAAAATTGTTTAGTTGTGAGAATGTCGTTCTACTGACCCCTCTGTCAGTAGGCCATTTTTTTCGATTTACCAAAGAATACTGGTGCTTTCTTTCAAACTGAAACACCTTTAGGTTACTAACTGTTATGCCTTTCAAAGTTAAATAATAAAAAAATAAATCTTTATTTCAGGTTTACAAATACATATTGGCGTGACCGTTTGTATATATATATATATCCCACAGCAGGTGAGAGTACCTTCACCCAGCAACCGCCACCTGCGGTTTGTTCGAAACTCCTCGAGCCTTTGCAGGTGCAGGGGTCGCTCATCGATGAACTCTGCAACCTAAACAACCATGGACACCAAAAACAAAGATCCCCATACAACCTGAACAGATTTCGGGTGATAGTGCTGCTAGCGAGCATCTATGAAGGCCTGCACGTTTTACGAGCGAGTGGAGGATGGACAACATTTACACACTGCCCCAAGTGCTCAAATGAGCCTGAATCGACCCAAGGGAGGCCCAGGACTTGTTTTGATAATAGTCACTGGTGTTGAAATCGTGAGCTGAAATCGTATGCTGGTAACCGGTTTCCTAGAGCAATGTGTTAACCGCAATACTACCGCTCCCCACCACTACCGCAGCCACACACAAGACCAATGCCAGCGAGTGCTGGGAAACTCCACGTATTAGTCTACAGAGTGGTCAAGAACATTGTCATACAACAATGGATCTAGTGAGGAACGCTTAGTATTATCTCCTCACATGCCGAGGTTTTCTCCAATTACAGGCAGTATCCGACTTACGAACGTCTATTAATCGGTCGTACTTATGAACGAGGTCCCATAAGATACTAATAATTGCAGTGTAGCATTTTCTGTATGCAGTAGAAAGTATAGAATTAATGTTTACCTTCCGTGTTCAGGTTTTAGAAATGATACATCTATAATGGAACAAATAATGTCTAAATTGTGACAGCATAAAGTACATTACTGATTCATATACAGCACAGCATAACACTACAAATATTGGTTTCCAACTTACGAACTGACTTAAAAATGAAACTCAGATATAGAACTCAGTCATATTCCGATGCCTGCCTGCATATTGGCTTCTACCAAATGGCAAGCACTCATTAATGGAACTCACTAAACATTGGAAGTAGAACCCTTTTTAAATGTTGACTCTGCGGATCTTCTATGACTGTGACAATCTCCTGGGTAACATCTAGTTTATCTGTTGTGAAATTTGAGACTGATGCCACAAAGCTTGGTTTCTGCCACTAGTCACGAGCAGCACAACTGCATATTGTTTGGAGTGGTCACAGATTGTCAAATGCGCAAGGATGTTACCAAGGGGACCTCCTCCTGCTCTTCCTCCGCTTTTTTTACGTCACCGGCATCCACGGGAAGCCTCCAATCGACATCATCATCAATGATCCGAACCCTGTACGCACACAAATGCATGCACAACAGCCATTCTAAGGACGTTTATCGTTGCAGCAGAGAGTACCCGGTGAGCTTGCAAGCTCTAGATGCAGGATTGCTGCGATAACAACGTCGAAATGGACCAACTCGACAATGAAACGAAAGGTCAAATAAACTTACAGCTATGTGCCTGAATTGAACTCTAACCGTTATCATAAATATAAACAGTAACATGCAAAGCTGTACAAGTAAAGAACCCCACAACAACTTGTACAAAAATGAAATCCCAACCATAATCACGAAGCAAACAGTAGTCCCTAATGGTTAATCAGCACAAGAATTAACAATAGAAAAAAAAGTGTGCAACAGTGGCGTTGGGAATGTTGTGTTGGGTTTTTTTTGGCACAATACTGGCCACTAAATCATCCGTGGTGTCACCACCACGCCATGCAAACCTGAACGGCTACTCACAGCCGGCGGTCACGCATCCTGGAAACCCTGACCATTAATTCTTCAAGAGTGACCTGGGATACAATGTAACAATGAGATAACCTAGGAGAGATTGCACTGTTACTACGTTGCCCGTGGCTGAGAATAAAACCAATGTCAAATTAGAGCTCAGTGTGAATACTGGTGGTTCACATACATATTAATAACGATAACTGTTCCAAAGCTTCACTAAGTTTTTTCTACCTCCCTGTCACACTTTCAAATCGTACTAGAAACAATTCGTCAGTGACAATCGTGTCATGTTTTTTTTTAATAAGCACACCACAAAACTGCCAAATGCAATGTATTGTAGGCGTAAGTGAATATACGGTTAACAGTGTCTTTCCAATGCTGTGATGACACCCAACAGCCTCCTGGTTTCAATCAGAATCTCGTTACGTTTGCACCATTGCGCGTTTTACGCCAACTGCAGTCCCCCCCCAACCCCGTACCCAAGTCCTGTTAACGAGCACCTATGAAGGCCAGCACCGCACACCGCCCGGCCGCCTTTGTTTCCCTCGTGGCGGTGTTTTAAACGCCCAAGTACTGTAATCAGTTGAGTCGACCGAGGTGCGGCCCAGGGCACAGTCATCCAAGTAGTGTCACCGCGCTCGTAGGGCAGGGCGTTAACAGCTACACTAGCGGCCTCCCGCACCCCACAACCATCACAACAGCCATCACAACAACAGCCACCCCCAGCACACTCCAGTACAGTCCACCCAGGCCTGGGCCTGGGCGGCGCCGTTGCTGTCGGCTCGCGCCCGCTTGCGCTCGTCTCCTGCAGCGGGTGGTAGCCGTGTGTCGCGCACCCGTCGCGGTTCCCGACTCGCTTGCGCCTGAGCTTCGCCTTGGCCTTCGCTCTGCTCGCCCGCTCCGCCGCGTCGTCGCCGCCGCCACTCAGGTAGCGCTTCAAGTACTCGGCGCGGCTCACCGCCGCCATGCTGGCGCCGGGTCACGTGGTCACCGCCGGACAAGGGGCGGGGCTGTGAGCTGTGTGAAGTGGGCGGGGCGGGGGAGGGGTGGCTGCGGTGCACCTAGCCTGGCACACGTGCCGCGGTGCCAGGCTAGGTGCACCGCGCGCGGTTGTTATTGATCACACGAGGCGCTCAGTTTGCACTTCGCTTCGAAGGAACCCTTGAGCCGTGTAGCTCTTTTTTTATTTTACAGTTGTCCAGTGGCGATGGGTTAAGCGAGTTACAGCATCTCAGGGCACCGGGGGTGCAATCGAGTCAGGACAATTAACCTGGACAGCATGTGTTTGGACTGTGGGTGTGCAACCGGAGTACCCGGTGAAAACCCACGCGGACACCGGGGAGAGAGGCAGCAGTGCGACTCACTGCGCCACCGCGCAGCCAAGTCGAGGTCGATCCCAGTGTTTATTGCTGTGGTTTGTTTTTTTATCCCTGTATTATTGTATTACCGGCATATTGTTGCTGTTGTTCGAGTAAAGGATCATTTCGCTTCGTTTACGCAGTACAGCCACGGAGTCTCATGAGTGTTCTTATTCAGCAGGGGTCCTGCCAAGTCTTTAGAGAGATTGACGACAACTGCTGCTCGGTGATATTACAGTGGAGCACAATGTTCTGTTATTACTATTGCGGTGTGACTTTCCTTATTTGCACCACGGCGCACAATAGCCTAATAGAGCGAATGATGTCAAGAGAACGGTATCTCTCACTGCGAATGAAGCAGAGGGCGCCTAATGCTTTGTTGGTTAAGACACCCGCAGGAATAACCAGGGCGGCCGCTGATTTCGACCCGCGAATCTCCACCGTCCCAATGTGCAATGTGAAATGTCACGATTGTCGCGATGCCTTCGTTTGTCACAGTTTGTATTATAGCCTAGTTTTCGTGCT
>JAZEWT010000005.1:19817499-19854516 GCA_036362905.1 Mordacia mordax
TACGCCCTGTGTTTCCGGGATAGGCTCCGGCTCACCGTGACCCTATATAGGATTAAGCGGTTTCAGATAATGAGAGGTTTCAGACAATGAGATGAGATGGTTGAGAACCACCCTGCCGCACTACACACATCCTTCTTGTCACAGCAATGGGTCACTTCAGACGTTTTGTGTTCCTTGGAGCCGCAGTAATCAAAGACAAGTTTTCCCATTGCAAAGTTAAGTGTAGGCATTCCTCATTGCGGCGGTCATGTTGAGTGGCAGTCCGACTCCAGCACACACACACATACACACACCACTGTTGTTGCAAAGTCACTTTAGTCTTATCATTAAGAGCCAGACGGATACTGTACGTTATATGGTCACAGTCATTACACCGGAGTCGCCCTGACCCCGATAAGCCAGTTACTACCCACTGTCGTCTAGTACCGTTATCACAGTACCTCGCACAGTAGCTAAGAGTGGAACTTCTAGGTAGACAGTGCAACAATTGTAGTGTGGGTATTACAGTATCGCTACTGTAGTGTAGCACAGTGATTGGTGACTGCTATTACAGCAGAGTACCCGGTGAGCTTGCAAGCTCTAGATGGGGGATTCCTGCCACACAAACGTCCGAACGGAAACTGTCACTAATGCCATCAGTTATGTGTCACTTGTCGAGTAGTTATTCGTGTCATTGTAGTACACCGTAATTATTACCGTCACTTATGTTCTAGCAGACATTGCTGTAGCCGAAACAGTTATTAGTGTCGTCGAGAACAGCGATTAGTGTCAATTATAATTTAAGATTTGTTAGTGGTCCAGCAGTTTAGTGACACTTGTAACGTGTTATTGCAGTGTGGCTATTGTACTGTATAGTAGTTACTGTCACTTTTAGTCTATCATTGTCACTGTTTAGCAGTTACCATACACTGATAGCCTAGTAGAGTTATGAATGTCACTACTGTACTCTAAGTTGTTACAATGCAATTAGTGTAATCTAGTCACAGCCATGAGTGTCTACACATTGTATTCTAACGCAGTTATTAGTGTCCTAGTGTAGACTCACAGTTATGACAATACCACTATTGTAGTCAAGCACAAGCTATTGCAGCCAGTCAATGGCACGAAACAGTAGTTTGACACCCACGTGTTATCAATCTCTATGAGCCACATATCTATTGCGGTCCGTGATGATTTGACCGATCGTTATAATCAGTAACGCACATAATGCTCCAAAACAATTTCCATACACGATGCATAACGTATTCTTACATGAGTGTTTCTGTAATTCGGACAGTCTGTACAGTCATTGAGTCAGCCCGTTCGTTAGACAGCCACTCACCCCTGTATTGTGTCAATGACCTGTCAATCACATTGAAGCTTCACACACACACACATCTCTGTAGTGACGGTCCGGCGGTTGTCACGGCTATTGTCGCAAACAACAGCTCCTCGATCGCTATTGTGTCACCACAATCGTCTATCAGTGATAATGCGGCCGATTGTCGTGCAGTCTTAAGTTAGTCAACAGCCTCTTAACATACGTACAAAGCCATATAACGTACAGTCACTCACCATTGCCGCGACGTTACGTGTTTTGTAATATTCGTCACAGTTTACGTTTAGTCGTGCAGTGTTTTACAGTCTTGCCCCCCTTACAATGTACTAGATATGGTAAACACTCGCGTATCTACTTGAGAAGTACCATTGCATAAAGTCACACAATAAGTAACGCGTCTCGTTGTGGTTCGGTACAGCAGTGGGTTTACGTTGCGTGGTGGAGTTGGCGGCTCGACGTGGTTTCCCCACTCGCAAATGAACTCTACTCGATGTGTCAAAAGAAAAAAAAACAAGCCGCACATATATGCACACGCTTCGTGTAGAAGTTTAATGATCGCGTTGAGCAAGGATCTCGCTGTAAAAGTGCCGTTCCTAGCGTTGTATTTTATTAGTTTCGCGCTGGATTCCGCACTGCGCGCCGCCCATTTTAGCGGGAAAAAAAACCGCGGCGCCATCTTTTAAACGGCAGCGTTCGGTTAATTAAAAAAAACACACACGTCTATTAACGATCAACTAATCGCGACGTTTGAGGATTTCCTCAAAATCATATACGTTAAAAAAAAACCGTAAATGTTGCCGCGGTCGCGTCGTCCAACGTCCGTGTTGCACGAAAGCGGCGGCCGCGCCGCCATTTCGCGCACGGGCGCTAATGGCTTTTATCGCCGCCGTCAAACGACAAATAAATCATCTTTAATAAAACATTCACACGTGTAATGTGCCTCCCTTGTGAAATTGCGACTGTGAAAAATACGCGATCCTCATTAAATGCAAATTGGTGCCAACGAGTTAAATGAACGCCGAGGCGAGCGGTGTGAGGGCGAGGGAAGGGTTGTGCGCGACGGGGATCCCCGAGGTGTCGGCGAGATGCCTCTTGCTATGGGCGGACCATGGGGGGGCAAGGCCGAGGGCAGTGGAGGAGGAGGAGGGCATTGAGAATATTATCACTGTTGGGGTAGGCGGTGGGGGGGCATTGAGCGGCGAGGGGACGCTGATGGAAGCGTGGGACCATTGTCAAACAATCCGTCCCATGGCCATGGGTTTGGGGCCGATATCGCTGTGCGTGCATCTCGTTCAATTGTGCGCTTTATTTAGCGTGCGATAATAAATGTGTCCTTCTTAACCTCAGGGCACGTGTGTTTCAGTGGCACTCGACGGCTGAATGGCCTCAGTGTCGTGGGAGTTATTTGACCATACTTCACCTTGGGCTGGGACGGTGGGAAGCATACATATGGATGCACAACAATCCTCGACAACAATGAATATAGATGCACCGCCCTCTGCTGCCTACCAAGTATTCCCGGAGAATAACACTTGTTTAATGGGCAAGAAATTAAAAATCATGTGACCTTTCAAAAATCATATCCTCACGCGTAGGATAAGGGAAAAAAACACATGTGCGTGGGCTTTCTAACGCTTTCTAACAGGTGTCTGTGCTTGAGAGAATGCGTTTCGTGTCAATGCATAAAAAGTAGGTACTGTGATATGGACATTCCGAAAAATTAAAGTGAAAAAGATCACGAAGGTTTCCTCCCACAGTCCAAAAGCATGCTCCTGGATAGGTTGATTGGCTCGCAGACTAAAATTGTCCCGCAATGCCCCTTCCATGGACTGGCGTCCCGTCGTCGGGTGTATTCCTGCCTTACGCCCTGTGTTTGCGGGATAGGCTCCGGCTCACCGTGACCCTATATAGGATTAAGCGGTTTCAGATAATGAGATGAGATGAGATATTCATGTTAGAGATTTGAGAGACAGATATAGGAACATGGAATTGGGAAACAAACTGTGCACTGTTTTTTGTCATCTAACAATGGACAGATAACTGCTGATTATGAATTACTTGCGCCTGACCCAATCTCTTCCAGCTTCGCTTGCACATGGAGCTAAGGGCAGGAATCAGACTGGGAATGCCTCTGTCCCTGGTGGGGAGGCACTACACAGAGTAATCCGTTACGGTACTTATAAACTAGATCATGTGACACGTAATGAGATTGCGTTACATGCGGCAACGTAATCTTGTTAAAATGAAAAAAAAAGGAAAGGTTTCTAGCTCAGATAAAATAACTGGACATCATCAAATAAGTCAGACCAATTATTGAAACAATTAGGGGACATTCACGAACCACTGTTGGGTTCCAAACAAATGGGCATCAGTATTAATTTGATCAATCCCCAAAGGCAGGGTGGGCCGAGTCGATCGACCTCCAGTCACGTTTTTAACTTGCATTGAGAGCCAACTCTGTAACCCAAAGGGTTACTTGCTTGTAGGATAGGTGATGTTTCGTAATTCATTCATTATCAATACCCGCTTAATCCTGTACAGGGTCACGATGGGGCCGGAGCCTATTCTGACTGACAGAGGGCACAAGGTGGGGAATAGCCAGGATATGGCGCCAGTACATCGCAGGGCACATTTTTTGGGGGGCAATTTACTCAGTAGGCCAATCAACCTAAGCAGGAGCGTGTCTTTGGACGGTGGGAGAAAATCGAAGTCTCATCTCATTGTCAGAAACCGCTTAGTCCTGTACAGGGTCGCGGTGAGTCAGAGCCTATCCCGGCAGACACAGGGTGCAAGGCAGGGATATACCCACGACGGGACGCCAGTCCATCACCGGGCACTGTGGGCAATTTAGTCTGCAAGCCTATGCAGCATGTTTTTGGACTGTGGGAGGAAACCGGAGTGCCCGGTTAAAACCCACGCGAGCACGGGGAGAGCATGCAATCTCGACACAGAAAGGCACCCGAGGCGGGAATCGAACCCAGGGGACCTTCTTGCTGTGAGACGACAGCGCTACCCACTGTGCCACCGTGCCGCCGATATGTTATAGTTAAACATTTGTAACAGCTGTTTTAAAATGTGTGAATGTAGGAGTGGGGGAGTGGACATCCCATAATGCACCATGTGGTGGCAGCACAGGGACTCTCCTCACCATCGTACCCGGATGCCACACAGGTGAGTTCTTCTCTCCACCCATCATTGACACATTGCCATCACTGGATTGAGAGAGGTTTTCACGGCTCGATGCATGATGATTACTTCCAAAAGCTGCTCTTTCACCTTCCCACATGGGAGGCGAAACGTCGCCTCCCAGGTGACGCAATCTTTACCAACATTAACATCAATTCATTAACACTTTCCTAAGCGTGAAAATGCGCCACGACGATCATTGCCGCTACTGCCACCAATGCCACAATATCCAACATCACAACTAGCCTTATCGGCAACACTTCAAACAATATTTGTCATCAAAATCAGTACCATCGTTATGATCATCACTGACTTGGCCAACACTTGATAAAAGTGAGTTAGCTTGGGCAGGACACATCGCAGAAAGAGATGGCAGCCAGTGGTTGAGGTTATTCATAGAGCCATCAGCCAGAGCCATCGTTAATCACGAAGATAGACTTGAGGAATTTATCTCATGTGCAGAAATGCTGTGATATGAGACCGTGACAGGTGGCTTTTTCTTGAGGGGGCCTATTAAACAGTGAATAAATCATGGGTGCTGATCATGATGACGCAGCTTTGAACGTGTATGGACAGCCGGAGACATGGTGTAGCTCAGCGGTTCCTAACCCATGGTACACATGCCCCTGGGGTACCCATGACAACTCTAAGGGTAAAGTGTTATGAAGTTACTAAGCAGGCCTGTCTTGCGTACAATTGGACACCTACTTCATCCATGAGGTGTATCATTTAGTTTGCTTTCAACTTCAAAATTTACAGATTTTAATTTTTAGTCATTAAATTGAACAAAAAATTATAATGCTGGTCTGGTAATAATAATAGTTGCACTTTTAGAGTGCTTTTCACCCGAGGGTCACAAAGTGCTGCAAAGACCTACGGAGAGAGTAAGTGGTACTATACACAACAAGCAAAAGATTGGAAACTTCTGCTCTCAGAGGTTAAACAGTATGTGCTTGTCTAGAAGAGGGCAGCGAATATTTTTAAAATCGCTTATAAGAGTGAAATAGAAAAATGTGTTGGTACAGCAAGATATCTCATCTCATCTCATTATCTGAAACCGCTTAATCCTATATAGGGTCACGGTGAAGCCGGAGCCTATCCCGGAAACATAGGGCGTAAGGCAGGAATACACCCGACGACGGGACGCCGGTCCATCGCCGGGCATTGCGGGACAATTTTAGTCTGCGAGCCAATCAACCTATCCAGGAGCATGTTTTTGGACTGTGGGAGGAAACCGGAGTACCCGGCGAAAACCCACGCGGACACGGGGAGAGCATGCAAACTCCACACAGAAAGGCACCGGAGCCGAGAGACTCGAACCCGGGACCTTCTTGCTGTGAGGCGTCAGCGCTAACCACTGTGCCACCGCGCCGCCCACAGCAAGATATAATTCACAAAAAAAATGAGAAAATTCCACTAAATGATTATGAATTGCTCAAGCCAAGAGTCAATGTGTATTCCCATACCCAAATTAGTACTAAATGATATAAAAACGCAGCACGTTTTGAATAGTTGCTGAAAGAGGATATTGTGGTGTACATGCCCTCTTGTGGTATTTGTAATGGATTGTGGTTTTACTCGCGAGGTCATGCTTGTGCTACGGGGTAATGACTGCTCAGAGTTGTGGTGCCACGTGCTCTGTGAGTTGCAGTTGTCATCGGAGGGGCCTGGGGCACAGGGGGGAACGGTTGGGGATACCTTGACCTCCTCTGCAGGACCTGTGGGGGGCGGCGGGGGTGGTGGAGATGCCCAGGCACAGCTTGAGGCCGATAAGCGCGCAGTCTACAGGTACTGGCACGTTCCATAGCTCTCTGGATTTAAATTGGAAGTTTGTGACATACCTACTTAGTAGCAATGATGTTGATGATGGTGTAGTTGTCAGGTTTTGATTGTGAAGGTGACGGAGTTGATGGTGGTTGTGGTGTTATTATTGATGTGACTAAGGAATGGTGATGGCAGTGGTTGTGGTGGTCTCATCTCATCTCATTATCTGAAACCGCTTAATCCTATATAGGGTCACGGTGAGCCGGAGCCTATCCCGGAAACACGGCATAAGGCAGGAATACATCCGATGACGGGACGCCAGTCCATCGCCGGGCATTGCGGGACAATTTTAGTCTGCGAGCCAATCAACCTATCCAGGAGCATGCTTTTAGACTGTGGGAGGAAAACTGAGTACCCGTCGAAAACCCACGCGGACACGGGGAGAGCATGCAAACTCCACACAGAAAGGCACCCGAGCCGAGAGATTCGAACCCAGGACCTTCTTGCTGTGAGGCGTCAGCGCTAACCACTGGGCCACCGCGCCGCCCTGTTTGTGGTGGTGTAAATGGTATTTATCATAGTGAAAACTCAATACACTCAACAACGCTGCTTTAAAAGAAATATATATATAAATGTCCACGTTTTTGTCAATGGTTCTTCTTCATAACACATAAACAGAGAGACCAGAGAGTATATAAGGGTTGGAGACTGCAATTAACACCATGGCACTGGATGAGATATCTTTATTCCGATAACTAATTTAAAGTGTCAATATAAATAGTTATGCTGTAGAGTATGGTGCTAAAGGCTCAATGATGGTGTGAATAGTCAGTGTTGGTGATTGTTCGTGGTGTTGGTGGTGACGTTTATATTTGAGATTTGGTAATGTTGAGGTTAGCAATATTGATGGATGTTTAACATTATAAGGAAAAATACCCAGTGAGCTTGCAAGCTCTGAATGTGGGATTGGTGTGGATATGGATGCAGTGATAAACACACTAAACGAAATCACTGAAATGGGTTAGATTCCCTGTCATGGATTAAATTAGTGGGTGGCATGGCCCAGTGGGTAGCGCTGTCGCCTCACATCAAGAATTTCCCGGGTTCGAATCTCGGCTCCGGTGAGTTTGCATGTTCTCCCGTGTCTGCGTGTGTTTTCGCAGACTAAAATGCCCGCAGTGCCCTGTGATGGACTGGCGTCCCATCTTGGGTATATTCCTGCCTTGCACTCTGTGTCTGCCGAGATAGGCTCCGGCTGCATCACACTGGGTAGATGCAGGTGCCAGTGGTGTTGTTATGATCATACTGAAACGCGTTGGAAGGATGAGGGAGCGATTGTATCAGCAGATGCGAAGATTATTTTTTCAAGAGGTCAGAGGAACGAAAGAGGTGTTGGCTTAATATTAGGTGAAGAAATCTCAAAATGTCTGCATGGGTTTTGGGAAATATCTGATAGAGTCATACTGGTGAAAATAAATTCTAAACCATTCAATATTTCAGTGACAAAAGTTTATGCACCGACAACAGAAATTGAAAAAGCAGATGTAGAGTATTTCTATGAAGATCTGGATAAAGCAAAGAAGCAGTGTAAACCATAAGAGGTAATGATAGTGATGGGTGATCTGAATGCAAAAGATGGCAGTGAATGAGTAGATAATATTGTACCTCATGGGCTTGGAGAGAATAACGAGAAAGGAAAGAAATTGATAGATTGGTGTGTTGAGAATGGTCAGGTTATTAAAAACACATGGTTTAAGTACCAGCTGAGAGGAAAGTACACTTGGAAACGCCATCAAGATAAGGCTCAAGAAAGCTGAACAACCAAAAACTACAAAGAAGCTCGATTATAAAGTTCTAACGGAAAACAATCTGATTAGAGGAAGATACACACCTGCAGTTAAATAATAATTTCTTGAACTTGAAGAGGAAGGAAATATGTAAAAATGGGAAATGTTCAAAGAAGGACGGGTTGGAAAAGCCAAACAGGTTATACCAGTAAAAGCACAACAAAGGAAACAGAAGTGGATGATGGAGGATATTCTGGAATTAATGGACGGCAGAAGAAATGTTAAAAACTGTAATGTGACAGTATCGAATACTGTATAATAAAATTTGGTGATTGTACAAAATATAAAAAGAAAATGGGTTAATGAACAATGCAGAGAAATAGAAAAGCAAAAGGGACAAAGACGAACATCATTGAGTTCCTTTTCTTTCATCCATGTATTATGCCCTATATATTGGCTGCCGAGGAAACAACAAGTTAGACCTTTTGCAGCTTGACGTTGCTTGCGAAAAATACTGTTGGTAAGTTCCCGTATTCCAGCACGCACATTGCCTTCAACAGAAACCCACTTTGCCCTGCTCAATGTGCGCTCTCTGAACACCGAAAATGTCCCTCTCATCGCTAAGCTGATCTCAGACAAGCGTTTGTACCTGCTCTGCTTAACAGAGACCTTGCATTATCAAGATATTTTCTCACATTAATTCAAGTTTTATCGCGAGACTTTGCACTCAATCATAAGGCTTGTTCCCGTGGCCATGGTGGCGGCCTTGCAGTTCTCCACCATGTGTCTGCCGACATCCGACCGATCCCGTCTCCAACCTTTAATTCATTCAAGCATATGTCTCTGGATTGGAGGTCGGCTCAACCTGTGATGTTGATGCTGCTCTACCGCCCACCTGGAGCCTCCACTTCTTTTGTCAATGAACTGTCTGAGCTGCTTTCTAAGCTGTGCTCCAGTTCTGAAAGGATCCTGATTCTTTGCAATTTAAACATCCATATTGACTCTCTAAAGAGCCCTCTTGCAAGAGATCTCATGGCCACTCTTAAGTCACTTGGCTTTACTCAACACGTGACATCTGCCACTCACAGATGCTGCCATACTCTCGACTTGGTTTGTTTATGGGGCATATCGATAACCAACCTGTCCGTCACTGATCCCGGGCTGTCTGATCACTCCGCTGTGTGGTTTGATCTTCAAGTCTGCCTCCCATTTCCATCACCAAGCTCCAAATCCAATTCTGAAACCTTAATGCCCTCACGCCAAACATATTCAACGCAGAAATTAACAGTTCATCACTCTCTGCCTCAACTCACTCTGCCTCTGATGCAACAGTATAAACTTACAACATCTTGCTATCAAGCATACGGGATGATTTAGCCCCATTAAAATCACGCTGTGTCTCAGGCGGAAAACCATTCAACTGGTATACTGCTGAACTTCGGGATCTCAAGGCGAATGCACGCAGGGCCGAACGGACTTGGAGAAAATCTGGCCTCACCGTTCATGCTCGAATCTTTAAGGAACAGGCACTTGACTGTGCCTGTACCAACCATTTTTCCAGCATTCTGGCGGATACCTACGACAAGCCCAAGATTCTTTTCTCGACCATTAATCGGCTCCTTCATCCAACCAGTCCCTAACGCTCACTTTTCTTCAGTAATAAAGATCAGGCAGATCAGTTATTTCAGTTTTTCTCAGAAATAATTGAAGCCCACCGTATCTCTACCCAGCCTCAACCACCAACTAATACTTCAATAAATGTTCCTCCACCTTTCTTGACCTCAAAATTCCTGGAATTTCCCGAGTTCATGGAATCCAAGGTCTCGTCTTTAGTTACCAGATCTCGGTCCACAAACTGCTCCCTGGAACCCTTCCCATCCAAAATCATCCGGGCAAATTTCAAGTCCTTTGCCACTTTCATTACTAATCGCTGTAATAACTCACTTCACGCTAGTATTGTTCCCCCACTATTCAAATGTGCTGCAGTTACCTCTCTGCTTAATAACTTGGCCTCGGTTGCAACATCCCTGATAATTGTCGCCCTATCTCAAATCTACCATTCCTCTCTAAGGTCCTTGAATGTGCCGTAGCCACGCAACTCTAGAAAAACGTTCTCAACAATGACCTCCTCGAGCCCTTCCAATCTGGGTTCAGATTCGGCCATGGTACTGAAACTGCTCTGGTAAAAGTAGTTGATGACCTACTGATTGCTGCTGATAATGGCTTGCCAAGTATTCTTGTCCTCCTGGACCTGAGTGTTGCCTTTGATACCATTGACCACCCAATCTTACTTGAGCGACTAGAGGGTACTATAGGGGTCTCTGGCAGTGCCCTGCATTGGCTGACATCCTACCTCTCCAACCAGAAGCAGTTCGTTAGCCTCAGAGGACAAAACTCAGAGATGCGTGAGATGGTAAATGTGATTATGATATAAAAAGGTTAGGGATGGCCAAAGATAGCTTTTTTCAAAATGAAAAAGATACTGATAAATAATAACATTTCTATTGGGACGAAACGAAAACTTCTCGATTGTTATGTAATACCAGTTTTCATGTAAGCATCAGAATGTTGGACTGTATCACCAAGTATAGAAAAATGAATTAAACCAACTGAAATGTGATTCTTTTGACCTATATTGAAGGTAACTTGGACAAGTCACGAATGGGATGTAGATAGAAGGTGTTGAATGACATTAGAAGGAGACAGTTAAAGTTTCTCGGGCATATTTTAAATCTGGTTATAACTGGAAGAATTGACGGAAAGAGATTGTGGATGACAAAGATTGACTTATGTCAAGAGTGTCTGAAGATGGATAAAAATATCAACAATGAACATTCTTAGAAGTTCAAAGAGCAGAGATTTGTGGAAGACCATTGTCACCAAGGTCCTGTAAGATATGGTACCTAGAAGACGAAGAAGCCCACTCATATGCTGATCAAGCCATTATCAATGCTCTCAAATGGCACTGCACCTATTTTCTTTTTAAATGTCTGTATTGACAATGGTGACTGTCATTGATGATGGGACTGATGTCAGTGATGATGGTGTTACTGGTTTTTGATGTTAGCAATGATGTTACCGTTTTTGATGGTGCTGATGGCAGTGGTGGTGTTGATGTGCAGGCATCCCCTGTTCCCGTTGCTGGCTCTGCTCTTCGAGCGCTGTGAAGAGGCCACACTGGGCTCTGACTCCGTCAGCTCTGCTGGATTCGACCTCGACATCGAGGGGTTCGTGCAGCGGCAGGAGAGCGAGCGCAAGCCGTTCTTCAGCGACGAGCCCGAGATAGACAACCTGGCACGTCCGCGCACGACACACAACCAGGATTAAACTGGGTTCTCAAGCGGAACAAGTACTGCATTCGCTTTGAGACAGCCACCTGTGGTTAAACTGAGTGCACAAATGGAGTAAGTTGATGGTATCAGCAGTTACCAATAATTATACAAAAACAATATATATAGGATTAAGCGGTTTCAGATAATGAGATGAGACAATAGTTCATATAACTTGCCTTTTTCTGCGACTGCGAATTCAATATTCAATATGACTGATATGCAACGAACAACCTTTACAGGACATGTAAAGTGTGCATATAAAATGTGTGCCACATAAAAGGTGTGTAAGCCCATTTCAGTGAATGCACAAATATATAATAATAATTGCATTTATTTGATATTTGCTGGAGGAAATCTGATATAAGGCAATGCACCTCTAGCTGTAGAGTTTTGAATTCAAAATTATTCATCTCATAGCACGATGCCGACAGCACAATTGGAAAATGAGTGGTGAAAACAAACGGTACAAAATCATGGTAACAACCCTCTATCTGCCAGATGGTGAAAGCGATCCAAGTGCTGCGTATTCACCTGCTTGAGCTGGAGAAGGTGAGCGATCTGTGCAAGGATTTCTGCAGCCGCTACATCACCTGCCTCAAGAGCAAGATGCATTCAGACAACCTCCTTCGTTCGGACGTGGGACCCAGCAACTCCTACCTCGGGGAGCCCGTACGACAACCTCACACCACGGCGACAAACAAAGCAACACGGACACAGCAACATCATCCTTTGAGCATTATTGTGTTGTTAAACATCACCGTGCTGAAGCCATATTCTAAGAAGATTAGGAAAGTAAGATGCAGACTCAACTGCTGCCTGGTGCAAGTAAAGTTTTATACTTTGGTGACATACCATCGCGAAATTTTGCTTTAAAATACATTGGGTTAAATAATGAGACTATGTAAGGTATCTCCATATACAGATGGGTTTCACGAGGTAGTCTTCTTTCTGTGCACTTATAAAACACCCCTTGAATACATAGTTGACCAAACATCCCCCACACAGAATCGTGCTGAAAAGTAAATAAATGACATTTTCTTTAAAACATCTGTATAACAATATCAGCATCACTTTCATAGCCATAATACATCACCACCATGTCAACATTATAGTATCATCATATGACTGTACTTCCGGTTAATACTATTGTAAGCATTACAATATCATCATGACACCAAATTCAGCATAGCAACTGTGACACTGTATGATTTTCACTACAACCACCACCATCAGCACAATCAAATTTACAATTGTGATAAACCCATCAGTATCACCATTTGCAAAAACACGATTACATGAATATATAAGTGAATGATCGTGACAATAGTAACAATACGATTATATCTCCATCCCATCAATATGAAATTCACATCACAACACAGACATAGCAGAGACAGATGTCCCTCCTGAATTTTGATTAAGTTTTGCACATATAACCCCCCTTCCCTCTGTGGATCGGCCAAGCAGGCGCTGGGCCTGACGTCGGGTGACGCAGTTGCTGTAGTGAGCGTTCCGGCCCCTTCGGTTACCGTGGCAACGCTACAATCAGCACAGGTGCTAACAGGTAACGCTCAAGCTATGAGTACTTTTGCCAGTGTTCATTTGTAAAGAGTAGAAAAGGTTTTTACCAATTCTGGCAATCATACAGGTGTTATGATCTCATCTCATGGTCAGAAACAGCTTAGTCCTGTACAGGGTCACGGTGAGCCGGAGCCTGTCCCAGCAGACACGGTGCAAGGCAGGGATATACCTACGATAGGACTGCAGTCCATCACCTGGCACTGCGGCAAGCCAATTAACCTATGCAGCAGCATGTTAATTTGGACTGTGGAAGGAAACCGGAGTGCCCGGTGGAAATCCATGCGGACACGGCGAGAACATGCAAACTCCACACAGAAAGGCACCCAAGCCGAGATTCGAGCCCGGGGCCTTCTTGCTGTGAGGCGACAGTGCTATCCAATGGGCCACCGTGCCACCCCGTGTTAAGATCTTAAAACACCAAATAGAGACATCTTTCACAAAGTGTCTAGTTTGCAAAAGCCACACATGTGGTGAAATATGCAAACCGGAAGCTTTGACGTTCGTACACCACCAGGCACATTTTTCCACAAGTATGTGTGACTTTTGCAAACTGGATACTTTGTGAAAGGTGTCTATTTGGTGTTTTAATATCTTTACACCTGTATGATTACCAGCATTGGTAAAAACCTTTTCTACTCTTTACAAAGGTAACGCTCAGTCATGAGTACGTCAGGTACGATGTACAGGTTTGTGGAGAACTGTTCAATCCTAGCGGAAACGCTCTGTTGAGGAGAAGTTGATGAAAATAAAAGACAGAGCACTCCATCAGACTCTAAAGGCCATCCACCAAATTGTCAATCACATCAGTAGTTTTCCGTAATAACACACCCCATTATTACAAAAGTACAACCCACTTTAGTATCGCCCACAAATCTTTGTATAGCAATGACGTGTGATGTAATGACGTCATTTAAATAACATGCTATGACAGAAAACCTCATCAACCGGAGGGAACAAAACATGCTATCATGATCTCATGACACATTCATGTGTCACACATGATGTAATTGTAATGTCACACAAATATATGAGCAATGTCATAAACTTGTGCTAATGCTATAACCCGTGTCAGTGATACTTCATTTAAATATACTTAATCCCTACTCACCTGTCATCACTAATCAGCCTCTTAATGCAAGTGACGTTCATTGACATTGAAGCATTATTTGTCCTTTCCATGTTATCGTCACAGATGTGCTGACGTCCATATTGCAGTCATTCCAACTATTTGTAAACGTCATAATGCATGCAGTTGTTACTGCGCTGCGCATTCTTCAATAAATGTTGCTTTTAAACCTGCAGCGGACAGCTGCATATAAGCTCGCTGCTCTTGTATTGCATGAGTGTGCAATGGCACTGCCATGCTCTGTCATATGGCATGTTTGCCATTTTGTGATAAATGTGGAAGGAAAAATAATGCTTTTCATCAGTGCCATGGTCGTGCCCCATTCACTTCGCATTCTTTACCACAAGCACGATGACTTAGGTTACTGAATTAGAAGTCTATCGAAACACCTTCATGTGAATGTGCACTTAACCTAACTCAATGTCACCCACCTTTTTAAAACCAAAGACTTTTAAAAGAAAAAGTATTTGTCATGGTTGTTATTGTTTTGGTTATTGGCTTTGTTTTGTCTTTATAATCACGGGTGTTATATTATGGCGGTCATTGTTTTTGGTCTCTTGTTGTGTCCTTATAATGAGTGTGTTTGTTGACTGCCAGGAGGCACCATCTATCAACCAGTTACCATGGTGACACCGCACGGTCAGGTGGTTGCCCAGGCAATGACACAAGCAACCACCGCAACCGCCCTGCAGATCCACGGGGCACAGGTGAGATTTCGATTAGAACGCACATGCTGTCATGTGCACTGGCAACGTCATCGTATCTGTATTTACACTACATTGTGTAACAACTGCACTATTGTTTATAATCGTCCAAAGGTCTTATCATTAAAAGGGTCTCTTCATATTATATGTTCTCACATGTTGTATTTTGTGTTTTTTTTGGTTATACAGTGGCATGCTTAAATGTGTGGCCTACTCAACAGTATTTGAAAGTTTTATTTGGCCCACGGTCAGGGCCGTCTTGACAGCATTGTAGGCCCCCGGGCCACTCAGTGCACTGGGGCCCCTGTCTAGTTTTTATTTATTTATTGACAGCAAGTCACAACATACATAGATTAGCATGGAGCCCCTTATGCTCTTGGGGCCCCCGGGCAACTGCCCAGCGTGTCCACACGTTAAGATGGCACTGCCCTCGGTAAGGAAAAGGCAAGTCTTGTTTATGTTTTTAACTAGGTGAGAACTTGAGACCAGGGTAGTCTAATTTGCGAGAATGATCTGGGTCACCAAAATTAAAAAAAAAAAGTTTTCCCTCCTGTGGTGTGTAATGTCCAACCATATCTATATGCGTGCTTCCAAAATGCACAATAGTCATGTCATCATGTAAAAAATTTAGTTTTTCAAATGTTATATCTATGCAGCTACTGTTTCTATACATTGGTCAATTCTACATGTATGACGTTTGTATGCCGTGTCTCCAGTCCGTCGTGTCATCTCCTTGCGTCATCAGTGGGATCTGCACCACGTCTCACCTGCAGGCAGACAGCATGGGGAGCACACACCTGGGACAGGTAACCCGGGGACACGTGGAGACACTGACAAAGATACAAAAGCA
Organism: Mordacia mordax; assembly: GCA_036362905.1. Taxonomy (NCBI): domain Eukaryota; kingdom Metazoa; phylum Chordata; class Hyperoartia; order Petromyzontiformes; family Petromyzontidae; genus Mordacia; species Mordacia mordax. The sequence goes on from JAZEWT010000005.1 coordinate 19,833,148, forward strand.
CACAGAGACACCAGGAGACAAAGACACATGGGCAGAGGGACAGTAGCATCCGCAGTGCCTTTGAGAGACATGGAAGGACAGGAGGACACTTCGGATGATACAGACACTCCTGGATAGACATGAGACAAGGAAGACATCTGATACAGGGACACAAGAGGTTGGGGATATGACCGTAATGACATGGATGTAGAGCTGTGGGAATGAGAAAGAGGATGGTGCATTCATAGACATATGTCATGGTGACACAGCGACACATACATGAATATGTGATGACGTGAGGGTATAATGTATATTAATTTAAGCCTATCCTTGCCACAAGTGTATATATGTGCAGTGGTACAGGATGTGATGCATAGTGCCAGTAGACATTTGAATAAGGATAGGTTTTGGGCTTCCCTTTGGATGCACACGCACAACCCTGTTTTTGCCAATTCACTGCTGAATACGGGTCTCCCCGCACCCTGCCAACTGTGAGAGAAATCTCATCTCATCTCATTATCTGAAACCGCTTAATCCTATATAGGGTCACGGTGAGCCGGAGCCTATCCCGGAAACACAGGGCGTAAGGCAGGAATACACCCGACGACGGGACGCCAGTCCATCGCCGGGCATTGCGGGACAATTTTAGTCTGCGAGCCAATCAACCTATCCATGAGCATGCTTTTGGACTGTGGGAGGAAACCGGAGTACCCGGCGAAAACCCACGCGGACACGGGGAGAGCATGCAAATTCCACACAGAAAGGCACCCGAGCCGAGGGATTCGAACCCGGGACCTTCTTGCTGTGAGGCGTCAGCGCTAACCACTGGGCCACCGCGCCGCCCTGTGAGAGAAATATTTATCCATACTCTACTGCATTGCTCAGTGCGTGTTGGAGGGGGGGAGGAATGTGGCACAAAGGTCCTTTACTGTACTGCCCTCTGCTGCCCACAACGCCTATTACACTTGGATTGCACCAACCGTGCAAACCCCCTCACCCCCAAACCTTCTTGGCCAGTAATATTTGACAAGGTGCAGGGACGTTCCCGGTGATTTGGTCTAATGTGGAATGTAAACATCAGTACTGGGGCGACAAAGGTGAATGAGTGGTTGTGACTATACCACCCCCTCCTGTGCCTAACCAGTTTTAATAGCTTCTTTGTAACGGCATTTAACCCAACAGTCCATATATATAAAATACTTATTGCATTTATAGAGCGCTTTTCACCCGGGGGTCACAAAGCGCTTCACAGAGCTGCGGAGAGAAAGGCCACGTCAACAACAGCGGCACCAGAATGGAAAATCAACAGCAACAACTGGATATTCTACACATCTCCAGCGATGATCATTCTCCCCAATGAAGAAATAATATGCCGCTGAGTTTTAATGCAACATTTATCGTATTATGATAATAATAATAATAATAGCACTTCTAGAGCGCTCATCAGCCAAGGGCCACAAAGCGCTGCACAGAGCCGCCGAGAGAACGGTACATTAACAACAAGACAAGAACGGCAAATCAGCACGACGTTTTTTTTTGTAGAGGACACCGTGGTATTTTTATCTCTGTACACGTGTGTATATGTGTGGTGATTGATAACAGTGATTAACGCAATACCATACAAACATAAAAACTGGGAAAACAGAGGTGGACAGGCCTGTGTTGGCTACACAACCCCTTTGTGTGCTATGGAGGTCTTAGTAGGCACTTGCTAATATCAGGCTATTATGGGCTATGTGGCGTTTCTTTGTTAATGTGTGTATCCACGTGTGCATTGCTGTTCTAATAACTGCGTGTGTGTGTCTATGTTAGGACATCTTGGCGTGTGACTCGGATGATAAGCGTGCTCGCCTTAAGCGTGGCGTGCTGCCCAAACACGCGACAACTGTCATGCGCTCGTGGCTCTTCCAGCATATTGTGGTGAGCAACAGCTAAGGGGCCACACAATGGGAGATGGAGTCATCTAAATGCTGCTTTCAGAAATCTATTCTAGCACTGTTCCATTCTCTTGCAGTCAGGAATTATCAGCTACAGTACCAGTGCAGTCACAGTGATTGGTTGATCAGCTGGTTATCAAAGTTAACCCAAAATATTCGATGGCTATGATCTGTATTGGAGATTTGGATGTACACGTATGTGCGTGCGTGAATTTAGACGTGCATTGTGCAAGTGTATGGCAAGTTAAAGTGTCTCCCTGCGAAAGCAAGCAATGGGGTAGCACATATCTTTAGCGTGACTCTGTCAGTGCTGGATATTCTACACATCTATAGCGATGATTATTCTCCCCACTGAAGAAATACATATGCTGCTGTTTTTTTAATATACCAAAGGGATGATGGGCTTAGTCAGTAAGCAACGAAGACTTGAACTCACAGTTTTCCCATTATGACTAAAGCACGAAACACAATCCCACCATGTTAGACACTAACCATATGTCCTCTCTTGTGGACATCCCAGTCTTGTTGTAAAACCCTGTTGGCCAAGAGATTAAGACGTATTAGTATGCAACCGCTCTCTTCACCGTGCCACTCAGCCAAATCAAACACATATGTGTGTATGTAGATTACGTTAGTATTGCTTCAGTGAAGTTTATGGGCTGAAGAAGAAAATTGTATTTTTTTGTATGTTACAAAATCTGCTCAATCTCATGATGAACCGAGCCATCGCAACATGCATTATGGACAGCCCAAGAGATTGGAAAACGTGGATGTGTTTGCCCTTAAAAGGATTCTTCGGTGAACCATGCCCAGCTACAGACTGCCAAGAACCGTGTTATAAGCAAGAGCACCACAGCTTAGCTATGGGGCCCAAGAGAGTCGCACCAGCATGCAGAATGCTGTTACATTAGATTAATGTTGCATAAGTAAAATTCATTGCCAAAATAAAATGTAAATGGTACATCTGAGACATGTATACCCCTTCATATCCATGTCTCGTCCCGACCAGGCATAGAATTTGCATGCGTTATAAGTTTAATTAATATTAATATCCCTATGCTGCCTTGGTAAAGTAGGGTAAAGGTAACAATATAAGTAGGGAATTAAGGACAACACAAATAATTCATTGTTCTATGGCTGTCTTCCAGATAACATTTTACATCACCTTTTGCCAGTTATGTCGTGGTTAGCACATGACACAGCCACCCAAGTGATTTTTGGCCACACAAAACACCATTTCGAATAAGATATCTGAACCTGTAGCAGTGGCAGGTGGCTTCCCCTAGGTCAATACATATTAGCTGGTGTGGTGTATAAACATCAGTGCTCTGGGACCAGGCACCTTGGGCATGATGTTTGCCACGCGCTAGATGTGCTGTGCTGGCCTGAATAGATGTTCGCCAATAGCACCTGCCGTCTGTAAGGCTAGTAGGGGGATCTTTGTACTTAGCATATGTAACTTTGTATTCACATGTGCATGTGTGCAGCACCCTTATCCGACAGAAGACGAGAAAAGACAGATCGCCAACCAGACCAACCTAACCCTGCTGCAAGTCAATAACTGGTGAGACAATTGCTCAGTATACTTGCTATGAACGTACCACGACAAGTTACACTTGCCTTAACAATTCACATAGCTACAGCCCTATAGCAATGGCCATTCTCCCCACTAAAGGACCATTGTCTTTAAATAAGTTCCTACTCATTTTATGAATCCCAGCCTATGATGTGAGGTGTCAGGTCATAAGATAGACTACCCTCTAATACGTTGTAATAAAATATCAATGTGGTGATGTCCATGTTACACAATTTTACAGCAGCCGGTTATAATATAGTCTCTCTGTCCCTTGTGTGTGATGCTTTAAAATGGCTAGATCGTGAATGTGGCTATTTCTTGAGTGTAGGTGTCTATTATGCAATCCATTACTGTGGGTGTCCCTTTGTGGTTATCCATTTCATATGGGGATACCTTAATGTGGCTATTCTTTGGGCGTAGCTTCTCCTTCAATGCAGCTAATGTGGCTGTCCTTTTAGCGTAGCTTATCCTCAATGCAGCTATCACTTAACGTGGATAACCCTTCAATGAAGGTGCACGGCCTGGTCATGTCGCAGGTTCATAAACGCACGGCGCCGGATCCTGCAGCCAATGCTCGACGCGAGCAACCCCGACCCTTCGCCCCGCGCCGCCCGCAAACTCAAGGCTGCGCCGCGGCCCAGCTCCCAGCGCTTCTGGCCGGACTCCCTGGGTGCCCGAGCACCGCCCAGGGACACGGGGGAACACGGGGACACGGGTGACGGACACGGGGACACGGGTGGGGATGGGGACGCACGGACACACGGGGACAGCACGGAGCATGAGGACGGTGAGGCTTGGGCAGGTGGGAGCAAGAGAGACAAGGGAGATGTGCAGAGGAATGGAAGGATAGGTCAAAAAGTAGCATGCAGGAGAGTAATAAAGAGTAGAAGTGAAGAAAGGGAATTGATGGAGGACAGAGACGGACGGATTATTTATCATGAGAATGTATGTCTATTCGGGTTAATGAGCATATGCTGGACACTACTAGTTATGTGCCAGTTTGCCCTTAATAAGCTTGATTACGGCACTTGTCCATAGGGTCTATAAGGCTAAATGTTAACATTTTTTTCTGCAAATATATTTTGTACATTACTTGCATCTCTGCAAGCCCACTCTCGGGCACAGGTATTTGTAGAAGTTCAGCTTGTGATCAAAAGTTGTGAGTTTAAATTCCAGTCAGGGTTCAGCTTATCACATCATTGCACTGGGGATGTTGTCACTTATTCCTGCTATAGGATTGTGGAATTTTAACAACTGGCTCAGGGCTGCAAATGGTGATGAGTGATGCTCAATGTTCATTACAGCAGGCACTACTTTTTTTATCCGTATCAAGTTGAGTTATGAGCAGTTTGAGCTGCATGCCACACTCGTGCTAACAATCTATTGTAATCTCGAGCAGTCTTGTTAGTCTGCTGCAGATAATAATCAACAAGCATTGTGGATTGTGAGAATGTTGGGATGAGGGAGGTATTGTATGTGCCAGTCTGTTTCTTGGAGATATAAGAAGAGGTAGGAAACAGTCACAGCAAAAGAGAGGTACATTTTATGAGCAAAACATGAAGGAGACACATTTTCTGTCATGAAATGTGGTGGCAGGTGATGTTGCATAGAGTTGTAATGATGGTGATAACTGAATACTTGCCCCCATTACCTTCAGCAAACTCTCATCCCTCTGACATTTTAATGCCATTTCCCTGGAACCCATCCCCATGTCCTCTGACTTACGACCTGAGTTTTATGACCATGATCATTTGACGCTCCATGCTGTAATATATCTAACCCCTGACCCCGTGGTTCCTCCCGCTGCCATGCCTTCTGACCCCCACTGTGTGCCCTTTGCACTGAAGATGGCTGCCTCTCGGACCCGCTGAACACTCTGAGCTCGGACAGCGCGACCCTCGCCGTGCGACGTGTGATCGTGGGGCAATTATCGGACGACGGAAAACCTGGCGCCTCCCACGACCAGGCGGAAGATGATGACCAAGAGGAGGATGACGACGTCGAAGAAGATGATGAGGATGAGGAAAACATCGAAGACGAGGAGGAAGAAGAGGAGGAGAATGGGATGTCCCAGCGGAGTGAGTGTGGCTTGACTCTGAATGCTGGAGACTGACTTCACCCTGTATCACCTACTCATTGTCCCTCCCCCTCCTCCAATGGCCACCCTGGACCGTCAAAACTACATTGACTTGATTCTCAAAATGTCTGTCTATAAAACAAGCAGTTTTCTGTTTGTTTCAGTTTGCAGTGCAACGACTTTAGACAGATGGCTGAGTTTGTTTAGCGGTTGGCGCGCTCGCCGCTGGGACATTTTGTATGGAGTCAGGAGTGTAATTCCTGCTGCAACCCAGTAATTTCCACAGGGAATTGCTACCGTCAATCAAAGTGCGCCGTCTGCTGTAAAGTAGACGTTAAAGATACTGTGACTTTGTTCACAAAATTAGGCCATTGTGTGTCGGAATAGCCTGAGTAGCAAGTGTGAAAATTACCACACTTATTTGTACACCTGTGTAACCACAGGTTTCCATGTCTCCTTTGCAAGTGATAATCTCAGTGAACCCTTTGTCCGACTGGATAAAGTATCAATTTTAAAATACTTTTTAGGGTTAAAGTTTGGACAGCAATCCAGGGCCAGAGTCTTAGTACTTTTTACGACTTTAAATCCATGTGGATTTGACATTTACATAGAAAATGCAACATAGCATCATGGGGATTTAAAATTCTGGGGGAATAGTGACATCCACAATCTCAACACACATGTGCATAAAGAGAAAAGATTGTGGCTGATGATTGAAAAGTTCGTGATAGAAAAAAAACGAGATGTGGTTGGCAAGTTAATAATGGAGAAGGGGAGGAGGTGAAGTGAGACAAGGAAGGAGAGAGATGAAGATTGTGTATGTGTTTTCACAAGGACAACTTCAGAAAGCCATGTTTATAAAAACATGTCCTTAACTCACAACCAATCCTTTAAGGTGGTCTTGCAAACCAATGTAGCATCCATTATCATTCCAGTTAGAGTGATGTGGGATGAGAGTGGCCTCCATTACTTCAGCTTTACTGCATATAAATGAGACAGTGTAGTGGGCTATTCAAAAGTTAATGTTCATTGGGAGAAAACGAAAGTGAAATCCAAAGTGAACGCTAATGACATGCCATATTAAAAGATGATGAGTTGTTAGAGGCAAATTACACTTAGGAAATAGATACGTAAGTGTTTTACATGATGCACATCCATATAGGGAGGATATATTGTGTTAATTACTAGCTATGAATAATGTGATTTTCATCTTCCCACACAATGGAAAATTACTGGAAAAAAACGGTATGGTAAGAGAGAGAGAGGGGGTGTCTAACGATAAAGAGAAACGCAGGCTTGTTTATTTTACTACAGCATCAAAGAGCTGTTGATTTTCGTGAGAGAGCCTCGTCCATCAGACCACCATGAGCAGCAATGCACGAATGTGAAATTAAGAATTTTTCCAAACATCCACAAGCAAATCTACGACAGCTCTAACCAAAACTCAGCGATGAGGTGTGAATGGCCCAAGGAACTCACATGGTCATGCCAGAACATTGAGGCTATGCTGCTATTATACATTGGAATCCCAGGTTCTCAACTGAAGACTAAATCAGGTTCTTTTTTTTAATGTTTTTTTTCTAAATACTGCAGACAGCACAAACTATGTAGAAAAATCATTCATATGACTGTGCTTTTGTGACGCAATCCGACATTGAGGCCATCCGACATTGAGGCCGGTTGAGGCCTACCCCTATGGACATCATCAGCGAGTGATTTTATCAGCCACAGCATGTGACATCATGCAGTTTGTTAATGAGTGCTGTAATTAATGCACTTCCCATACACTCGGTTGCATACCAGTCAAAGCTATAATTTTTTAATGATCAGAACTGGGATTTAGCAGTATTGAGTGAACAAACATATTTAATATGATGCTTTTGTTGTGTGCAGTCTGGTGATGGGACTGCGACCATCAGCTCGCTACAAACTGCTTTAGTATCAGGTGGCTGCCTGCATTCGAACCGAGGATCTCGGTAAAGCCAGCTCAGCGCTCTGACGTATTGTACTACCCAGCAACTTTTCATCGTAAAATGCTTTAGAGTCATAACTATACCCTCACTCTCTCAGCTCTGAACAATGCTTTCCCAATTGTTTTATCTTTTTAAGTCTCATCTCATTATCTGAAACCGCTTAATCCTATATAGGGTCACGGTGAGCCGGAGCCTATCCCGGAAACACAGGGCGTAAGTAGCAGATGAAATTCAACGTGGTGAGCTCTTGTGTATCTTAAATGCAGCAACCACCTATGACTTGCCATCGTATGGTGCGGATGGTATTTAATTGATCAGTATTTGAATATGACAAGTTGAAGTTGATTAGAAATGTAAACTTTTGAGAATGCAATTTATAATGTCTGCAAGGCCTGGCGAATTGTACTGCTCCTATGGAGGTTGTGTAAGTTATAGTGGCACGTTAAATTTTTTTCTATCTTTTTTAAAACTATCAAACGGGGGGACGACAGCCACTGAAAACGACAATATGAGATAAAAAAAATGCAGGATTATCTGCAGGATATTTTTCAAATTGATTTATAATATTAGCTTTTTCCGCTAATACGGTGTTGTCACTTTTGTCAGTGCGAAGACACGTTATGTTATACAAACCTAATTTATTGGAAAAATCTGAAGAAAAAAAATACCATAAATTATTAAAAATCCGAACTCAGACATTGTTCAATCCGAAACTCACCCTTACAGCAAACAATTCACTGGATACTTCTTCAAAGACATTACCAACACCACAGGACAGCCCTCCTTCATGCTGTGTAGGAGACGGTTCATCGTGTCTCACACTATGTACAACATTTATCCGTCATGGCTGTCACGTGATTTAGGTGCAGTAAAACATGTTTTTTCGTGTATAGCCAACTTTGTGTACCTGTTCTCGAATCGAAATATGGGACCTTAACAGCGTCGCCTCGGCGTTGTGACAAGGCCATAATGTCCAGACAGTTCCCACTAATAAGGTATTTTTAACATTTCATTTGACTATTTGCCTTGTTCCATCAATAGTTTAATATAACATTAATGCAAGTTTATTATTAGTATTATTAATGTTATTGCTTTATTGTAATTGTGCCGATATTTTTGCTCTCACTGTCAATCCTAATACATTTGTAACATTCAACACTAAATATAATGTATAGTGTGCACACATACATTGTACAGCACATAGGCCATAGGGCAGTTAGGCTGCATAATACTTGGTTTGTGATGTTGGCATCCATCAGTGAGCCAGAGCGAGTTACGTAATTGCCAAAGTATGTGACAAGGTGTGGCTGAGAGGATCCTGCACACGCACTCTGGAGTCAACAAAGAAAATGCAATATTGGTACAAGTATAACAATGTACGTACGTGCTTTTAAGTTAGTTGACTAGCACTGCAGTAATCCACAATTCAATATCAGAAAAAAAAATCGCTTATGTACACAGAATGTATATGTAGTGAAATCCTTTAAGAGCTTAGCAACTCAATTTTCCTGCCGTTGATTTTTTGTTGGGTGTGTGATATAAAACACTACTTTAAAAACACCGCTTTGCGATGTAAAGCACCTCTCACCAGCACAACACGAAAGTCACTTTTGTACGTATGTGTACAGTCGTTTTGTCAATCCATTGCTGGATGAGACTCCCCTTTCATGGGTCGTGGCTGTTATTTGACCGTACTTGACCATACTGGTCCATACAAGGGATGAAGGTGGTGAGCATAGAAGTACAACTCTTTAACGGATGTACTGCAACGGATGTTTTTTTTTCCTACATGCAGAACCTGTATAAAACATTGATATAAATAACATTACAAGACGTGGATTACTTTGAACACAACTTGAAACAGCAAAGGGAAATAATATTTAAGAAAAGTCGTAAAACCCAAAGTCACTTTAACTGATTAGGAAATATGAGACAAAACTTCAAAATACATCTTAACAGATGAAAACTCACTTCAAACAAACTTTTCTCCGTTTTTTAAAGCATCTACGGTTTGATTTCTACTGGTTTGCATATGCGACAGCTTGTGTTCCCGAGTGCGGAATCAATGTGGTTTGATATACGTATATACAGCAGTGGTTTGATATTTATTGCTGCCCTTTGTTTTGTATAATATCCATCGATTCCAATGGTTTTTCGGATAAAGCAGAATCCCTTTAATAACACTTAATCCTGCCTCCTCTATACTCACAGAGGTGAGCTAATATCACGCAGTGATGTTTTTTTGTTTGAGCAGTCACTGCCGTGGAACAAACAGATGCAGCGAGTTTTGTAACACTCTTGTGCAAATATGTGTAAATTGTTTTTGTAAGTCCACGATGGAAAAAGCACATTTTGAAGATCGTTCTTTCTCGTTGAGGTGGGGACAGCTGATGTTGTACCTGTTGGCATGAGTACATTGCACTATATTCACGTATTTTTTTGCATTCAGTAGTGCAAAATACAAATGCCAATGTGACTTTTAAAACAAATAGATGGCAAAAAATGTTAGGTTCCTTAAAAAGTATATGCATGCATGTATCGACATTGTTGAGCACAGTGATGTGGTACTAATATTCTAGCTACCTTAGTTTTATTCTTGGCCATGATGCGCAGTAGCACGGAATATGGTAATGGAATCCAGCCTCAGCCTCCATTAGGTTAGATCAGCCTAATGTGAGTACCTGAACGAACAGTTAACATTGAGACTAAGGATGCTGGGCGTGCATGATGCTGGCAGTGCCACACTAATGTGTGCCATGCCGGACTTAATAGGTGCTCGCTAACAGCACTTACCCTATTAGTCTGTGAGGCTGAATAGGGTTGCTTTTATATATACTGTACGGAATTACAAGCATTTTCTGAGTATGTGGCTATGGACTGGGTGGTGTTGATGCCGTTAAGTGGCACTAGATTTGAGACGCATGGACATTTCATTTGAGATGTCGGGTGTAGTTCAGCATCAAGTTATACTGCAAAGGTAATAACCCATACAAAACTAGTTACCCGGGTAGTGTTGCAAAAGAGCCATTTAATGTGAATAGCTCTCACCTGGTTTAAAATTTATATTAAATTTAAACTTAGATGGAGGTTTTGGAAATTGTCACGAAACTCAATTGTGGCTGTCCACTTCATTTTATGTGAAAGCTTCACATTTTTGCCTGATGGTGGTAAAGTCAATCATGTTCTCAAGATTACCGCAGGGGATCTGATTTTAGGGTCATTACCTTGAGACTCGTCTCCAGGAAGAAGGCAAATCTCATTGTCAGAAACCGCGAAGTCCTGTACAGGGTCGTGGTGAGCCGGAGCCTATCTCGGCAGACACAGGGCGCAAGACAGGGATATTACCACAATGGGACGCCAGTCCATCACAGGGCACTGCGGGCAATTTAGTCTGCAAGCCAGTTAAGCTATGCAGCAGCATATTTTTGGACTGTGGGAGGAAACCGGAGTGCCCGGCGAAAACCCACGCGGACACGGGAAGAACATGCAAACTCCACACAGAAAGGCACCCGAGCCGAGATTCGAAACCGGGACTTCTTGCTGTGAGGCGACAGTGCTACCCACTGGGCCACCATACCGAATTTATAATCCATAATGCCGATTAATTGTTTTTAGTGCCAATTCTTTAACGCCACCATCTCGAGAGAAGACTTTCAACGCCAAGTATACCGAACTAAACACCCTTTTTAAATAGCCGTGCGGAAAACACGTATGCAAACACTGAACCCAAAATCCGATCCCTGCCGGTGATTTAAGAGACATCGAAATCGACTTCCCAGGACAGAGTCTATTCGGTGCTGGGAAAGTGGTTTCACGATGGCTGTCAGTAAGCTTATAGAAATAAGGCGATTGTGCCTGCCCTGCCTTTACAAAGTCCCAGTGCTAACCCAGAGTTAGGAAAACCTCGACGTTATCTGGGCCCATGTGCGTGCAGCACCGCCCCACCGCAACCTTTTTGTAGCCGCTTGTAGTAATTTTTAACGTAAGGAGCATACTGTACTTAAGAAAACTAAATAAAGTATTTTTATACAAATGGAGAAATTCGTCCGAGTGGTTAAATAATATGGCACAATCTTTATTTGATTGAGCGCGTGAGAGTACACGTGTATGTACTCTGTGTGTGTGTTGTCAGGAGCGGTGGCTCAGCAGTTTGCGCACTTGGGCGACAAACCCAGCTTCAGAGTTCGAATCCCACTCACGGCCAAGACCGATGGCGATTACATGAACCAGTCCCTGGGCCTCCCTCCGGTGGATTCGGTCTCAAATGAGTACCCAGTGCAATGTGTAAATATTACCACTAGGGAGACAAAGGCGGCCGGGCGTGGTGCTGGCCACCCACCCCCTCTTGTGCCGTGTCGATCTTTGTAGGTGCTCGCTAATGGCACTTGACCCTAAGGCCATATGGGGGATCTCTGTCTTTTGTATGTTGAGGATATACGTGTGGTGCCAAGCTCCGCCGCGGTGCCAGGCTAGGTGCACCCGGACACCCACACCCAGCGATCGGGCCGCGAGGGGGGTCGCGAAGTCATGGGGTGAGTGGGGTGTCGTGCGTGGTGGGGAGTGCCAGGTTCCATGCGGTGCCAGGCTGGGTGCACCCTGACGCCCAAGGTTTGAGCCGAGAGAGAGGGAGTTGCGTTGTGATTGGTCCGAGCGCAGGTCGAGTGTGGTTGGCTGTCGTGGTGGGTCACGGGGTGCTGTTGCTACGGGGTGATCGACCAGAGGGGGAGTCATAGGAAGTTCAGACAGAACAAGCCGATGGTGCTCGTGTGCGTAAACAACAACTGGTACAGGTCAGTTTCGACCGGTTTGAGCCGGTTCGCCGGATGGCGGATCGGGCGCGGGTCGGCCACGGGCTGTGCGCCAGGGTCACGCCACAGGGGATGTAAGGTGCGACTAGCATTGGGTGAGAGACAGTCGGTGAATGGGAGCTCGGCAAGCCGATGGTTTGACGATGTAGAGGGAGAACAACGGGCTGTTCGGACGAGAGCGCGTGGCTCAGCGCTGATGCACCGGCATGTTGAAGAGCGTTTGGTTAGCGCACGAAGCGCGGGGTGGTGTCGAGTTTGGTTTAATAAAGTTCACGCAAAGTGAGAATCTTCCCGTCCTCGTCACTGGCGGCGCTGCCAGCTGAGGAGAAACGCCAGCACGTCATCAGGATTGACGGGCGCGACAAGCGGTCTGTGGTGTTGGAGGCCGGCTCGGTGTGTTGCCCGACATACACATTTCGTATGCGTTTGTGTTCCCTCACCCCCAATGTTGTGCTACTGGCAGGGCCGTCTTAACAGCATTATAGCCCCCCGAGCAAAGCAGTATACCGGACTACATATAGTATTTATTTATTGACATGAAGTCACAACATACATAGATTAGCATGGAGCCCCATAAGCTCGTGGGACCCCACGGCAACTGCCCAGCGTGTCCATGCGTTAAGACGGCAGTGACTACTGGTCCCATATTACAAGCAAATTCCCAATACGAATGTGACGCAACGGCTGTGACGCCGGGCTTGTAATGGCTTACAGTGGCAACACCACGGCGAGGATCAGCATTCACTCCGCGATAGATCAGCCAGCGACAACAGATGCGCAGAGGCTTCTTGGTTTTCGACGCTTTATTAACGCAACATAACGGCCGGGGTAATCACCGCACATTGACTCCTACCCCTCACGGGCTAAGCGCGCCCAGCTTCATGTCGACGCTGCCTCCTCCTTCCAATTCCCCTGGAGAACTCTCTTGCCCATCCACCCCGTCCGTGCTCCTTATAAACTCCGCGGCGTCGTGAGGGTGAGTCACGGACGGCCCGTTGGTCAGTCATTAACCTTATGCATTGTCACCACATCACGAGACACCAGCATGACGAGATCACCATATCACGAGACACCACGAGACACCGCATGACGAGATCACCATATCACGAGACACCACGAAACACCGCATGACGAGATCACCATATCACGAGACACCACGAGACACCGCATGACGAGATCACCACATCACGAGACACCACGAGACACCGCATGACGAGATCACCATATCACGAGACACCACGAGACACCGCATGACGAGATCACCATATCACGAGACACCACGAGACACCGCATGACCAGATCACCATATCACGAGACACCACAAGACACCGCATGACGAGATAAGAAAGCTGATAAATCGCGATGCCTCCTCCCCCACCTATTCCTTAACTCTGCAGGAGCTCTCGCAGTGAGCAGTGCATCACCCTGGTGTATTAGACCATCGTCACCGACCATGGTAAACGGGAGTTTCGGAAGTACGGTGTCTCTCTAAAATCGCTTCAGAATGCCACTGTAGTCATAAGCAGAGGCACACACAGCGCCTTGAAAATAGTGTTGTGTATCAAACGAAACATCAGCTAGCCTGTTTAATTTGGTATAAATTGGGAAAGTAATGTAAAAAACTGCATTGTGATATTTGAAACATTTGTGTATTGAGAAAATAAAGACAGCAGTTATGTTTCTTCAAGAAGCAAACCTAAAGGTATTTTAAACACTATGAGCCACAAGGCAAAGGATTAGTGGCGATTTCAAGACCCTGTGTTGAACACAAAATATTAAAACCTCCAAAAAAACCTCCAAAAAGAAAGCGTTATTGCTGATTTGCCGATCTTGGTCTCGTTGTTGCGCCGTTCTCTCCGCATCTCTGTGCAGCGCTTTGTGACCCTCGGGTGAAAGGCTCCATAAAAATTCAATTATTATTATAAAACTGGCCAACTCTGCTTTCATTGCAGGGTTTTGGGGACAGCTCAAGGCTCCAGAGCCTGGTAATCCATTGCCCTATTTGTCTCTCCAGTCAACATGCGGCGCTTCCAAGAGCTGCTCTTTCGGGATAGCAGTGTCGAGCGTCGAAAGAGCCGCGCTCCAATAACCTCGACCGACTTCATTATCGATGATGTCACGACGTACAAGCGTCGCACGGCCCCGGTGCGACGCGGTTGCGTCACCTCTACCTGGAGACGTCGCGCCGTCACGAGCGAACGTCGCCGCCGCGTAACCCCCCTCCGTGACGTAACCGCGTCACGCTCTGCGCGATGACGCCACGCCGTCCCTTGTGACGTGGTGCCGTCACGCCGCCTTCACCGCCCCCCCCTCGCATGGCGGACAGGTCGCAGTGGACGGTCATGACTGTGGAGCACAGGGAGACGGCGGGGATCCCTTCCAGGGTGAGCGCGCCTCCGCTACGAGCCCGTCGCGCCATCTGCCCTCGCCGGTGCCGCCGCAGTCACCGTGGACTCGCGTCGACGTCTCCCCTGGCCGTCGTTGAGTCACTTTCCGTGCTGTGTTTGTGGGGCCAGCCGTGCGGCCTGGTGTAAGCAGCCTGCTTGGGTGGCGGGGATTCCCGCCAGAGAAACTAGTCGAGGACCCCTACCACGGCCCCCGTAGGCATCGCTGTCCCTGCTGTTGCAGCAGTTGCACGAAGTTGTCGGCGTTGTGGAGCTCCGCTGCTTTGCAGGCGGTCGCGTTGACGGCACGCAGTAGCAAAGACGGGGGAGTCGGTGGAAGAGGGTCGCGTGAAGTGTGTGTGTGTCCGTGATCACCGATGCGTGGTGGAGGCGTGGGTTGGGGTGTGTTGTTTACGTCTGCGAGTGTGCGTGCGTGTGTGAGTGAATGTGTGTGTTTGGGTGTGTTTGGGTTTGTATATGCGTCTGAATGAAGGTGTAAAGTACCTTATATGCGTTTACGAGCGTGGATGTAAGTGAATTAGTGATGTGCAGGGGGGAGCGTGAGCGATAGCTCGGTGGTTAGCGCGCTGGGCTACTTATCTGGCGGTCCGAGTTCGAACCACGCGCACGGCTAACCCCAGTGACGACTTTCTCGCCTAGGTCGACTCAGCCTCAATTGAGAGTCCCTTGCATCTCCCCTCTGAACAATTGTTTCAAAGCTCAATGGTCCCATCCAGCTTAAATAAAAACCGAATGTCTAAACGTGTCTACAAAAGCGCACTGTGTAAGCATTGCCACTCGGGAGACAAAGGCGGCCGGACGTGGGGCTGGTCACCCATCTCCTCGTGTACCCTGTCGACCTTCATAGGTGCTCGCTAACTGAACTTGATCTTACAGTCTGTTAAGGCTGTCTTTATAATTTGTGTGTGTGTGTGTCTCAGTTGGTGTGAGAGGTCACCTGTCCGGTGAATTACCGGCGAGCCTTTACGTGGCACCTGATACAGGCGCTATGGTAACGTCACGAATTAACTTGTGACAGTGTATAGGTGATTGAGAGGATGTGCAGATGATGCTTGTAAGCGTATGGGTTTTATGGGTGAGCTGTGTGTATGTTAATATGTATGTATGTGCAGAGTAGTGAATATGAAATTGTACGATGAATTATATGGTGAAATGAATTATTTTGATAACGTATATGAAAGCACCTACTCTTTCGATTTTCAAAAACTGCACCTTTCTAAAAGTCCAAATGCGTTTAATAGATTGAATTTGGTTTATATGTGAACTCAACAAATATATATATACTTGTGCAATGGATATTTATACATTCATTTATACAATGGCTGACTAGATTGTGTTGAAATTTGTATGGCTATTTCACACAGATTCCATACTATATGGATACGTTACCATTTGTAAATATGTAATTGCATGTATGTAGACCAATGCTGTGGTTGCAGGAGTTAACATAATGCTTTATCATTTTACCACATACAGCGCCAACTTTATCGGGGTCTGATGCTCACCTAGGTAGGCACAGCCTTCATGTGGTGTGAAGCCGCAGAAGTATCCTGACCTCTACCCAAAGCGTGCCTGAACAGGTGCGCTCGAAAATCCCTTTATAATGCAGCAGGTATCCGCTTGTCTGTGGGTCACGTGTGTATGTTGTGTGTTTTGTGTATTTTTGTACGGATGGGTACAATGGGTTTTCAAAGTCTACCATGTAGCCTTCGATGTGTTTATTTATTGCATTAATGTGTGTAGTTTGAGGAATAATGTCAAACCTTTTTATAACTATGTTCACTTGAACCTGCATTTGAATATGTCACAACAGGTTTGATGTCCATAGTGCATTGGGCATTTGGTTCTCAACATTCTGGTGAAAAGGAAATTACGATAACAGCAACCGAGGAAGACTGTCTTACCTCGTATTGGCACATCACTGAATGACTGAATATCTGCCAACTCTCGGCTGAAAATATAAAATGCGTTAAAATGTCATTTACAAGAGTCACGCCTCAATGTAGAAATATAAAAATGGCCTCATTTTCCTCCACTGCCCAATCTCGCAGGATCTAGATTGTTGTCTTTAGTGGGCGAATGCATGGCTCACTATTGCTATCCACTGAAGGAGATGTCAGAGCTAGGCTCGACCAAATTAAATGTCAAATCAAATTTATAGATGGTCTCTTATGTGCAGTCATCAGTGACTGCACTCAGACTATTACACTTGCTGCACACAACAACCTGGTTCATCTTGGATGGGAGCCCAGGTATTCAGGACAGCATCTCAGTGATGCTGGCAAGGTGCCTAGACGTGTCCATTATGAGTCCTTAAGAAAATCAGTGGCCTCACTCATTAGACGTTGATGTTCCAGTTGGGTTTGTGTAGCTTGTTATTGGACGGTAAAGTAATTACTTGTTTTATGTTTGAATTTTGAGTTCCGCTTGTCTCATTCCTGTTGGTTGTCGGATTCAATCTGCTTTCTCATCAATCATCCTGTGCTGCTCTCACACATTCTTGCACTATCAGTCTCTACTTCATATCTATTTCTCTACCATCGTCATTCCCAGCGTTACCCTCTCTAATGCTGTTTCCTCTTTCATCCAGTGTCCCATGAACGGTATTGTCGTCTTTCGGTCTCAATCCACCCGTATGTCCCGCGGCCGTCGTCTCATCCGTACCCCATTTTTTTCCGTGCACCCTTCCTATCGATCGCGGAGCTACACGTGTGGCCATGATGAGTGACGTGCGGGTGTGCGGGGTTACTTACAGCCCTGCACTATTATTAGCGCTGTGACAAGTGTGCATGAGTATGGAATGTGTGTGTGTGTGAGTGTCCGTTTACATGTATGTCTGTGCGTGAATAAGCAAGTGTGCGTGTTTCCGTGTCTGTGAGAGTGCAGATTGTGTGACCGAGTCTCTGTGAATGTATAGGCATGTGACTGACGGCACATCATTGTCCAACGTGTATGTACAGTTCGTGTGTTCTGGTGAGCGGCGGCGCAGTGGGTCAGCACGCAGCGATACCAACCTGGCGAAACGTGTTCCCTTCCTGCTCGTGGCCAACACCAGTGACGACTATCTAAACTGGTCCTTGGCCTCCCGTAGGTCGACTCGGCCTCCAATTAGTATCTAGTGCGTTGTGTAAACATCCACACTTGATGAAACAAAGGGTGGCATTGGTGGCCCAGTGGGTAGCGCTGTCACCTCACAGCACGAAGGCCCCGAGTTCGAATCTCGGCTCGGGTGCCTTTCTGCGTGGAGTTTGCATGTTCTCCGCGTGTCCGCGTGGGTTTTCACCGGGCGCTCCAGTTTCCTCCCACAGTCCAAAAAACATGCCGCTGCATAGGTTAATTGGCTTTCAGACTAAATAATTGCCTGCAGTGCCCGGTGATGCACTGGCGTCACATCTTGGGTAAATCTCTGCCTTGCGCCCTGTGTCTGCCGATATAGGCTCCGGCTCACCGCGACTCTGTACAGGAATAAGTGGTTTCTGACAATGAGATGAGACTTGGGGAAACAAAAACGGCCAGGCATTGTTTGCCACTCACTCCCTGGTGAACTCACTAACATCACTTGCCGCAGCAGTCTGTTGAAGGCAAACTGGGGAAGCCTTGCTTTTGTGTTCAGATTGTGTGCACAGAGTCCATGAGCGGGTAAGTTTCGAGGACTGAACATACTTATACAATGTGTGTGAGGTCATTAAGTGAGAGCGATTCTTAGTTTATGGGTGTGTGTGTGTGGAGAGCGGTTTTGTAGTAGTTGGCACACTGAAACACAATCTCTGACAGTTTGACTCAATACCTGACAAGACACACCATGAGTGGAAAGTGGTAAATGAAGCTAGTCCTCCCCAAAATCAATTTGACATTAAGTGAGTATTCGGTACAGTGAGCAAACATCTTCACTGGTTGCATGCGTTTAATAATAATAAAACAATAACATTTGTAACGTGCACAATTTTCACGCCTGTTCATGGATTAGATACGGGCACAGACATGAGAAAATAGCACAGGTGGGGAGGTGGAAGGTAGCCCTGCAGCCAGCCAACGCCAACATTTGTCAGACACTGTGGCCTATATATTATGATGTTATCGGACAATTAATTAATGAGTTTTTTTGTTGTAATTTGTGAGAGGAAACTGGAACCCGAAGGAAATCCACACAGAACAGCAGGAGAACCCACGAACTCTACAGAGAGGCGTCCGAGGCAGGAATCGAACTGCCTCAGGCAGAACTTCTCCTGTGAGGCCCGGTTATTACAACTGCAGTCACCCTGCCACAATACCGCGTTGTATAATTGCTAGAGGCTTTTGTCCCGGCAGTTAACAAGTGCCAACAGAGAGAATCACTGCGTGAAATGTACATGAGTGTTCACGCGTGCGTATCTGGTGAACTGCCAACCCGGCCACCTGAGTTCAGCTCCTGCTCACGATCAACGATGGTGACAAATATCTGCATCAGTCCTGGGCCCTCCCCTATGTTGACATAGCCTCGATTGAGTACCTGGTATAATATGTAAAACATCGCCACTTGGGAAACAAAGGCAGCCGGGCCTGGTGCTGGCTACTCTTTACGCTTGTGTGCTGTGCCAGCCTTCCTAGGGGTCTCGCTAACAACACTTGCTCCAAAAAATCCGTTTAAGCTATGCAGGGAATTGTGGTTTTGTATGTGGTGTGTGGGTTGGAATAAATGTGTGGGTTGAGTGTATGTAATGAATGTGGGTGTTTTTGAGTGTCTCCCGTGATAATGGTACTATATATACAACCATCACAGACGCAGCGGGGAATCTCAGCTGCTTCGTAATTACTAGGTTAGAGCTTTGAGTCTGCGCTGCTGATATCCTAATTCCTAGGCTACAATCTGAGAATGAGAATAACTCATATCTCATGTGGACTGTTTGGTGGTCTTAGCCCGTGCACTAGGCGTTTTAGCGATTTACCTGTCGGGCGACTTGATACATTGACACAATTCATGGAATTCGGAGGCATAATTCAATTTGACAATGCATTCTTTTTTAACAGCGTGGTAAGTCCTAATACTCGCTAGTGACTGCGAGGTCACGGGAACCCATTACATCACAAAGTATATGAATGAATAACATTGACTCCCGACGATGGGATCCAGTGCAGGCAACGTGAGTTTTAACAGCCGATGTCATTAGTAGATGAATCACACTTACCAGTCAGAAATGGCCATCTTAAATTTGTTCGCTTTCAACATTTTATTCTTTAATACAGTTGAGTACAGCCCAGAGGGATTCCTCTTGAAATCGTCGCTCATTTTCACGCTTGAACAGTGCACAGCCTGGAGGTAGGATAGGCCCTTGAGGATTATGGGGTGCCAGCCTTAACCTCAGTCATCTAAGCCAAAATCTTTGCGGTAATTTTCATTAAAAGCGCCTCTGCGAAAAGAGTATGGGAATTAATTACAAGTGAACAAACCTTTACGTAGATACACAACTGTACACAGCCTCAAACTATGGGAATGGAGAATGTGGGAGGGTTGGGAGGAAGGGAGATGAAGAGGTCAGACAGAGTAGGAGATTAAGAGAGATGGGTAAATATCCTTTGGTCTTAATATGCAGTGTTTTGGTGCATGATTGTAATAGTCTATAACAATATGTATTTTTAGTTTGAATTGTAAGAAGCCCTTACTGCCGCTACCGTCATGTATATGCTATATATAGTGTATGAGGCTCATTAGGATGCCTAGCTATAAATACTTCTTCTACAAAGCTAATGATTCCTAAACATGTCAAGTGCAATTACAGGGCGTCTTTCGAAATACTTCTGCTTAGAGTCTGTTTTGTACTATTGATCAAAAAAAGTCTTTATTTGTACAGCATTATATTGTAAACCGTCCTTAAACAATCGCTCTAGACATTCTCAACGTAATTCGCTGCAGCTGGCAGCTTAAATAACAGAAACAATTAAAATATCTACGTGAATTACTTTGGAAAGCGTTTGGGACAATTGCGTTGCTAATAATGTGTCATGTTACACTGCTAACGAGTACGACTGATGCCTCGTACTTACTGGAACACAAGCGCTTGAGTGACAATCAGAGTTTTAAAATGCAAAAAATAGACCTATGAAAATAACGTAGTTCAAATCCCATAGCTATTCTTTCGGGACAGCCATGTAGAGTGTTCATCCTCTGTCCTTAGCGACGTTTTGTCTCATAGTAATGTGGCATACAAGTTTCATGTAGTAAATCATTCCGTGGAGTAAATTTAATTGGTATATGTTTTAAAAAATTCCACTTATTCATGATACTCTCTGAAATGGGAAAATTTAATTGCGGCATTTTGGGCAATGGAACTCTTCATAGCACCTAACAACACTTGTTATATATTTTTACACATTTGTATTTAGCTTCAACTAGTATCTATATATATATATTTAAAAAATTATGAACTTTCAACCGTTACATCTGCGGTCACAGACAGACTACAGAGATGACATTTAGCGGGTTGACTTTTCACGGAGTACAATTTGACCTATTCACTGTTGGGTTGTTTTGGTTCTTCTAAAGGATCAGCCTTATCGAGATCTGAGGATCTGTTGGGCACTTTATTCAAAACTAAACACTAATAATAATAATAATATTTGCATTTATAAAGCACATT
>JAZEWT010000005.1:19855220-19891248 GCA_036362905.1 Mordacia mordax
GACGTGCCATTCTCTCCAAACCTCTGTGCAGCGCTTTGTGACCCTCGAGTGAAAGGCGCTCTAAAAATGCGATTATTATTATTATCTGACAAATAGACTCTCAATGCTGGGTTTGACCCAATTTGTGTACAGTGAATGGTGACCTGGCTAAGAGCGTCACACCCACTGCACGTGAGAACTTGGTTTATATTGCACAATTTCTTAAATTATTATTATTAGGAAATCCACACTGAGCATCACGGCTTTTGCAGGAGGGTCCTGCCAAGTCTTTTTTTTTTTAGACAAAGGTTATAATTAGTGGTGGGCTTTTTTGTTGTAATTTGGACCATAATGTTGGCACATAATGGCCTGCTGTTTCACGTGGTATCACAGGAACGTTTACCGTCTACTTTGAAGCAGACGGCGTAGATGCCGTAGAATTTTTATGGTTAGGAGACCCACAGCGTTAATCAGGGTGTCCGCTGGATTCGAAGCTTTGCAACCAACTAGAACCGCATTACCACGATGCAAATCATCGCCCCTGATGTGCATAGTGCTGTAGTTGGTATGTGACGTGGTGAGCACGGAGAGTGTGTTTTGTGCCAGCCTTCATAGATGCTTGCTAACTGCACTTGCCCAAACAACCTGCTCAGGCGATATGGGGATCTTTGTGGATAACAGTATTGTTAACCGTTAGCAACATGCTCTGCTGCAAACCCATGGACAATAAGTCGAATCCTGCTCCTGGCCAACACCAGTGACAATGATCGCAACTGGTCCCAGGCCTTCCTTATGTTGACTCAACCTCAAGTGAGTACCTGGTGTGGTCTATTAACTGTGGCACTAGGAAGACAAAAGTGGCCTGGCGTCGTGCTGGCCACCCACCCCCCCCTTGTGCGCCCTGCTTGCCCCAGAAATCTGTGGATCATTGTCTTTGTGGTGTGTGTATGGTTTGTGTTACAGAATAATCAGATCGTCCTGAATCAGCTGAGAGAGATCACAGGCAACAGCGATGTCACCGCTTTACAGCAAGCACTGCAGGTGATCCATCACCAACATGAATAATATCACCTTCACCTTTTTCTCCGACCACCCACACCATCATCAGCACCAGCGCCCTGATCTTAATAATGTACATTAAATCAAATGAGGTGTAATTCCATTGTGTGCTGGAGTTGAATTCCTGCTCACAACCAATAACAGTGGCAAATATTTGAATCAGTCCTGGGCCTCGCTCGGTAGACTTAGCCTTAAATAAAAAAATAACCCCAAACAAACGCTATTGTTGCTGATTTTCCGTTATTGTGTTGTTGTTGTTGACATGCAAGCAGCTCTGCGCAGTGCTTTGTGACTCTCGGGTGAAAAGTGATCTATAAATGCCATTATTATTATTACTCAAATGAGGGGCATATGAATTTTGAAACTAGGGAGACAAATGTGGAGGAGTGTGCGGTGTTGTCTCTGTGCTGGCCTTGATAAACGTTGGCTCACAGCACTCACCCCTTAGGTGCCGCTCTTATATGGCTAGATCCTTGCCCTGCATACTAGTTTGGAATTGTAAGCATGCGTGCTTGCGTGTGCGTTTGCTTGTGTGTGGGCACGTGTGTGTCTGTGCGCTCGCGCGCGCATGCATCTGTATAGGCATGTGTTTGTGTACGAGCGTGCTTGTTCACGTGCGTGTGGGTGTGCGCGAATGTGTGTGTGTGTGTACACACGTGTGTGTACGTGTGCTCGTGTGACTGTGTTTGTGTATTTGTGTTCGCGAGCGTAGGCCGCGCAGGGGGATGTGTCCCAGGCCGTTGCGTTGCTCACGGAGACGCCCAATCAGAACGCGGGCTGCGCACCCTCATCCGGCCAAGCACATCGCTCGCTCCCCAGCCAATCGCAGAGCAGCAGTGAGTATGACATTTCATCCAGTTAAGTGCGGTTAGAGGCGTAATGGCACACTCCTGTCATCCAGCGTTTAGAAGCAAGGGCTCGTGAATTGTGTGCTAATGAAACGGCCGTGCTGGGAAATGGCCAGGAGATGGCAGTACAGCATGTTCATTTGTTAACTTGTTTATGCAGACGTTTGATTGTTTTCTGCAACGTGTATTGGTTTGAGTGCGGCATTTCAGTTTCATACCACCCGCACATCCACATCGCTTCTTTACGTACAGTGATTCAAACAGCCCAATAAGAATGTTCTGTAAACAAACAGTACATTAATTGTATTGTTGTGATAATGTGTGCCATTGCGCGATTGCTTTTGCTGGTGCGGAATTCTGCAGCTTTACCCTGTGTGCTTGTATAAACGCGCGTGTGTGATACATGTGCGTAAGTGCGTATTTGTGGGGAGCAGTGGCGCGGAGACTAGTGCCCTGAGCTACAAACCTCGCAACCCGCGTTTGAATCCCGCTCACAGCCAGCACCAGTGACGATTTTATGAGCTGGTCCTAGGCCTCCCCTAGGTCTCCCTATTGCCATTAGGAAGACAAAAGCAGCCGAGTGTGGTGCTGATCACCCACATCCCTCGTGTGCCGTATTGACTTTGATATGTGCTCGCTAAGAGCACGTGACCCTACAGTCTGTTTAGGCTATACGGGGGATCTTTGCCTTATAAGTGCGTGTGTATACGTGTATAGCGTGTACCTGTGTATGAGCATGTGCGTGTATTAAGCACATGCGCGTGCGTACATAAGCACGTGTGTATAAGTGTACCGATGTGTGCGTGTGCGGGCGAGCAAGCAGGCGTGATCGACCTCACGGGTGACGACAAGGACGACCTGCAGCGCGCCATCGCACTCAGCCTGCAGGAGACGAGCGAGCGCTCCGTACGGACCGACCTCACCACCGAGGAGCAGGACATTAGCCGGTGCGCCAACACCATCGCACTGCCGATTATTCTAGGGAATTTGGAATTACCACCACCGTATTGTGTGGGGAATGGCACGGTGGCGCAGTGAGTAGCCCTGCTGCCTCACAGCAAGAAATTCCAAGGTTGGATTCCAGGCTCGGGCGCCTTTCTGTGTGGAGTTTGCGTGATCTCTCCACGTATCTGCGTGGGTTTTCGCTGTGTTCTCTGGCTTCCTCCCCCCATCCAAAGACACGCTGCTGCCGAGGTTAATTGGCCGACTGAGTAAATTTCCCCAAAAAAGTGTGCCTGCAATGTACTCGTGTCACATCCTGAGTAGAGCTCCACCTTGCGCCATCTGTCTGCCGGGATAGGTTCTGCCCCCCACGACAATGTACAGGATTCAGTAGATAATGATGATGATGATATTGTATGGGGCTGATCCTCACACGCTAATTCAATGGAGCGTGCTTCCGTGGGCACAGGGTGCTGGAGGAGAGCCTGGCGGAGGCGTCGGGCCCCGGAGGAGTGAAGCGTAAGCGCGACTCCCCGTGTGCTTGCTCGTGCCCGCGGGAGGGCGATGGCGCCAGCGTCGGTTCCGCGGAGGGTGAGGCGGCCGTGTCGCCCGTGCGAGCGGCGGGCGCCCCCGTCGGGCTCAAGAACGTTGGCAACACCTGCTGGTTCAGTGCGGTCGTCCAGGTGAGCGCATCGTGCGTGCGTTTACGCGCTCGCGCGGCGAGCCCGGGCGGCTCGCTCACGACCAGCCACGCCGGCCAAGATGTGAAGCGGCCCCTGGTCTTCCCAAGGCTGACCCAACTGCAAATGAGCACCTTGCGTGATTTGTAAAAAATCACCGGGGACGTACAGTGGACCGGGCGTGGTGCTAACCACTCACCCAATCGTGTGCCGTAATAGCCTTCATAGGCACTTATCACAACAGTCGATGAAGGCTATACGGGGGATCTTTTTATTTTGCACCTGCCTGTGTGTGTGGCTGTGTGTGCGCGTGCACGTGTGTGTGTTTGAAATAGCTCGCGCGCTGCGAACCCAGCGACCCGAGTTGATTCCCGTTCACGGCTAACGTTGGTCCAAGATTGTTAATCATACCTGGGCCTCCGCTCGATCAGCTCAGCCTCAAATGAGTTCTTCGTGTTGTGTACTTTGTGTAAACATGGCCACTCTGGATACATTCGTGGCCAGGCGTGGTGCTGGCCACCATCGCTCGTGTGCCTTGCCGGCCCTTATGGGTGGTACTCGCTATCTGCACTTGTCTGAAAAGTATGTTGGGCTTTTGCTTGTCGAGGGAAGCGGTTTATGGTGCCTGAGGGCTTTAGACTGCTGCACGTGTGTATATTGGGGTTCTACGACCTCGTAGAACCCGGACGCGCACACAGGCAGCAGTGTGTTCATGTGCTGAGCTATAATAAGTAATAAACTTGCAATGCTGATTTCCCCGTGTCTCCAGTCTCTGTTCCACCTGCCTGGGTTCCGCCGCCTCATCCTCGGATTTACCCTCCCAGACTCACGACTGCAGAACCCGCACTCAGAAAATGCAAGTCTCACACTCACACGTGCACGCTCACTTTTAATTGGTGCCAAGGTGGCCCATCGGTTACACTTACATATCATGGGAATTTTTTAAAAACCTAGGTTCGATTCCGGTGCCTTTCTGTGTGGAATTTACATGGTAGTCGCCCTGTTCTGCATGGTTTTTATGCAGGTTCTCCACTTTACACCATGCCTAAAAATTAAATCATAAAAAATAACCGGTATTGGTCAAACATCCCACTGTTTAAAACTTACAAGCAAAGAACTGAACGGGGATTATACGTAGCAGTAATATCGCCCCCTTTTATAAAACTACTCAACAGGACAATCTTGAGAAAAGTCTCGGTGAGGTTTTCTTTGGTAAACAAGCAGAGTCATTATATACGAACATTCGCGTGCACTCGTATACCCACTTACATTTACACACGCACACGTGCGCTAGCTTAGACACTCTTTGTGTGTATATTTACACTTACACTCTCCCAGTAACGCTCCGATAAAGAAGCCCCAATCGTACAATGCGTGTCTCGCCACTTCGTTACACAATCACGTGCCTACGCCCGCGCTTACACAACGGCTCATACTCGACTACACAGCAGGATTATGCACTTGCTCGCTCACACGCTTGCTTGCACACATGCACACTCGATCAGACAGCACATACCTCGTACCCTTACGCACGCTCGTGTGCCCTCGCGAACTTGGCTTCTGCTCACCTACCAGCTTGCGCTTGAATCCCATACTCAACGCGACTCCCAACGCACAACGCATGCTTGCGCTCACATTTACGCACCGGTGTGTAAGCCCGGAGAACCCACAATCACGCAACAACAGCTACCATTTGCCAACAAGTGTTTATGACGTCACAATGGCTCTAGTGCCGTGCTAGGTGTTCTTGGAAGTCAGGTGAAGTGTGGCAGGCTCGCTGCTGGCAGGAGGGGATGGCACAGACACAGGTGTTTTGGATTGACTGCCTGAAGTAACTGGCGGATGCACCACCTGTGCTCTCCATTGTGAGACAATACACTCTTGTACGCGTATTTAAATGCGCAAACGTTAATTATTTCTGTCGCACCCTCACACAGGTTGTTTGTCGCCGTGCGTCTCCCCTTGTTCCCGCACGTCCCCATGTGTCCCCACAGGAGCGCGTGGCGCTGTGCTTCATGCGAGAGCTGCGCGTGCTTTTCGCCCTTATGGTCGGCTCCACTCGAGGCTTCGTCGACCCCTCCCCCGCCGTCCACATCCTCAAGGGGGCCTTCAGGGGCGCCGACACCCAGCAGGTGCGGCCCTGGGAACGGTTCAGGTTGCCCTGCTTTAGACTTAGGATCCAGGAGACTGGGTCTCAGGGCTGGTGTCCAAGACTCAGATTCAGGAGACAGAGTTTTCCTGCAATGATGTAGGTTTTCACGGCTCGATGCATGATGATTGCTTCGAAAATATGCTTTCTCGGGACAGCCGCGGCGTTCGCGGTGATGTTTCGCCTGACACGTCAGAGGTATCCTCAGGCGCGGTGTGCGTGTGTCATGCGTGTGACTCCCATATGTATGTAGGTACTGTGTATATGTTGAGTCTCCTCCACAGAGTTGCTGCATTTCAGGATCAATGGATGACTGTCGGGGTCCACTTGAAAGTGTTCCATTGTCCTGCTCACACCCCGGCATCACATTAACCCCATGCTGTTTCACCTGTGACTCATCTCCTAGTTTGCATCTCATGAAAGAGTTTTCCTGTCTATCCATGTCTCCATGGGTCAATGTGTTGTGTATTTTTGTGTGGGTCTCATTAATCGTTTCTTGTTTTCCAATCCTCGTTTCCCGAGTCGTCTTATGTTTTAGCCGTGTCCTTAACATATGTCGCCCCGTGTTTGTGTGCCTTTGTTTCTTGCCGTCAGGATGTCAGCGAATTCACCCACAAGCTTTTGGATTGGCTCGAGGATGCCTTTCGGATCTCGACCGAAGAGAGCAGGTACCGAGTCGCGTGCGAGGACACGCGCTCACTCAGGGGTGCACACAATAGAACACATGAGTACACACAATCGCGTACACGTGACAACAGCAACCGCTGCCGTTCGCCAATTAGTGGCGGTGACGTCGCCGCAGTGCTTGTGCCAGGCTCCGTACACGTCGAGGCCGCATGGAGTGTCGAATGCTTGCTGCCGGCTAGGATGTGAAGGGTTAGATGCGGGTGCCATGGGTGGACTGATTGAGATTTTGATGATTGCTTCAAAAAAAGCTGCTCTTTCGGGGTAGCCACGTCGATTGCTCATCCTCTGTCCTTCCGCGCGGCTATCCCAAAAGAGCAGCTTTTGGAAGCAATCATGCATCGAGCCGTGAAAACCTACGTCATTACACGAATGAGATTTTATATACCAGTACACACACGTACAACAAATTTGTAATTGCTTAGAATAACATAAACAACTGATGGTGCAGTCATTAGTGCTGCCACCTCACAGCACGAAGGTCCTGGAATCAATTTCTGTCTCTGGTGACTTTATGTGTATGGCTTTTAGCTTCTCCCCATGTTCTTTTGGATTTTTTGCTGGGCACTCCTGTTTCCTCCCCCTGTCCAAAGACATGCAGTTGTCTAGATTATTGGGCCTGCTGACTAAATTGCGTCTGGTGACCTGCGATAGACTGGCGTTTGTTCGTGAACATAGCCCTGTGTTTGCAAGGATAGACTGTTGCTGCCTGCAACAGAATAAATCGGGTACCGATAATAAATATTTAAACACCTAGGAGCTTACCCACATTTATATATTCCAGCGCTGCATGCACATTGATGGGAGCACGCGCGTGGCTACTTGCGGGGAGGCTGTGGCTAATCTTGTTGGCGACTCTGTGGGGTTGTGTGCTGCTGGGCCCTAGGGATGCCTCTCTGAAGACAGTCAACCCCATGGTCGACCTCTTCTACGGCCGAGCGCGCTCCATTGGCACCAATCAAGGTCCGACACTCTGGCCTGCCCACACCCTGACCTCTACCCCACGACCACACCTGACATTGACCCCTAACCCACCCCCTATCCCCAACCAGACACATATCGTTAACCTGAAAATGGCAAAGAGCCCTCGTATAGCTTAACAGACTATAGGATTCAGTGCTATTAGCAAACACCTATGAAGGTCGACATGGCACATGAGGAGGTGGGTGACCAGCACTATGCTTCGCCACCTTTGTCTCCCTAGTGGTGATGTTTACAAACTGCACTCGGTGCTCATTTGAGACTTAATCCACTTGGACCGGTTTAGAAAATAGTCACTGGTGTTGGCTGTGAACAGGATTCGAATTCAAGTCACTAGGTTTGCAGCCCACTGCTCCTGGCCACTGACTGAGTCACCGCTCCCCACGTTAACCTTATCGTCACTTTCGCCTCGAGTCCTCCCCTACCAATTACTCAACACCCATTCCGAACCTTACTGTGTTGCCTCTAGCGCAAAATCTCTTCATAATTTGATAAAATCTCCGTTACTTTACTCCTAATGTGACCGCTCACCCACGTTAATCCCTGACCCTACTCCCACACATCTCACGTGCATGTATTGATGTGCGAGTGCACATTTCTGGATGTATGTCTGTGTGTACATGCACCTGCCTGTATTACAACTAGGGAGACAAAGGCGGCTGAGTGTAGTGCTGGTCCCCCACTCCACGTATGCCATGTCGACCTTCATTGATGCTCGCTAATGGCACTTGACCCTACAGTCTGTTAGGGCTATACGGGGGAATCTTCGTTTTTTGTGTGTGTGCAGGTGTGCATGTGTTTGAAAGCAGTCGTGCACTACGAACCCAGTGACCCGAGTTCAGTTCCCGCTCACGGCCTATGCTGGTCCAATATTCTTAACCAATCCTGGGTCTCTCCTTGAGCAACTGGCGATCCGGTACTTACACAAATAGACTGTTAGGGTTATACGGAGATCTCTTTGTTTGTCCAGGGAAGCGGTTTGCGGTGCTCGAGGGCTTCGGGCCGCTGCCCGTGCGCGTGTCCGGGTTCCACGACCTCCACGAGTGCCTGGAG
Source organism: Mordacia mordax (assembly GCA_036362905.1). Lineage (NCBI taxonomy): Eukaryota > Metazoa > Chordata > Hyperoartia > Petromyzontiformes > Petromyzontidae > Mordacia > Mordacia mordax. The sequence continues at coordinate 19,863,596 of JAZEWT010000005.1, forward strand.
CACGCCACCATGGCCGGCGACATTGAGCAGCAGCAGCAGCCGCCGCACCCGCCGCCACCTGCGGGCGCCTCCTCCGGACAAGAGGTACCGGCGCCAAGTACAGTGTTCGTACGCTGCTTCCCTTGTGCTGTTGGTGCCGCGCGATGGGAGTGGTGAACGTGTCAGGGATGTTTGGTGGTGCAGGTGTGGTGGTGCTGCGTGGTATTGCCATAGGGTAATGCTGCGTGATGGTGGTTCCCGCACGATAGCCACCGTGTAACGCTCTGATCTCCGCGTGGCGCCGGTCTCCGCGTGACGCCGGTCTGCGTGTAGCTGTGGTTCTCGGAGCTGCCGCCCGTGCTCACGCTCGAGTTGTCCCGGTTTCGCTTCAACACGGAGGCCGGACGCCCGGAAAAAATACACTCCCGACTCGAGTTCCCCGACACCATCTACATGGACCGGTAACAACGCACCAAGCACGGACACGCAGAGCACCGACACACAGTGTAACCAACACGGAGCATTGAGAATTTATAATATTTGCGGTTGTGACGTTGTGTGACAGTATTAATCACAGTGGTGTTGATAACGATGGTAACTATGGTGGAGATCGTGATGTTGAAGTGGCAGGGTGTGGTGACAGTGGGGGTGGCATTGGTGTTGGTGGTGATTTAAGTTTGAAGCTTTGGTGACAACGCATGGGATGGTGGTGATGTTGACAATGTACGGCTCTCTTGAGGGTCTTAGTGCTGATGGTGTTGGGTATGACGATGGTGACGTCGATAGTATTGTAGGCTATGGTGACGACGAGGTGAATGACCGTGGTGATGTAGGTACATGGAGAGTAACAAGGAGGTGACGAGGATCAAGAGGGACGAGATCCGGCGTTTGAGTGAGCAGCAGAGTCACCTCCAGCAAACGCTGGCACGGTAACAGTCCCCCCTCCCATATCCTCCCCCCCCCCCATTCTAAACTCTGCTGTGCCGACCACACTGCCATGCTTTATAGCGCAACAGCTCAAATGTATGAGAACTGCGCTTAAGAGTGGTGCTTTCAGACAAAATGTAGCGAGCGCTTCTCCTCTCTCCTTCGCCGTCATCTTTTACGAGAGAGGAGGAACTCTCCACAGCTATCCCGCAAGTCCAAAGATATGCTGCCAAGGTTAATTGTCCTGACTAAATTGACCTCCATACCCTGAAATGTTGTTACTTTCTTTCAAAAAGAACTGTATAGCTCAATGGTCCGTTCCAGCGAAAATAGAAACTGACTAAACGTACAAATGGTGTTACATGCACAGGGATCACAAATCGACAGTGTTTTTGAATGCATAAAATCTCGTGTGTTTCATTGATATTGTGATATCAGAACCAGTGCTGTAAGTGAACGTTTTCAATCAATGCAAGCAATCCAAACTACAGTACCGTTGTTTGATGTCCCTGTTTATGAGAATTGCGTTCCAAAGCTGTTGTTTCGTGACAGCCGTCTCGAGCGCTTCCCCGTGCTCCTCCTTCGCAATGTTCCGCCTCACACGCTGGAGGCACCTTCTGAAGTTCTGAGACTCCGATGTGGGAGGCGCAATGATACGAAGGAGAGAGGGGGAGCGCTGCACGCTGCTGTCCCACAAGAACAGCTGTGGAAAGCAATTTCTCATGCATCAAACCGTGGAAACCTACATCAGAACCCTGTTTATTGCACATACCTCGTGGCCTGTACTCTTGCCTTACGATCCCACTTTTGTCCACTCCGTGTGTCTCCCCATGTTTGACTTTGTGTTTTATCGTCTGCCTGTGTCCAGGTATCAGAGCTACGGGTCGGGTACGCAGAGGTACCCATTGCTTGATATCCTCTCCTGCGCCCTGCAGTTTGCATCCTCACCTCCTACTCCTACTTTGCTCCCTCCTACACCTTCGGCCAATCAAAAGCGTCCATCGTCCACCGCTCAGCCGCCTTGTACGCTCTCAAGCAACGAAACCACGACACCTCCCACCGTCTCGTCTGCTCAAGTATCCTCGAGCAATCACATCGCTCTGTGTCTGCCTTCCCAATCCACTCCAATACCTTCAACCAATCGCATCGTTTCATCTCACACAGACTTACCCATGCCTGTACCTTTAACGAACCACACTGATGTGTCTTGCACTCTGCCGCCCACTCCTGCGCAGTCAACCAGTCACATTGTTCCACCTCCTACCTGCTCACCTATAACCTTATCATTAACCAATCACGCTGCTCCATCTTGTGCGACGACACCCTCGTCGACATCGCTCACCAATCACACAGCGCCATCTCCTGGAACTTTGTCCATTCATATAGCTTCGGCCAATCACGTCGCTCCGCTCACTGTCGCAAAGTCACCGGCCGACCGGCCCTTGTCAGTGGACGAGGCCAACCCCGTGTTGACAAATGGGGTCGCTGAATCAGGAGCGGCTCTGCCCTCTCCAATTGTGTCGACGACACAGCTGAAAGCAGAGGCGCTGGATTTCAACGGGGATTCATGCGAGAGCGAGAGGTGATGTCGCTTACACACTCACACATTTACACAAACAAAGATCCCCCGTATAGCCTTAATGGATTGTAGGGTCAAGTGCTATTAGTGCGTAACAGCTTTGAGGATCGCCAGCTGCACAGCCAGCGGCCTGTGTCTCCCAAGTGGCAATCTGAATATGTTTACACACCACACGAGGTACCTATTTGAGGTCGAGTCGACCTAGGGGATGCCCAGGACAAGTTTAAATAAACGGCCATTGGTGTTGGCCATGAGCGGGAATCAAACTCGGGATGCCGAATTCGAGCGCAGCCTTCTAACCGCTATACTACCACTCTCCACATTGACACACGGACACCCACACACGCAACAACAGCCACTGCATAATTATAGACATGCTGATGGTGTTTCTGACGATGCTGATGCTATTTGGTGGTGGTGCTCGTGGTCCTGCTGCCGATGTTAAAATGGTGGTAGAACTGCTTATATTATACCAGTCATGTTGGTCTCATGATGGTGATGGCAATGAGTGTTATTGTGTCGATCATTTTGATAATGTTGGTGAAGATGATGATCATATTGAGAAGCCAATGGTGATAGTGTACTGATGCTGGTAATGGTGATGATGTTGATGATGATGGTGTTGTGGATTATTGCAATGATGATACTGACGCTGCTGGTGATCCTGATCGTTTTAGCACAGTTGCTCCGGGCTGCGTTCTCGCTGATGACGAAGTTCATCAGCAGCCGCAGCCAGCCCTGGCAGCCTCCGAAACTGGAGCAGCATCCGAACCACACCACACGAATGACCTTGCACAGTCGCAACAGGAGGGCTCAGCACAGCAGAAGTCCAGCACTCGTAACGAAGCCAGCGTTCAATCTGGGAACGAGCAACGGACAGCCGATCTGCACCAAGCCAGCGTGCCACAGCAGGGCACCCTGCAGCAGGAGGCGATGCAGGTGGACACACTTCAGGAGAACTTGCAGCAGAGGGCACAGGAGGTGAGCCTGCAAACGGACGTTGTGCAGCAGCAGCAGCAGCAGCAGGTGGCACAAGCGGAGAGTATCCGGCAGATGGAGACGCAGCAGCGTTGCGACCTGCAGCTGGTTGTGAAGCAGGCGAGCCCGTTGCAGGACACACAGCAGCAGCACCGAGGAAATGTGCACCAGGAGCATGCGCAAGAGTGTAACTCACAGCAAGGAAATCTTGAGCAGGGCAAGCCCGAGCAGTGTAATGTGCAGCAGGAGGGCTCGACCCAGCGGGTGCTAACAGCCGAGGTGCGGCAGGAGGCGCGTCTGGATTGGCACGATTGCCCAGCACCGCAGGCTGTGACGGCGCTGGAGCTGGAGACTGTGAGGGCCGTGCTGAGCCGGTGGACCAGCCAGGTGCAGAGGGAGCTGCAGGGTGAGGACGCAGGCAGATACACACACACACGCACTCACTCACCCACGCACACACGTGCACTCCCTCACCCATGCACACATGCACTCACGCACACGCATGCACACACGCACTCGCGCACCCACTCACACTTGCACCGGCTCACACGCACCCACGCACTCGCTCGTACACGCACTTGCTCACACACGCACCCGCTCACACATGCACCAACGCACTCGCTCGCACACGCACCCACGTACTCGCTTACACGTGCATCTGCTCACACTCACCCACGCACTCGCTCACGCACCCATGCACCCGCTCACACACACACCCACGTACTCGCTCATACACGCACTCGCTCACCCACGCACCTGCTCACACACGCACGCCCATGAATCCGTGCACATGCATCCTCTCAACCACGCATGCACGCACGTGCGCTTATCCCATGAAATTAATAGAGGGCTGCCCGGATTCAAACCCAGGCACACAGCGATGCTGGTTCAACGCTCTGACCTCTAAGCTGCCCACCTTCCTCCGTGCTGAGTTGGTAAATGTCAGGCGTTTAACAAGAGAGCCGCTTCATAGACGGCCTGCATGGGAGAGCATTCACACACGGGCAAGTCGAGCAGGCTGAGTGATGTCAATCCTCTACGCCCCCTCCTCCTCCTCCTCCTTCCTGTCTCCCTTGTGCTTACTCGTCCGTTTTCTTAAACCCCTTCGCTTCCTTACCCCTGTCGGTTATTTGTCCCAGCTGCCTCCTTATTTCTTGGCCACCCCTCTCTATGTGTCTGTGCTCTCCTCCTGCCTCTATGCTCTTTGCTCGCCTTTTGCTTCGCGTTGTCTCGAACACCGCTCTCCCCGTTTGAGCCTCTTCTCCGCGTCCCGCTCTCACCGCTTCTCTGTCTCTTGTGGCCCCGCTGCCGCCGTCTCCCCGCTTCGTCTCTGTGTCCCTGTCTATGTATTTGTCACCAGATCTTCAGGAAAGCATCTGTCGAATCAAAAGAACCATCGACTTAATGTACACGGACAAGACCTTTAGACAGGTACACGCTCGTTGACTTGTGCACGTGCATGTACACTCAGGACAAAGTATGCAAACTTACGTAAACTGCAAAGGGAAAAAAAAACACCATCACATGAGGAATCGAGAATAGTGCAAACATAAATAAACTTTAAATAAATCAAAGCTAAATGTTTAAAATTCCTTGCAGCTACAACTGGCTTGGGTAGGTCACTTCCAGATTGTTCACAGACAAAATTACAAACCTAAGCTGTAAAGACATTAAACGTTAAGCAGATGACCGTGGGGTAAGTAGGGTGCCATGGAAATCATATGTAAACAAACAATAATATACAGTATGTCAGCAGCCATTATTCTGACTGTTCACACTTGTGTGGGCATGTGAGTGCGTGTGTTTGGGGAGAGTGGTCGGTAGTGCGTGTCGCGCACTGCGCTAAAATCCTAAAGGCCTGAGTTCATTTCAAATCGTCCAGCTACACACAGTGCTATTTGAACATATCCTGGGCCTTCCCGTAACCTTAAATGAGCGGCCAAGTGTGGAACTGACCCCATTGCTATCTTCTAGACTGGACAGGTTCACTGTTCTAATCCAGCGGCCGCCCTGTTTTACGCTGCGATGTATATTAATCATCAAAATACCGTGTGTCCCCTCTGTTTCATGGTGGGTGTTAACATTCCCGTAATGTTGTTCGCAACAGTGGTTCCATTTTGTGCTGGCGTCACGGTTCAAATTTACCATCATCACAAGATTACACCGCAAATTATTCTTTTGGAATATTTATAGCGACCATCACCCCCAACTGCCGAACACCTTCCTGAAATAGTCATGAGATTCGGGGAAGCTTTCCGCTGTAGACAATCGTAGTAAATCATATTCTGGTTTTGATAGGTGATCACCTCTCAGGACCGGAATGCGGGGTCTGTAAGTCTGTGACTACGAGCTTGCCTTTTCGCGTCGGGACGTTTGCACGTGTACGAGCGTGCGCCTGACCGCGCGTGTGTGCGCGCGCCTCCGTGTCGGGGCACCGCGCCCCACCCGTGCAGCTGCCGTACCGCCTGCACGCCGTGCTCGTGCACGAAGGGCAGGCCATGGCGGGACACTACTGGGCGTACGTACGCGAGTACGCGCACCTGCCCGCCGCCGCCAGTGCCAGTGTCAGCAGCGGCTGCTGCGTGGGGGGGAGCGAGGAGGGCTCGGGCTCCAACTCGTGTTGGCGCAAGTTTAACGACGTCCGCGTGAGCCGCGCCTCCTGGGCCGAGCTGGTGCGCGACTCGTACGGCGGCGGTGCGCGCAGCGCCAGCGCGTACTGCCTGGTGTACGTGAACGCGTGCGCACGCGACTTCACCACCGGTACGTGGTCGCACGCACACGGACAGTGACAAAGGCACCGCACGCATTTAGCATTCACTGCGCTGTTGGGGCAAATTGCGGGCAGAGAACATATGAAGGCCGACACGGCACATTAAGGGGTGGGTGGACAGTACTGCACCTTTGTCTCCTGACTGACGATGTTTACACACCACACCAGGTGCTCATTTCAGGCTGAGTCGATCTAAGGGAGGTGCAAGTACAGTTCGGATATCTGTCGCCGATGTAAGCCATGAGCAGGAATTGCACTTGAGTCACAGGGTTTATGGTGCAGAGCGCTTACTGCGATACTACAGCTCTCCACACACTCAGACACATATCAACCATATAATCTTAAGACTGTAGGATCGTGTTAGTGAGCACCTATAAAGGCCAGTATGGCAATGATATCATGGGAGCTAGCACCCACACCCTCACACACACGAGCACACCCACACGATGATAACGTGATGCACTAATGTACAGATCTCCCTGTGCATGTTTGCAATTACATACCGGTGTGTCCGTGCGTGCACTCCTGTTAATTATTTCAAGCTCGTACGATCTTACTCAAGTGGAGACGTGTGAAGTCACAGGATTGTTGTGCGTGTGCGTGTGCGCAGAGCTGCAGGGTGAGACCGTGGGTGACCTCGGCTCCCTGTCGCCAATCTTGCGCGAGATTGTCGCCAAGGACAACCACCGCTTCCTCTCAGAGATGGCGGCACGGAGGGACGGGCAGGAGCGGCCAGCGGAGCGGCCAGCGGAGCGGCCAGCGGAGCGGCCAGCGGAGCGGCCAGCGGAGCGGCCCGCGGAGCGGCCCGCGGAGCGGCCCGCGGAGCGGCCCGCGGAGGGGCCCGCGGAGCGGCCCGCGGAGCGGCCCGCGGAGGGGCCCGTCGCGGACACGCAGGAACCCGGCCAGGAGCCAGAAGAGCGGCAGCACGATCGCGCCGGCGAGCAGAAGCCCGCGCGGGCGGACGCAACGGCGCGCGAGGCCCCTCGCGAGCAGGAGCGAGCTCACAAGCACTCGCAGACAAACTCGCTGGAGCAGGAAGCGGAGACGATACGCGAGCGGGAGGAGGCGCGCGCTCCGCCCCGCGAACACGAGCGCATGCCTGAGCATGTGGGGGGGCGCACGCCAGACGTTGCCCCCGTCGGTGAGTTACGTGCGAGAGCGAGTGTGTTGGCATCTTTGTTCACATGTCCGAGTAGCTTCTTTTTGGCCAATTTAAAGTGGGATAAACGGGTGTGACACGGGCTCGAGGGAACATCAGCTGATGTGGCACAAGAAGACCTGAAGCTCAGTAGAATTGTTGGAGACCAGTACCAGCTGTCAAGGTCAGGCTCAGCGGAGGAGGCTCATGAAGGATACTGCTGGGCAGTTTGAGGTAATCGCCCTCCTATGACAGCAGCGGAGAATAGAGGAGCGGTGCTAACAACAAGCTAATTACCGGGCGTCAGTATGAGCACAGATGGTGCATCTGCCATTCATTTCAGCCAGGCAACACGTGGCATCAGGTCACTCCCTTGACTTGCCAACAGTGACCCTTTGACACTTGACGTGGCCTCAAAGTGCATACGGCCTAAAACAAATGCCATGGTGACATCATCGCCACACAGTGACAAATGGCAGTTGTGTGAGTGTGAGCGAGGCACGGTAATATAGTGGTTAACGCACTGCACTATGAACTCAATGCCCCGAGTGTAATTTTAGCTTAAGTATAAATAACAGTCGTGAATATTCAGCTCTCAGATTGCCCAATGTTGACTTGGGGAAGCTGAAGCGGCGTGTAAACAGAATGCATGCTTATTCACATTGTTCCCACAGAGACAGCTGCCACCGGGGGTACCCTTTCAAATGTTTGAGACTAGATGTTATTTTAAAGCATTGTGGTACCCCAACGTAAAAGAGGTCAGGCTATCAAAAACTACTTTTTCCTATACCAGATCTCACCCTACAAACTGCTCCCTGGACTCCTTCCCATCCATACTCATTCAGGCAAAATTTAAATCCCTTGCCACTTTCGACAATAATCTCTCTAATAACTCACTTCGCCCCGGCATTGTTCCCCCACTATTCAAATGTACCATAGTTACCTCTCTTGTTAAAAAAACCTGACCTCGATTGCAACATCCCTGATAATTATCACCCCATCGCAAATCTACCATTCTTCTCTATGGTCCTTGAACGTGCAGTAGCCATGCAACTCCAGATACACGTTCTCAACATTGACCTCCTTGATCCCTTCCAATCTGGGTTCAGATTCGGCCATAGTACTGAAACTGCTGTGGTCAAAGTAGTTAATGACCTACTCGTCGCGGCTGATGGCTACCGGTTAAATATAGGATCGATTTCAAGATCCTTCTCACCGACAAGGCTTTCACTGGAGCTGCTCCGAAATACATCGATGACCTACTTGAGGCATCCTTATCTACACGACATCTTTGATCCATTATCACACCTCCATTCGATGGGTGACAGAGCCTTCGCGCACGCTGCTCCCAGACTGTGGAACGACCTCCCATTCGAGATTCGGTCAGCTGAGTCCCAGGGCATCTTCACTTGTTCCTTAAGGCTTTGAAGTCCTCCGGCTAGGACTGTTGATGCGGCTCATTGTTGTCATGCCAAGATAATGTCTCACTGCCGACCTACGCCTGCGTTTGTTTAAAATAAATGTTTTCGCTTAATTTATGCCCTTCTCTAAATGACAGCCATTATTGGACTGTCATTTAAACTGCTCTGATGTTGTTGTTGTTTCTGACTTCCCATTCTCTCCACAGCTTAGATTTGTAACAAAAACACAAACAATGTATTGTTTTTGATTTGCTGTTCACATGTCATTGTTGTTTCTGACCTGCCATTTTCTCCACAGCTCTGTGCAGTGCTTTGTTACCTTCGGGTGAAAAGCAGTGTAGAATTGCAATTATTATTATTATTGTTATAATCTCTGTTGTGCTTAACAATGGTTTACATTTTTTTTCTGCTAGGCGAGACGCAAACGCGAAGCAGTGAGGCTGATGGATCTGCATCTCCGCCTGGTCGTGACGTGAATCCAGGCCCATTGTCCTCGCCTGCGGGCGCGGAGGAATACATGAAAGTAGGCCCGGACACTCCAACGGAAAAGGCAAGGGTTTATCACCAGCATCTTCACCACTTGGATCATCGCCAACACGATCATGATCGTGATCATTCTTGGCAGAGTCCCCTCTCTCTGGTGTGTGACGCGTTCTTCTGATGTCTCGTCTAATCTCATCTCATTGTCAAAAACCGCTGAGTCTTGTACAAGGTCGTGGTGAGCCGGAGCCTATCCCGGCAGACACAGGACACAAGGCAGGGATATACCCATGATGGGACGCCAGTCCATCACCGTGCACTGTGGGCAATTTAGTCTGCAAGTCAATTAACCTATGCAGCAGCATGTTTTTTGGACTGTGGGAGGAAACTGGAGTGCCCGGCGAAAACCCACGCGGACACAGGGAGAACATGCAAACTCCACACAGAAAGGCACCCGAGCCGAGACTCGAACCCGGGCCCTTCTTGCTATGAGGCGACAGCGCTACCCACTGGGCCACCGTGCCGCCCTCTACTGATGTTTCCTGTTGTCATAATAAGTGGGAAGTAAAGCTGAAATAAGATATCAAAGCCTTGGTGGAGATAACATTTGTGCTTAGTGAAGGGATACATAAAAACATCTCCATTAGTTCCGTTATATTCAGACTATCAGCGGCGTGGTGGCACGGTAGGTAGCGTTGCTGCCTCACAGCAAGAATGTTCCAGGTTCGCTTCCTGGCTCAGGTGCCTTTCTGTGTGTAGTTTGCGTGTTGTCTCTGGTTTGAGTGACACGCTGCTGTCTAGGTTAATTGGCCTGTTGAGTAAATTGCCCTGCGTCCTGGGTATAGACTGCCATGCACCCTCTGTCTGCTGGAATAGGCAGCGGCCCCCTGCAACCCTGTACATGATTAAGCGGGTATTGATACTGATGATGGTCTTAGTATCTCAGTAATTATCCTCCTCATTATCATAGTCATCATTATTCTCGTGTGGTGAAGCCTGGCGGTGGCGACCACCGCACCGCGCGTTCACCCGTCCATTGATTGACCCGTGCGCGCCGACTGCACGCTCGTGTGTGCAGCCCAGGGTGGAGCGCGTCGTCGAGGTCTCCATCCCAGACGTGGGGACCATCGTGGTGCAGGCGGAGGAGCACGGGTACAACGACGAGGTGAGAGCGGGGCGTGGGGTTGCGCAGGGTGCCGAGGGTGGTGCCAGGGAGGCGGGAGAGGTGAATGGGACTTTACTGAGTACCTAGCACGGCATGTGTGAACCTTCAGCACGTGGGTCACGATAGAAGCCAGGCTTGGTGCTGCACGCACCACCCTCTCGTGGGTCCAGCTTGTCTTAACAGGAGCTTGCCGACGTACGCTGGCTCCAGTAGTCCGTGTGGCCACATGGAGGATGGTTGCGTGCATTCTTGTGTGCGTATTCCAGGTGATGCTGACGCCGGCCATGCAGGGCGTGCTCATGGCGGTGGCGCGAGCACGGCTCGTGCGTGAGGCCCAGGGTCCGGAGGCCACCCTCATCGAGGTAACCATCACCACGGGCAACTGGCCGTTCCGAGGTCTGCCGTTACCATGGCGATACGGCATCGGTGCCGGGTCGGGGAGTCCGACCCCCACACTACCGACGCCAGGGTCTTCTCGTGTGTCGTGCGTTTTTGTGGATCACGCTTCGTGTTGTTTGTAACGGTGCACGCACGCACAGTCAGGGCCGCTGGTCTGTCGATCATTGGTCTTAATTATATTATTTATTGTGCAATAACGTATGGAGTTGCGCTGCTGCCTCACAGCAAGGAGGTTCCGGGTTCGGCTCCCGGCTAAGGTGCCTTTCTCTGTGGCCTTTGCGTGTTCTCTCTCTCCCCGTGTCCTTGTGGGTTTTCACTGGGTACTCCAGTTTCCTTCCACCATCCAAGTACACGCTGCTGCCTAGGTTAATTGGCCAACTGACTAACTTTCCCCAGTGCCCTGCGATGTACTGGCGTCACATCATGGGTATAGCCCCGCCTTGTGTCCTTTGTCTGCCGGGATAGGCTCCAGTCCGAGCTATGACGTATAGGCTTAAGTGGGTATTGACAATGATGATATTTACTGTAGTGAGGTGGTCAGGAGATAGCAGTCCACCTACGGATTGCATGACTATTCATACAGGGCCTTGATTCCAACCCCCCTCGTACACCGCGGTACGGGTTCTCTCTCAAGGTTTTCCTCTCACGTGCGTCCCCCCCGCCCCGCCCCCCCCACTCCCTGCCGCCGTCGTGCAGGCATTCCGAGTGGAGTACGCGCGTCTGCGAAGCCTGGCGCAGGAGTCGTACGCGGCCGCCTCCTCCCCGGCGTCGCCGTCATCGTCCGCGAGCGCGGCGGCCGCGGCATGGCGTGGCCGCGAGGAGCGGCTGGAGCACGTCGTCATATACCTCTTCGAGAACGAAGCTCCCAACCGCGTGGTGGAGCGCGCCCTGCTCGAGCAGTTCGCCGACCGCAACTTGAGCTACGATGAGCAGTGAGGGCCCGAAGCACAGATCCCTGCCATTCCGGTCCCCAGTCTTATATGAAATAGCCCCAAGCTACTCCCAGTTTCCTGTTTCTAGTACGGTTCGAAGCCACTGATCTGTAATCCCAGCCTCCTGGTAATAAAAGCATTCGAGTTTATAACCTGTGCATTGCAATGCTAGCATGAATCAGAGGCATAAAGAAATTGCAGAGGCAGGGGGGAGGCAGCCACACAGTTAGGCGGCACCAATGTAATGATAATGCGTCCTATATATTATGATGTCATCGGCGAATTAATGTGTTTCTTCGTTATGGTAAGAAACCCCGGAGATCCCGAAGGAAACCCATGCTGAACAGGGGGAGAACACACCAGTTCCACACATGTGTCCGAGGCAGAAATTGAAAATCCTCTGGCAGTTGTTTGTGTCTTTGAGGTGCGGATGTTACCACTGCACTACCGCTGCTGCTCAAGTGTCAAGCCACTTACCTTGAATTACAGTCTCTTGTCTCATAATAATTATATTGTCCCATAAAATCTCAAACCACTGCTTGTATTCCCAGTCACGACTCGGCTCTGGCTGGAGCCTCTACGTTCCTTTGAAAGCAGCAGGAGTCATGGTTCGATCAGACTCCTTGGCTCATGTAAAGCTTGAGTACACCTGGGACCGTACTGAAAGCCAGCTCAAGGGAAGCATGGCTCTCAGCCAGCTCACTCGAAGCAGAGACAACCGTGAGCTGAGCCGTGACTAAGAATACGAGTCCGGAATACAATAATGTGAATGCAATACGTGCGTGTGCCTTACTCATCAGGCTCATTAAGATAATGAAGGTTGCCCAGGCAAAACTGCAAGAGATCAGCCCCGAAGACATGGATCCAGCTGAGTACCAGGTGTGTGGTCTATCTCCAATGCACCTTCAAGCAACGCCCTTACATGTGCGTGTAGAGGAATTCGTGCCGGACATTGGACAGCGGAACGGACGGGCCAAACGCCCAGGAAAGAGAGGGGCGCGTCTAAGAAGGTGGACACGTAAGGCGGAATGGGCTGTTGTCAGTAGGCGTTTTAAGAGGAGGTGCACATTGAGTGGAAAACTCGTTTTACACCTGATGTCCGAGGTTGTTTCTTATTTTGCGAAATACAGACAAACCGTTCCGCGCGTCTACCTCGCAGGTCTCTACATACGTACATGTTTTAAGTCGTTTGCGCGTGTCGACATGTGAATGTGTGAATGTAAGTGGTGTATGCATGTGCCTATATGTGTGTTTTTGTTTACAGAAATGGCACCGGGATTATGAGCTGTTCCGGCAGGTGTGCATTTACCTGGTTATGGGCATCGAAAAATACCAGGAGGGCAGGTACCACACCTTATGCGTTCGTGTGTGAGGGAGACTGAGAGTGAGTGTGGCTCAGATCATTACATAGTGAACATCAGTTGCCTCGAATCAGTAGAACCATCTACAAAGGCACTGCCGTCTGTCAGCAGTGCACAGAGAGTGGGGTCGTTAAGTGGCGTACAGAGAGTTTGGGATCAGTTACAGTGAAAGGACAACTGTCATTCACCACTAAGTGGTGGTGAGATCACCACGTGTGTGTATGTGCCAGTGTGCGTGTATATATGTGGGGACCGGTGGCCCAGCGGTTAGCACGCTGGGCTACAAACCCGGCGACCCGAGTTGGAATCCCGCTCACGGCCAACACCAGTGACGATTTTCTGAACCGGTCCTAGGCCTATCCTAGGTCGACTCAGCCTCAAATGGGTACCGAGTGCGATGTGAAAATATTGCCACTAGAGAGACAAAGGCGGCCGGGCGTGGTGTTGGTCACCCACCCTTTCGTTTGCCATGTCGACTTTCATAGGTGCTCGCTAATGGCACTTGACCCTATAGTCTGTAAAGGCTATATGGGGGATCTTTATCTTCGTGTGTATCCACATGTAGGGAGCAGTAGTGCAGCCGTTATCGTCGAGCTGTGCTACTCACTCTGCAAGCTGAGTTCGATTCCCACTCACAGCAAACAATAATGAGGGTTTTCTGAAACAGGCATGGGCCTTCCCCCCCCCCCCCAGGTCAACTCGGCCTAAAATGAATACCTGGTGCAATGTGTAAATATCGCCACTAGGGATACAAAGGTGGCCGGGTGTGATGTTGGCCACCCACCCACTCGTATATTGTGCTGGACTTCATAGGTGCTACGTGTCTGTGTGTGCCCGATTGTGCGTGCAAATGCAGGTACACGGAGGCGCTGCCGTGCTTGATGCATGCGCACGCGGTAAATGAAGAGCTGTTGTCGCGCGGGCACCGCCGCGGCGTGCGCCGTGACGTTCTGGCACGCTACCGCAGGGTGTGCGTGCGGGTGAGGCTCCGCTGCTGGCTCACTCGCGGGCCACACCACCACCCGCGTGCACACGTCAAAAACAGGAATCGCCGTTCACCACTTAGTGGTGGTCATTTCATAGCGGCTCTTGTGCCATGTTAGGTGCACTTTAACACCATCATGTGAAATGTGGAAGGGCGTTTGGTGTTGGCAGGGCAGACGAGCCTTCAACAGGGGTGGCACTTAGCTCCCCTGATGCCTGCACAGGAGCTGTTTGCCCGTTCACGTCCCCTGGACCCATTCATCCTGCATCGAATCAGTTCCGCCCTCTTACCCCTTGTGCTCCTGTGTCGTCTCTGTCCCCATGCCCCAGCGAGTTAACGAGGCGTGCGCGCTGGCGTTCGGCACGGGCGACGTGGCACAGGCCACTCGCTCGCTCGCTGTCATGTCGGAGCTCGTGCTGCCCGCCATGGCGCTGCTGGCTCCGATGGGCAGCTCCTGCGAGGGCAGTGATGCGGGGGACGAGGCAGCGGCGGCGAGGGAGTCTGACCTGTGCACCGTCGAGCTGATGCGCGACCGCTGGTGCTCTTACCTCGGGCGAGACGACATGGCGTGTGAGGAACCGCACATCGCACGCTGCTCCGAACGACAACGGTCGCAGCACACTGACCACCCTGACCAAATGAACGAATCACACCGTACCGACTGCACCACACTGGCCATTCTCAAGATGCAAGTGACACATTGACCATATGCACAATACCGAACGAACACAATTGCTCGTCACACTGACCCAGCACACAATACAAACTCAAGTACCACACCCGCACTTACCAACGCCACACTGACCGGTTGACTGTCGCCTCTCGCAGCCGAACTCCAGGAGCTGCTCACCGACTTTTTGCCGCGGCTGCTGGACTACCAGCCCGAGCCGGCTCCGCCGACACAGCTCACCCCTCCGCCCCCGCAAGGGCCTCCGCCACCACCACCACTGCCCTCGGAGCCCCGCAAATGCGAATCTTCCAACGACAACCGACGCGGCCTACGGGCCCCGCCACGCATCAAGGCCTACTCGCCCCACACGCTTGCCGAGAAGATGGCAGAAGTGCTGAGGGTGAATCGGCCGCGCGAGGCATAGCGAGTGCGCGAACTGGCATGAGGTTAAACAGCGAGGGATGCTTGCCAGCAGAACTGATTCTCAGCGCTGTCTGATGCTAGGAACTTTGCCGGCTCTTTCCGGAAATTCTGCAAATGCTTCCTTTTGCTGCGAGAGGTTTCTCAGCTTCGGGGGGGATTCCCTTGAATGTTTTCTTTAGCTCTGGAATATGTGTCAGCACTTCCCAGAAACTGAGCTGCTACTTCCTGTGTTGGCAGTAGAGAGATTTTTTTTTAAGTTTTCGGGAATTATAAAAAAAATTTCCTTCCGCTCTGAGAGATTACACTGCTCTTTCCAGAAATGGTAGAATATGTTATTTTGTCTATGGAAGGAGTGTTGTCAGCTCTTCCTGGGAGTTATGCAGGTCCTTAGACTCTGAGAGTTCTACAACGTCAACACACAAATTCACCATTCCTGGAAACGTCCCATTGGACCACGCTACTGAAACATAAAGGTCTGCCAATTATGAAGGACACCACAGGTTCTTTTAATGTCCACTTCATTGCAGGAGGTGCACTCTGGTTGTTGATGGTGATGGTTGTGATAACTTCTAACAAAATCACGGGTTACTGATGGGGATGGAAGTGTCGAATCTGAGCAAACTCTCAGTGTTGAGTGCTCTGACAGATTTTCGAGCCACCATTCTCTGCGGAATATATGCCACCATTTTTTGGCAATCCAATGTGTTGGTGTGTGAGAGAATGTGTTCTGTACAGAGTGTGCAAAGTCTGGCCTATGATCTCATGGGAAGTTTTTTTTTCAACAAAACCCCTCCTGTGACTGATCACCTGATATCTGGTACATATGTGCTATAATCTCCAGGAAAGATCCTTGGGGCATGCTTGCCAAAGTCTTGGGGAAGAGCCTGTGCTTGCCATTTCTTTAGCAGGCCGCCTCGCTTTATTCCAATCTCAACGTAGCAGTCATGCTTGTATTTTCTTGAGCTCATTTCAAAAATGCAGCAGGGCGAGAACCTCTGGACTGGCTGTGGCCACGAGCTTAAAACAAGGATTGCGCCATCAACTTTGATGTGAAGAATTAATCACACAATGTTTTAAAGTGCAACTGAGGAATTTGGGGACGGAGGGGTGGGAAGAAGGAAGGATGACCCCACGTAACAAATTTTGCTAACATTTTCAGCTCGGTCAGCTTGTGAAGAAAGGTTGGAGACGAATATGTTTCTGTTTCATTTTGCAGGCAGGCACAGACTGAGCCGCTCGCGAGGCATTTTGGTGAAGGGGCTGGTAGCGTCATGGCTGTGCAAGTCAGATGATTGAAAGATAACTGCGATGCTACCTCCATGGCTGTCTCCGGTTCTGAAGTGTAGCTTTGCTGCCTGTGCAGGGATGTGGGGTAATTTAACGATGCTTTGCTTTATATCCAGATGCCAAGCGCACCGGTCGGAGGAAATTGGTTACAAATATTGTAACTTGTAATCTTTTGACCCATCTCCAAATGCACCTTGTCCTTGATGTCTGCGTGGTCTTGTCCTTAGTTTCTTTAGTTTCTCCAATCTTTTTCTAGTCTATCGGTCTCGTCTCATTTCCCTCCATTTCTTCTGCTCTCCACTGCACTTTAGCTTCACACTCCCAAATGTTGAATGACAAGCTCTTTCCATTGGAGTTGAGGCAGCTGGCGCTTTTGGTGCTACCGCTGGTGGGCAAACCGTTCCTCAAGTTGCTTGATAATACTAACGATGATTTGTTGTTTGTGGAACTTGACACGCAGCCTCACGCGTGTGTAGCTTCTCAGAATCGCCTTGGCGCCTGTGCTTGCCAAGTCCATAATCTGTGGAGGTGACTCAACACATACATAGTACCTACATATAAATAGAAGCCACAAACACGACACACGCACACTGCGCCTGAGGATGCCTCTAACGTGTGAGGCGAAACGTCGCGAGGAGGAGAGGAAGCGAACGACGCGGCTGTCCCGAGAGAGCAGCTTTTCGAAGCAATCATCGAGTCCATGATCGTTTATAGTGGCTCGGGTTGATAAGTGGCATTTGTCGTGTGAACATCACCCCCATTAACGTGGCGAAATTTTAGAAAAAGTATTGCACCTTGCAGACCAGCACGGTTAATGTTGTCCAATCATGTAACTTAGACCTGTCATAGAGAGCGGAACGGTTAGTGGGGGAGAATTGGTGCAACCCCTTGTACCTCGCGCGACGAGATAATCGAGTTAGTTGCTGGGAATATTATTCATTTATTCATTATCAATGCCCACTTAATCCTGTACAGGGTCGTGGAGGGCCATAGCCTATCACGCCCAACAGACGGCGCAAGGCAGGGAATACTCAGGATGTGATGCCAGTACATTGCAGGACGCACTTTTTGGGGCAGTTTAACTCGGCAGGCCAATCAACCTGGGCAGCGGCGTGTCTTTGGACGGTGGGAGGATGCCGGAGTACCGGGTGAAAACCCACATAGGCATGGGGAGAACAGACAAACTCCACACAGAAATGCACCCGAGCCGGCAACTGAGCACAGGACCTTCTTGCTGCGGCGGCGACAGCACTGCTCACTGTCACCCATACCACCCTGGGAATATTATGGGTCTTTATTTAATTGTGCAGCTGCAGTCGCCTGCTCAGACCTGAATATCGCTGCCAGCACCACTGCAGACTTGGACCCCGCATCAGATGTTCCCTCGGGATGAAGTCGGTTGGTCATGGTTGAACTACGAAATGGACGTGTCGCCACCCCCGTTAGACATGACTCCAAAATTGCTCAATATTTGCAGAGGAACCGGTGTGCAGAGTACTGCACAGCGTCACATCCTGCACATCCAATGGTACATTGCCACAAACCAGTCGTTGTCTGAGAGGACACGTATCCAACACGTCAATCTCGGCATCGCACAGAGGCAGCAGTCTGTGTGGTAATGTTAAGTAGCTGCCGGAGTGAGTACCCGATCATGTCCTGAAGCTGAGTGCCACCTCAACAGCCGGGACAAAAACACACAAAGCCCAGTTAGCTGGCCGAGGCACACCTGGATTCACCAGCTGCAGACCAACCTGTGCATCACCACTCAAGCTGTGTGGGACGTTGCTAATGACAAACACCATGCAATCATAACAACCTGCGATGGAATGGATTAAAAACAATTGGTGCAAAAGGCAATGCCTCATGGAGAGGGGTACCACTGTACGGTATGTCAGTGTTTTGAGTGTTCACAAATAGTCTCCCGATCAGGCACGATGCGTCTGGGCAATCACGTATTGGAATCCATGTCAGATCCCTCTACAGGAATGGGATTATTACATATTGTGGAACAACCCAGACGTGACGGGCTTTTTGACCAACATACCCCAATGGCCCGATTATACACAACCATGGGAACGCTGTTAACGAGCTGTACGGATTAACTCGCACGATGCCTGTCGATTCCCCTACATTAAGTCCCCGGTGTCCGAAGTAGTAAAAGTTAAACAGGTTGGTTTGGCCCCTTGCACCCTGCATTAGCTTTCACTCGCAGCAGCAGCACCCACCTAATGATTCACAGACTTTAAAACCCTGATGTCATATAGAGCCACGTTTTTTCTCAACTCTCCTTTTATTCTTTAGACTCCTGTGTACTGCGTATTGTTTAATTTGCACCATTAGCCTGAAGGTGACGTTTTTGTATAATATATATGCATGTGCAAGCGATTCTTAACACGCGCAATCTTTATGTAACGTTAGTGTTAAGAAAATCAGTTTAAGAATCACTGCAGGCCTACATACTGATATGTTGCTCTGTCCTCGTGTGCCGTTAAAAGGTGATGTCCTGTCACGCTGGTCAGTGCGTGGAGCAGTGGGCGGCTAAGTCACAGGAGGCTATTTGTCCTAACTCTCAACCAAGTTGCCTGGCAGTAAACAACATGGCTTTTAATATAAAAATGACGCACAACCTCCACACTAACTTAGTGTCCTGGCATAGTCGGTATTAACCCCATGGGAGACAAACCCCATTGGCCGATTTCTGTTTTTTTTTTTAAAGCAGTAAAATATACGAGATGTATTTAATGAAATTAACGGGAGTGGTTGATCTCACGGTCTTGGAGGCGCTGGCTCGGATGTCCTGACATGATGACCGTTGCAAACCGAAAAACTTTATTTTTATGGTCGAAAGATGTGGTTTGATAAGTCCCGCGATGCCAATCCCTAATGTTCGAGTCTGTGGACCTCGCAATCGGCGAGGCGCGTTTGCTTTTGTGTTGAAGTGCTTTTGTTGCCTGCATTGAGGTTTTTAAAAATGTTTTTTTTGTTGTTCAAAAAAAGAGCTGACAAGCTTGATTCATTTCCCTTGCACACTTTTCATAACATCAGCCTTCCCTGCTACACTTTGAAAGTTCTGATCCGTGACATATCAATGTCACAAAAAGACTTAGCTCAAATGCTGCTCTCCCTGAGTAACGTTTCGTTAGAACCACTTTCCCACAATGCAGTTCAGAAAATATATTTTCATCCAGGGATGGTTGTGCGACTTCTCCTGCAAAGCTTCATCCATTGCTGCTATATTACCCATAATATACCACTCTTCAGGGCTACAACCCAAGGTGATGACAAACTTGTCGAAACGGAGACTGATGAAATGCGAGCTCAGCAGCAGGTAGCATGGCTCACGCAGTGTCCATTGGGCATAAAGTCAAGGCCACGGGTCCGTGGATGGACTCCGGAGAGCTTATTCACAGCTTCGCGCACAACCACACATACCTGGCTCACACACGTAACCGTGACGGGCGAACGCATCACATCTGTGCACGCCTCATTATATATCCGGACTCGCAGAATATGGACTTAACAGACTTGCTTACAACACGCAACGACACTCGCCAAGTTACTACTTGTGCGTCGCACTTTAAAACACGACCGCCAAAAGCACACGTGTACATTCTACTGAACGGACACAATTTTAATGCTGCTAGAGCGAACGATTAAACGAACAAAATGTATATTGGTACAGCAAACTCGCCGGGGACATAAAACCGTGTTCGACACGACCGATAACCCACACGCAGTGTGCTGTCACAAAACCGTGCGCGGCTTGTGAGGTTGTCACGGCGTAGTCTGGGTGTTCTCCAGCGCTGCTTTAGCTGTGTTTTGGTGCAGCGTTGGGACTGACCCACATTAATGGTTACGCTCAACCTGTATATCGAATAAACACGGCGAACATGAACTGGAACAAAGGGACGTGACTTCACGGTGTGTTGTGTGAAGTGTGAATACAAACAACTATTGTTAAGTGTTGTAATGGGATGGTGTATGATGCACAGAGGTCGTGTTCACTTGACGACTAATTTACATGTTTCCAAAACTTTATTTAAATAACGAATCATACAAACGTTGACATTACATTCGGGGTCATTTTTCACAAAGTTAACATAAAAATAAGGGAAATGCCTGCAACGGACTGCTGCATAGGTTTGTTTTCATTGTTTTACGTCGGGCAAGACAATAAACAGGCTTGGGTGAGACCCTAGCCCGGTGCAATCCGTGGCCACACCACCAGCAATTGTCAATACAACACGCACCCCTGCCATGGCTCAGATTCAATTGTGTGTACCGTGACGTATGAATCTGAACACTGGTGAATGCATAGGGAGGCAGTGAGGTGTGGTTCTGGCCACACTGTCGATTTGTGTCTAGTGGTGACCTCATCGGTGACAAACACAGCATTCACACATTTGTACTGAAATAGGGGATATTTGCCTTCTGACGAGGATACGCATGTGCACATTTTGTATGCAGAATTGATAGTCGGCAGCAGCATTCAATCTAGTCTCGTACATACATGTGCTTCCACATCTATGATAACATTTTTAAACCAGTGACCAGCGTGGTAGAGTACAGTGTGGCCGATTAACCCTTATGACCAACATAAGTCGAGACCCTCATGCAGCAATGGACTGACGAATGACTTCACATGAATGCATTAGTGTGTGTGTGCTTGAACAGTGTGTACGTGCATATATACACGTGTGCAAGTGGTATTATCTTGTGTGTGTTTATGGGTTTGTGTCGCTAATTTATGTTCACGCGTGTTGTTGACGTGCTGGTCCACGTGTCACGTGAGTCCGGCGAGGCTCCCGGGTGGCGTGAGCAGCACACTGGCGGCGTAGAGCAACCCCACGGCCAGGCCGAGCCTCGCCGTGCCTTGCGGTACGTCTCGGAGCGTGCCGGCACGGAACCGGCGCTCCAGCCTCAGCGCCAGCGGCAGCGTGGCGAGCGGCGCCGCCAACGTGGGCGCGCGCAGCCGGGCGGCGCCGGCGGCAAGGCCCGCGAAGGGTAGCAGCAGCAGCGCGGTGTACAGCGCGTACGAGGCGGCAGGGCCCAGCATCATGGCGAGCGTGACGGCACCGGCCGCGCGGTCGCCCTCGGCGTCGCGCGCGTTGTTGGCGTGCAGCGCCGCCTGGGCGAGCAGTGCGAGCGGGAGCCCGTAGGCCAGGGGCCCCGCGGCGAGGCGGCCCGTTTGCGCGGAGAACGCAAAGAGCACCGACAGCGGGCCGAACGTGACGAAGATGAGCGCGTCACCCATGGCCACGTATTTGAGGCCGATGCCGCCTGTGTAGAGGAACGAGCTGGAAAGGCCGCCGAAGTAGAGCAGCGCCAGGTGCTCGATGCGCAGCGGCGACGCGGCCGCCAGCGCCAAGGCACCCACGCAGCCGGCGCTGTACAGCAGTGCGCCCAGGTGCACCACCTGCGTGGGTGCTAGCAGCCCGTCCACCAGCGTGCGGTCGTCGCTGCGGTGGTCGCTCGAGTCCACACCGCGCGCGAAATCGTAGTAGGTGTTGACGAGGTTTCCGGCGCCGTGTACGCACAGCACGCACGCCAGCGTGGCCGCGAACGCCGCGGGGCGGAACGTGCCGTCTGCACGCCACGCCAGCGCTGCCCCCAGCGCCACGGGTGCCAGCGATGCACCAAACGACCACGGCCGTAGTGCTCGCCAGTGCGCACGCCAACGGCGGTTGCATAGCCAGTGGCATGCGCGCGAAGCCATGCTGCCACCACGAACACCGATACTGGTAAAATCCCTGCCGGTGCTTAAAGGATCGGTCACAGAGTCCCATTTGCCAGTGCCACCGCCGGTTCCGCTGCCACCATTACCAATTGCATTCAAATGGAATCGCCCACCAACGGAACCGCCATTTCCGATAGGAAAGCTGGTATCGTGTGGATCTGCACAGGCTTCACCTGTGCGGAGACTGGTGCTGGCAAGCGGACCTGGTGCAGCCAAGGGAGCGGCTTCATCCATGATGCTGAGATGTAGTTCAGTGGCTGTGGCGGCAGGGGATCGTGCCGACAAAGCCATCACAAAGATGATGTAGTCGTCTCCTGTGGGTGGCACCACCATCAACATTATCACCAGCATCTGCATCATCATTGACGTTTTATCACTTGATATATTATGTTGCAGAGTAGTTTTTGCCCATGTCTAGCCGCTGACATTGATTTAATAAATGTTCATTAACATAACTGTTGGGAACTGACCAGGTACCACCAAGACACCGTCTACTAATCTGCACTTCAGCCAGTGATTAATAGCATGTTGATGGATAGGTTTGATGACAAGACCAGTATTTCCATTGTTTTTACCCCATCATTTGATATATTTCAGTCAGGACATGCCATGCCACTCCGTAACTTCAGATGTGGTTCTATAGCTTTAGAAATGCAAATATTATCATTGTGACCAGTGATACCGTCTACTTCACAGTAGACGTTTAAGGTCCCTTGGTGTCATATGCAAGAGCGGGCGATTACGTGTGCATCAGGGTCCAAATTGGCAACTTCGAATACCATACAGCTCACATATCAGTCAATTGTTATTATATATAGCAATCATCTCCCGTCCTACTTGCAGACTAACAATGCCTGTTTGTAGATTCGGTGCTGGGTCATGTTGTGCCCACGGGACCCCTTCAGTTTTAAATGTAGTGGAAAGCGATTTGAGACGCCAAGCATATAGGGTGCCTTATGAAATCATTATCATTCATCCAGAGCCACACACAATATTAATACATGACTCGAGCGCAGTGACGTGTGGGTCTTGATGACAGCACAGACAATCGTTTGATCACACGTCACCAATACTGGGTGGCGTGGGTTAGTGAAAGAAGCACCTCGTGTGACGTGGGTGCCCCTACCCATTTAAAAATGCTCGGGTCTACAAGGCTCACAAGCTTTAATACCACCGCCGGGCAGCGCCCAGACAAGAAGTTATCATCTTGTTGTTGATTTCGATAGTCACGTTTTTAACGTCGGTGCCGAAGTTATAGCCGGGGTGCCGTGGTTAATGCGCTGCAAACGGAGTTCTATTACCCATCTCGCGGCCAACCACAAAGACGATTTTCTGAACGAGTTCTGGGCCTCGCCTAGGTCGATTCAGACTCAAATAAGTACCTGGTGTGGTATGTAAACGTCGCCACTAGGGAGATAAAAAGGGTCGCCGGGCGTTGTAGTAACCACCCACCTCCTCGCGTGCTATGCTCGCCTTTATAAGGCGCTCGCTAACAGCACTTGACCCTGACAAGCTGTTAAATCGAATCCGGTGGCTGTTGTTAATGTTGGTTCTGGCGATAATGATGGTTGAAGGTGAGATTGTTAATGTTGACCGTGGATATGAGATTGTTGGTGATGCTGTTAATGGTGATCAATTAGGCATGGTGACGTGTATGTTTATGGCGTTGGTGATATTATGTAATGGTGATGGAGACTTTGTAATGGTGACGTGTATATTATTCCAGAAGTAGCCAGTGAGCTTGCAAGCTCCGGGTGCGGGATTCCTGCGACCCAAGAAATGTTGGGGAGTGACGTTCATTCAACAAAGCTTACGTGTTCGTGATGTAAATGTTGTTGCTAGTAAAACGGTAGTGATGTTAGAGCGTTATTGATAGTGATGTGAATTTTCTTGAAAATGAACAGTGATTGCTGTTGATAGTGAAGTGTTGGTGATGAAGAGGCTGTGTTGGTGAGGGGTTGGTGAGGGGTTTTTGTTCTGAGTCCAGGCGTTAGTGGTGGTGAGGTGGTGGTTGGTGGTTGGTGATGGTGAGGCGTTGATGATGGTGAGGCGTTGGTGATGGTGAGGCGTTGGTGATGGTGAGGCGTTGTTGATGGTGAGGTGTTGGTGTTGCTCATGGTGAGACGTTGTTGATGGTGGAGACGTTAGTGATGGTGGAAGTGTTATTGATGGTGGAGACGTTAGTGATGGAGGAAGTGTTATTGATGGTGGAGACGTTGGTAATGGTGAAGCGTTGTTGATGGTGAGGCGTTGTTGATGGTGAGCAGTTGTTGATGGTGAGGCATTGTTGATGGTGGAGACGTTGGTGATGGTGAGGAGTTGCAGCTGGTGAGGTGTTGGTGTTGCTCATGGTGAGACGTTGTTGATGGTGGAGACGTTAGTGATGGTGAAGTGTTGGTGATGGTGAGGCGTAGTTGCTGGTGAGGAGCTGTTAATCGTGAGGTGTAGATGTGTTGTTGATGGTGAGGCGTTGTTGATGGTGAGGCGTTGGTGATGGTGAGGAGTTGTTGGTGAGGCGTTATTGATGGTGAGGCGTTGCTGATGGTGACGCGTTGGTGATGGTGAGGCGTTGTTGATGTGCTAGTGATGGTGAGACGTTGGTGATGGTGGAGACGCTGTTGATGGTGAAACATTGTTGATGGTGGAGACGTTGTTGATGGTGGAAACGTAAGTGATAGTGAGGAGTTGTTGATATGTTGTTGATGGGGAGACGTTCGTGATGGTGGAGACGTTGTTGATGGTGGAGACGTTGTTGACAGTGAGACATTGTTGATGGTGATGTGTTGTTGATGGTGATGTGTTGTTGATGGTGATGTGTTGTTGATGGTGAGGAGTTGGTGATGAGTTGGTGATGGTGAGGAGTTGGCGATGGTGAGAAGTTGGTGATGGTGAGGAGTTGGTGATGTGTTGGTGATGGTGAGGAGTTGGTAATGGTGACGTGTTGGTGATGGTGAGGAGTTGTGATGGTGAGGAGTTGGTGATGGTGACGTGTTGGTGATGGTGACGTTTTGGTAATGTGTTGGTGATGAGTTGGTGATGGTGAGGAGTTGGTGATGTGTTGGTGATGGTGACGTGTTGGCGATGGTGAGGAGTTGGTGATGGTGAGGTGTTGGTGATGGTGACGTGATGGTGAGGAGTTGGTGATGTGTTGGTGATGGTGAGGAGTTGGTGATGGGTTGGTGATGGTGACGTGTTGGCGATGGTGAGGAGTTGGTGATGGTGAGGAGTTGGTGATGGTGACGTGTTGGTGATGGTGATGTGTTGGTGATGGTGAGGAGTTGGTGATAGTGATGGTGAGGTGATGGTGAGGAGCTGATGTTAAACGTTCATCACTCACCCGCTACCACGCGCGACCGCTGAACGTTGCGACCGGGTCAACGATCCGGATCCCGAACACCGGATCTAAAACGAGACGCGAGGAACCGGATCCGCCGGCGTAGGCGATGACGTCACTACGATAGTACCACGCTGGGAAATTAACCGATTTAATAGATTGACTGAAGAAGGGTTTCACTGCTCGATGATTTAATAGATGTTAATAAATTACTACATCAGAAAGTACCCGGAGAGCTTGCAAGCTCTGAATGCGTGAATTTACTTGCAGTAAAAAAGGGAAGACAGCGTGTTTAAATAAATCCTCCAACAATACATAGCTTAATAATTGCACTTATAAAGCTCTGTTCACCCGAGGGTCACAAAGCGACGCACAGAGCTGTGGAGAGGATGGCATGTCAGCAACAACAACGACATATGAACGGCAAAATCAAGAACAATAACGTTGCTTGGGGGTTTTATTTACAAATCTGAACAGTGGAGAGAACGGCATGTCAACGAAATCACAGAAGTTTAAATGAAAGTCAAACAATGGCCGTAATTTAGAGGACATTAAATAAGACGAAAATATTTGTTCAACATACAAAGGAAGGAAAAAGCGTTCCTGCGCATGCGTAGGTCAGCGGCGACCCATTATCCCAGCACGACAAACAGCACCGCATCAACAGTCCTGGCCAGGGGACTTAAAAGCCTTACGGAACGAGTGGGTCTTGAGACGAGATTTGAAGATGCACAGCGACTCAGCTGATCGAATCCTCTTTGGAAGGGCATTCCAGAGTCTGGGAGCAGCGCGCGAGAAGGCTCTGTCACCCATCGAATGGAGGTGCGATCTGGGCACATGCAACAAGCAGCCCATATTGGAGGATCGAAGTTGTGTTGAGAAGGGTACCTGAATTAGGTCACGGATGTATGTCGGAGCAGCGCCAGTGAGAGCCTTGTAGGTGAGAAGAAGGATCTTGAATTCAATCATGTATTTAACGGGTAACCAGCGGAGAAACATCAGTATTGGGGATATGTGATCGTGAATGGGTGTGCGAGTGAGAGCAATCCAGCGGACGCATTCTACACACGTTGGAGACGATTGATCAGGGAGGCAGGTATTAGCTTCTCAGCATCAGAGGTTGACAGGATTTTGTGCAGTCTGGCTATGTTTCTAAGATGGAAATAGGCTACCTTCGTCACCTTGTTGATGTGTGTCTCGAAGCTGAGCGAGGAATCAAGTGTCACTCATAGACTTCGGACTGCCTTAGCAACTTCAGTGATCTGGTTGTCAAGCATGAATTTGATAGGTTCAACCTTGGACATTTGGTGCGGGCTCCGACAAGCAGAATTTTTGTTTTATCGCCATTTAATTTTAGAAATTTTGAATTGAACCAGGCCTTCACAGTTGACAGTGAGGACGATGTGTACATATCAGACGCATTGATGAATGGCTTTGCGTGGATATAGATTTCGACGTCATCGGCATAGCAACGGTAGCTGGGATTGAGGCTGCGCAGGATATGGCCAATGGTTTTTGTAGATGCTGAAGAGGAGTGGGCCGAGGACTGAACCCTGAGGAACTCCAGACAAAACAGGTAGGAATTCTGAATTACGTCCTCCGAGGCTGACGAACTGTTTCCGGTCGGAGAGGTATGAGCTCAGCCAGTGCAGGGCACAGCCAGAGACCTCTAGACCCCCAGTCGCTCAAGTTAGGTAGGGGGTGGTCAACAGTATCAAAGACTGCGCGCAGGTCCAGGAGGACAAATGTTTGGCAAGTTTTCATCAGCAGCGACGAGTCGGTCATCGACTACTTTGACCAGAGCAGTTTCAGTACTCTTGCTGACTCTGAACCCAAATTGGAAGTTACCGAGGTCATCGTTGAGAAAGTGTTTCTGGAATTGCACGGCTTCTGCACGTTCAAAGATCCTAGAGAGGAAGGATAGATTTGAGATGGGGCGATAATGATCAGGGATGTTGCAATCAAGGCCATGTTGGGGTTTGTAACGATATAAAAAAAAAACCCAAAGAGTTGTTGCTGATTTTCCGTTCTGTTGTTGTTGACGCGCCGTTCTCTCCGCAGCTCTGTGCAGCGCTTTGTGACCCTCGG
>JAZEWT010000005.1:19892581-19906070 GCA_036362905.1 Mordacia mordax
CGCAGGTCACCGACCGCCAGCGGGACCTGCAGGCGCGGGGGCTGCCCCGGCGACGCGCGGTGCCCGGGGTGAAACGGGTGCTGTGCGTGGCGTCCGGCAAGGGCGGCGTGGGCAAATCCACACTGGCCGGTGCGTTCTCGCAGTCGAGGAAGGAGCCGGCGCCTCGGCGATGCCGGCTGCGATCGTAGCCTGTCGGTCGCACGCGTGCCGGTTGGCGTGAACGGGCACGGGCGCGTGCGCGGGCGCGGGCAGGCATGCTCAAGACCGCCGCGACGCCGTGTCTCCGCTTGATAACCTTGATGACCAATAATACGTGGACGAGACACAGATACGGAGATGCAAGAAATCAGAGAGAGGGGAGGGAGGCGGCCGGACGGGCGGCCGGGCGGGTGGGCGGGTGGGCGGGCGGGCAGCCGGCGCCAACCCGCCAGACACTGCTTTCTTATCCGTTACGATGTTTTTGGACAATTGGTTAATGAGTGTTGGGGGAGGAACCCGGAAAACTTGGACGAAACCCATGTAGAACGCCAGTCCATCACCGGGCACTGCGGGCAGTTTAGTCTGCAAGCCAATTAACCTATGCAGCGGCATGTTTTTTAGACTGTGGGAGGAAACCCGAGTGCCAGGTGAAAACCCACGCGGACACGGGGAGAGAACATGCAAACTCCACACAGAAAGGCACCCGAGCCGAGATTCGAACCCGGGACCGTCTTGTGAGGCAACAGCGCTACCCACTGGGCCACCGTGCCGCCCGCAGAACAGGATGAGAACACAACGCCACACATTAAAGCAGCTGAGGTGGGAATTGAACCACCTCGGACAGGTGGTTCTGTTAGGCGCAGATGTTACCACTGGGCCACCTTGAACTGATGTGACTGTCATTAGAAATTTGACGCATGGGCTGATCAGTTCTGTGCAGTGCTTGTGACCCTCGGGTGAACGGCGCTCTGAAAGTGCAACTGTTATTTTTATTATTTTACGACAGTAGAACCACAAAGCTGCCCCGGCCTCCGCTGAGTCGCGGTGACGCCCATAACAGCGCTTGTGTCGGGCTACGTGCCCCTTGAGGCTGCGTGAAGTGTCAAAGGCTGACAAGAGGTCACGGGAGAGACCAGGTTCGATGGTCTATCCCGTGACTGAGATGAATCACCGATGGCTCCCTCTGTACCTCTGTGCAGAATACTCATCAGCGTTGCCGTGGATAAGTTTGTGTCGAACTAGGACCAAATATCTTAAAGAGATTGTCTTTGACTATAACATCTGGTGTTTCACCATATTGATTTGAGCAAGGCAGCCTACTGGTGGGTATGTTGAAATGTGTTCGCAGTTTACTTGTATCGACCAAAACCAATTAAAATTATGAACTCCCAGAAGACTACGTGATTAACAGAAAGTCTTAACAAGACGTTTTTGTAAAAGAAGGACAGTATATCATATATGTACACAAATGTGAATATGTCCGTGTGCACACACGTGCGATTCCTCACTCGTTGCTATAGGTAAAGTGAGTATTTTTTCTGCCCACAGTTAATCTGGCACTAGGCTTGCAGGCTGTAACACAGGTGAGGACCGTAATACTAACTGCTCGCTGCTCACCCACACGTCACTCATCACTCCCACTGTCACGACCCTAAACCACATATATATACAAAAAACACCACTCACTGCTCACCCACACATCACATCCACTTCACCCGCACCACTCACAAATCTCCCCACTCTCATTCACGAGAGCAGTGACATAATTTGCGGCACAAACTCAATGCTTCCTCTCACACTTACCACCGATGAACCTCTCACTGGAACTAAAACCCTACAAACATGTTCCCTGTAATACATCTTTCATCATTCACACTTAAAACTTCAGCTGAAGCTCACTCATTTTAAGCTTACCACGCAGACTCACCACTCACATATACACCTCCCAGCCACGCTTGTAAACTACTCATACAAATGTTGCTCATTTAACGTTCCCTATTGTTGCTGGTATGCTGTTCTCTCCGCAGCCCTGTGCAGTGCTTTGTGACCTTCCGGTGAAAGGCGCTCTCTAAATGCAATTATTATTATTAGACACACTCACCAATTGCTTCCTCTCCACCTGCTAATGGTCACTACCAAGTTGTAATCATGCTCATACTTCTCATTAGACGAGTCCAGTCAGGCTGATGTGGGATGAATGCTTGAGTGTTGTTGTTGCGGCGTGAGTGAAACTTAGGCAACGTTTGCGTCTTTAGCGCTGATGCTGTTCATGCTGCGGGTGTTGTTTTGGCTGTTGCAGGGTGATCGTGTGGGCCTCCTTGACCTCGACGTGTTTGGCCCGTCGCTCCCTCGTCTCATGAATCTCCAGGGGCAGCCCGAGCTCACAGCAGGTAGTAGCACCGGGCCACACTTCCGGCATCGTCGGTTTAATCGAGCGCCCATTGCGATTCATAATATTTACTGTGTGGTCGATGCAATGTTTGCCAGCGGAAGGGTTAAATTTGCACAATTTTCAATTTCTCTTAGCTTCGAGCCATTTTTCATCGAGTTGTCAGTAGGATTTCCACCGGACACACCTGAGAATGTTTTAAAATTATGTTCGTGCATACAGCAATAAGGCCGAGAGACACAAGACCTCTCATTGCCCACCTGTTAGGTCTTTTCATGTTATCGTCAATAACTAATACCATCGACTAGGCAAAATGGACATCGCGAATTCAACGGTTTTAATTGTGCTTTAAATCAACATAAATGCACTGTAATGTGAGTTTTAGATATTCTGTAGATTCGTTAACAATTGCAGTACTTTGCTAGCCAATTTGCAAGGCAAAATACTACGTTTGATAACAATGAAACTGTAATGATGTAGGTTTTTATGGCTCGATGCATGATGATTGCATCGAAAAGCTGCTCTCTCGGGACAGCCGCGTCGATCGCTCCCTCTGCTCTCCTCGCGACGTTTCACCTCACACGTTAGAGGCATCCTCAGGCGCTCTGTGCGTGTGTCGTGTGTGACTCCTATTTATACGTAGGTGCTATGTATGTGTTAAGTCTCTTCTGTAGAGTTGCTCCATTTCAGGATCAATGGATGAAGGTCGGGTTCCACTTGAGAGGGTTTCCATTGTCTTGCTCACACACAATAAAACTACCCGAAACAACACTGCATGATGTGGGAGTCAACGACAGTGCTGCCGCTGTTGTTACAGATAATTTCATGCGACCGTTGGTCAACTTTGGAATGCCATGGTGAGTGTGCGTGTGTGCTTGTTCATGTGTTTACATTCATCTATTTTCATACGTTTTTGTACGCACGTCTATGCAGGTGTGTGCTTTGATTTGTGCGACGGTTGTCGTGAAAGCAGCGGACTCTGTTCACTCAATCCATCCTGTCTCACGCACACACGCACTGTCTTTACGCACGCCCAAATAAGCATGTCAATGGGGTTCCTAATGGAAGAAGGGGCGCCCTTGGTGTGGAGGGGCCTCATGGTGATGTCAGCGGTGGAGAGACTTATCCGGAAGGTGAGCGACGAGATGCGTGGACGGGAACGTGGAGACACGGTCGTAGAGATACGTGGAACGCGAGGGAGCGGATATACAGAGGCACGAGACACGGGGAATGAGACACGGACATGGAGACACAATCATGCAGAGAAGCATGGGAGGGGGGCGCATAAGGAAACACAAAAGTAAAGACACGAAAACTTGGAGGAAGACACTTGGGGTCGCATAGACTTGTGCACGTAGACAGAGATAAACATGGTGCCATAGAGCAACACACAGAGACATAGCTTCACATAGTCCCAGAGACGAATATGTGAATCTGGAGACCAGGGGATGAGCCACACAGCAACTGTCGCACATGGAAACATGAGAAGAGACAGTGTTGGCAGTTGTATTCAAGGAATGGTGTAGTGTGGTGAGTCAGTGGTCGCTGTCGATGCGGGGATGTTGCAGGTGGCGTGGGGGGAACTGGAATACCTGGTTGTGGATTTGCCTCCTGGAACCGGCGATGTGCAGCTCTCCCTCTCCCAGCTGCTTCACCTCCAAGGTGACGTCAGCAGCTTTACCCAGCAAACCACACGCATCACCACACCGCACTTACTACCAAAGCCCACGCACCACCATACCGCGCTTACCGAATCACTTGGTGTTTCCATGACTTGGTGTCCCTATCTCACTGCATCCGTGTCCGCGTGCCTCCATATCCCCATATTCAGTGTCCCCTTGTCATCATTGATTTTGCAACCCCATGACTCCGTGTGTCCACGTCCTCATGAGTCAGGGTTCCAGAGACTCCATGATCCTTTAACTGTGTGTGACTGTGACTTTAATTCAACGATTCCCTGATTCGGGGCAGCACGGTGGCTCAGTGGGCAGCGCTGTCGCCTCATAGCAAGAAGAACCCGGGTTCGAATCTCGACTTGGATGCCTTTCTGTGTAGAGTTTGCATGCTCTCACCGTGTCCGCGTGAGTTTTCACCGGGCACTCCGGTTTCCTCCTACAGTCCAAAAAACATGCTGCTGCTTAGGTTCATTTGCTTACAGACTAAATTGCCCGCAGTGCCTGGTGATGGACTGGCGTCCCATCGTGAGCATATCCCTGCCTTGCGCCCTGCGTCTGCCGGGTTAGGGTCCGGCTCACCGTGACCCTGTACAGGATTAAGCGGTTTCTGACAATGAGATGAGACTCCCTGTTTCCACCTCCCCGTGTGCCCGTGTCTCCGTAGGTGCCGTCATCGTATCCACGCCCCAGGACCTGGCGTTGATGGATGCGAGGCGCGGAGCTGAGATGTTCAAGAAAGTGGACGTTCCCGTGAGATGATGTCGGGTCACCAGACACAGACACGTGCCGATTGGCACATGTGCAGGGACACCGGAATGCGCAAAAGCACAACGTGGCACAGGGTCATGGGAATCGAGTGACAAGGAGAGATGGAGGCACAGGGTTATAGAGAAGCATAGGTAGACTTGGACACAAATATAAATAAGAAGACAGCGACTCGGACATAATAAAAGACTGTGACATGCAGACACACAGACGTGGGCATAGAGACTCACAGGGTGCAAAAGAGAGAAGGATGCTCGGTTAACCCATGAGACCTGGGGGGTGTGCCTTGCAACCTTCTGCCAGACAGCATTCAGTACCTCACCTGGTCTCACAGTGCACGGCAGAAGCGCAGTGATGTAACCACCACAAAAGTAATAAATGGCCGCTGTGCGTTTCCGTGCCCGTGTTCCTTTGGGGAACGGTTGTGTAGCGGTGAATAATGAGCCTGGTGACCCAAGTTCTATTCTCGCGCACTGCCAGTACCAGTGACCATGGGCCTCTGCTTGGCCGACTCGGCTTTAATCGAGTACCTGGTGTGATATGTAAACATTGTCACTCGGGAGAGAAAGACCTCCGGGTGTTGTGCTGGACACTCTCTTATGTGCTGTGCCGGCCTTCTTTGATGTTCTTTAACAACACTTGCCTCAACAGTGTCTTAAAGCTAGAATGGGGCTCTTCATCCGTGTTCTTGTGTGTGTGTTCCTACGTGTTCCTGGGTGTTGACACCCAGGTTCTGGGAGTGGTCGAGAACATGAGTGT
The DNA here is from genome assembly GCA_036362905.1 of Mordacia mordax. NCBI lineage: Eukaryota > Metazoa > Chordata > Hyperoartia > Petromyzontiformes > Petromyzontidae > Mordacia > Mordacia mordax. The sequence continues at coordinate 19,898,150 of JAZEWT010000005.1, forward strand.
GTTCACGTGTCCCGCGTGCGGACATCACACGCACATATTCGGCACCAACGGGGCAAGGCAGATGGCCACCAGCCTCGGCCTCCGCTTTCTGGGTGAGCAATGGCTGATGTGAGCTCGCTCGGCATCTTTATAATACATTGTCGGCGGTGTGCTGTGTTGACCGGTGGCGTGTGATGCGTTGCGATGTCGAGCGCATGCAGTGCGGTGTTGTCGGGTGGCGCGCGGCGCGCCGACCGACGTACTGTCACGCGTTGTTGGCTGTACGCAGGCGAGGTGCCTCTGCACGTCAATATCAGGGAGTCATCAGACAGCGGGAAGCCGATTGTCATCTCGAAACCGGGGAGCCCGGAGGTGAGAACACACTGCTATGCGTTGCTTGGCAGACAGGTGGTCTTCATTACAGTGCACCATTATTGCACAGCCCTAAATGGGATTCCTCTGCACTGGAACGCCGCTAATCCGACTGAATGGCTCTTCCCGGGCATAAAAATACGTAAATTATACTACCCAGTCTGGGTGACGAATAGAGATGCACATTCTCCATTGCCGCACTTGAGCAGGGGAATGCCCTATTGACTGCATGCTACAAATATGGAGATTGATGAAAATTAATTTTTAAACTAAACGACGGCCATTACATTTTGCCTGTAAGGATCAGTTACTGTAATCACTGTCTGGTCGTGCACATTTAATGCAAATGTCAGCATTCGGCTAATGGCTAGGAAAGGGAAAGGACGAACAGGAGGAAACAGATGCGACAATAGAAATTAAACTTCCTTATGCCATTGCAAGGCGCTGGTGGGCGAATCCTTATCTGCCTGCCTGCCTGCTGAATAATGTTGCAGTGTATGCCTGATTTGATTGATGTGCACACTCTGCGTGGTTGTGTGGTGTGCCCCAGGCTGATGCTTATCTCACGATTGCCAAGGAAGTTATCAAGAGCCTTGGAAAATTGCAGACGTGACCACTGGGCTGACGACCATAATGGGTGGTGATTAGGGCTGGATTGGCCCACTGATCAACCAGTAATTTGCCCATTAAGCTGGTGCTGGAGGTGGTCCATACCTTTGCCCCATGTCTCATCAGTCAACTACCACTACCATAAGCAACAACACACTGCCTGTGCGACCCGTGACTCAGCCATTGCAACAGGAGATGTATAAGAGGGGCCCCTCCAGGTTAACTCATAGGGCTTCAAATGTTACATAGTACCATCCATGAATTTAAGCTGGAAGGAATTTAGGGGTGGCAACACCTCACTTCAAACAAGTGTATTCCGTTTGCTAATTTAGTATTAAAAGGTCATTCTATACAAAAAAAAGAGTTGTATGCTGGTTTCTGTTTGTGATGTGTCAACTCTGAGAGTGAATCGAGTGATAATTTCTAGAGTTTTCTCAGGACAGAATCCTTTGACAATCTGGAGAATGAGCATTAGAATCCCTGTGCTCATCAGTACCGGATCGGGAATCCATTTAAGGCATGCCATAGCTGGAAATGCAGGCTATGTGACCCAACCAACATCGCCTTGCCTGCAAGAGGATCTTACCAATGAGATGGTATTCAATTCCTATCAAGGGTCTTTTCTCACACAATCTAGCCTGGTTAAGCCAGGATGGACTAGGGCCAGCCTGAATGTTTTAAACTGGCGAAGATGTTCCGTCCGATGGGTCTGGGTTTCGCAAACATAGCAAAGAGGCCATAACCATGGATAATATAACGTGGAGTTTCATATGGAGCAACAGACTACTGACTCTGCGACAGATTCTGACACACACCCTTGTGCTGTCATGCATTTACAATGATACACGCGTCAGAGTTTATAATAGCGTTACTAATGCTTACAGTTTACCAAATTTTATTTAAAGCCATAACTGTGCATAAGCTCTAACCATTGTCATTGTCATTAATGTCATACAATACATGCTGCCACGTGAGAATGAAGTCTTAACAGTTGAAACTTAATGCATATTAGAAAAACTTTTAAATATAATACAGTATATACAAATTGAATGCACTACATATATCCTGATGACGGAAACCTTAAAATGTATTTCAATCCTCTAAACATGGAATCATGTCGCACTGCTGTGCCGCCAGCAGAGGTCAATGCAGAAAAATTATACTATGTGCCGACGTCTGTGCAACCTCCCTTCACTGCCTTCAGCAAGTGACATGAGAAGCATGCCTGCTGTCCCGTTAAAGCGAACAGTGTGCACAGTCAGTAGTAAGCTATTCCTTTTAACCAATACCCAGTTTCAGGTCAAGCGGTGAGTCACCTTAAGCCACAGCTACCATTTGGTGTACCCTTTCAAATGAGTTGAAATGGGATCAGATGACAACTGCTCAGTGACACCCTGGTGTATAGGAGGTCGCAATGTGAAATTAACGTTACCAAGGCAAAGTGGACGACTGGTTGAAGTTCGTGACAATTTTATCACGACTATTACAACAATAGCACGTGTCCCTTGCAACGGGCATGCGCAGGCACTGCACAATTATTTACCAAAAATAACCAGTGTGCTTGATGGGCGAAATAATGAACACCTGGTTTAGGAAAATGACTCAAGTTTTCAGACGTTTTTATGCGCATCGATACAATATGATACTAAAAGCCTATTGTAAATACTGTAACAAAAAAAATACAAATGTAATGTTACAGGCTAACTTCCAGCTCTCTGAATCTATATTACTTTTAAAAATCAGTTGGATGATGGTCCTCACACCATGCGAGTTATGGGGGTTGACGAATTTTGCTTCACTCCCCACAATGTTTTAAGCGAGACGGTCGCCCATGTTTCCGGGATAGGCTCCGGATTCACCGTGACCCTATATAGGATTAAGCGGTTTCAGATAATGAGGTCGCCCATCCAAGCATCAAGGTTCAACCCTGCCTCGTTTACAAGCTCTGACAAGACAGGACTTATTCAAGGTGATGTAGTTGTGGGCTTAACTACTTTATTTACATATCATTTAAAAACTCGCGGTTTTTGTTAAGATGCTGGAAAACAAATGTCCTCTCTGCCAAATGATTTAATCTCAACAAATGGTAAGCGTTTGCAAATTCAAACAAGATTACTAACTGTATACAGCAAGTTAATCTTTGCAAATATGCACTCCAGCACTTCTTCTAATGTCATGGTTATCCCATCATTTTTTTACTTTACAAAATAACTTTTAATTATACTTAAAAACAGACCTTAAGCATACACAAATAAAAACAACTATGTTCGAGCAATTTTGAAAAATGACCATAATGAGAAATGCTCTCCAAAGCCACTCTTTTAGGACAGCCGTGATGAATGTTTCTCCCCTTTGCAACTTTTTGCCTTCCACAAAGGCATCAGGTGTTCTGAAGAACAGCTGTGGAGAGCAATTCTCATACAGTGAGCTGTGAAACCCTACATAGCTACAATATATTTTGTTCTGACGCTGGTTAGAGCACTCAACACTCAAAAATATATCGACCTGAAATCTCAGTGTGGGATCAAATCAGTCTCGCTTCCTTCTGGGGCAGATTAATTACCACACTGAGAGTTCAAGAATCGTTGGTCTGGCAGGAAAACAGCCCAATTCATAGGAATGTGGGACATCTAAAACTAGCCTTGGGTTATCAGTGGCAGCATTGAGTGTCACCCTCTTGCTCGCTTTATCACGGAGAGAAATTTAGACTTTGTTACAAGATGAAATGTCTATGAAAAGCCATGATAACAGCGTCCGCGCTACACATATAGGTCGTTTTCGCGCGAGTGGTTTCGCGAACGCCTGGGCCGGTCTGGCTGGGGCTTCGGCGCAGGGGGCGGCTCGCTCTGACACAGTGCCGTTGATGGCTCCGACACCCGGTAACTGCTTTTGGGTGACCGCGTCATGGGCATGGCCCTTTCGTCAACGCTGCGCTCGTTGGCGGTGCGTGCCTTCCTATTGTGTCGCTGCAAGTGGTGCAGCTTCAGGGCCGCGAACACAAAGCTCACGGCATACAGGATACCCAGGATTATGCCGAACAGTGCCGTGGCGGCATCCCCGCCCTGCACAGAGCAGTTCATCCACGTGTATCCGCGCCCAGCGTAGACCTGCTCGCGCTGCTTACACGTGTCCGTAGCGTTCACGTTGATGACCACTGTCAGGTAGAGGGCCACACCAACCACGCTGATTATACTCGCCACTAAGGAGAACACCAAGTCGCCGACCATCCACCCGAGCGAGCCACGCAGGCCCTGCTTCGTGCCGCCCACGAGCGTGCCGAGCGTTAGGCCAAACAACGCGATGCACACGGCCACACCGCCGTACACAGCCGGCGTGCGCATCTGGCTGTAGGCTCTGTCGAGCTCCTGCACCTTCTGCATCTCGGTGCCCTCGAAGGGGCTGTAGGGCATGCTGTTTATGCTTGATGAGCCCAGGTTGAGGCCCCCCATGGCCGTGTAGCCTGACGTGGAGGCCTGGGAAGCCGCCACGCAGACGAGCGTCATCAGGCTCACCAAGATCTCCGCGAGTTTCAGGATTCCTGCGGGCGAGGGATGAGGTACACGTTATGAATACGACTCGTGGTCTGCACGGACATCAGATGAAAAACTGTTTGCTGCACCTTCTGTCTGCGGTTGAAGTCACCTCAATCAGCATTGGCTCTGTGCAGCACTTCGTGACCCTGGGGTGAAAAGTATTATGGAAATGCAATTATTGTTGTGTTCTTTAATATTATTACTTATTATTCAGCAGACACCCTTATCCAGTGTAACTTGTTTTTATTGTAGAGATTTGAGGACACCACAGAGAGGCGAGGGGAAGGCATCCATGCATTCAGCTGGTGCCCACATTTGCTGGCGTCAACATTTGCCAATGAATTAATGAGTATTTTTTTTTTTAGATGTGGGAGGAAACAGGAAAACCCAGAGGAAACCCGCACAGAATAGGGGAGAACACACAAACTCCATACAGAAACACACCCGAGGCGGGAATCAAACTGAATGAATTTTGTGTTTAACCGTACTGGAGTGATGTAGGTTTTCATGGCTCGATGTATGATGATTGCTTCCAAAAGCTGCTCTATCGTTTTGCTTCACACGTTGGAGGCATCCTCCAAAGTGTAAGGCAAAACGTCGCGAAGGAGAGAGGGGGAGTGATCGACGCAGTTATCCCGAAAGCGCAGCTTTTAAACATACTGACTAAATATGACAAAAGGCTTAACTGTATCTATGTCATCTCATCTCATCTCATTGTCAGAAACCGCTTAGTCCTGTACAGGGTCGCGGTGAGGCGGAGCCTATCCCGGCAGCACAGGGTGCAAGGCAGGGATATATTAACGATGGGACGCCAGTTCATCACCGGCACTGCGGGCAATTTAGTCTGCAAGCCAATTAACCTATGCAGCAGCATGTTTTTTGTACTGTGGGAGGAAACCGGAGTGCCCAGCGAAAACCCACTTGGACACGGGAAGAACATGCAAACGCCACACAGAAAGGCATCCGAGCCAAGATTGGAACCCGGGCCCTTCTTGCTGTGAGGCGACAGCGCTACCCACTGGACCACCGTGCCGCCCGCTGTGTCAATGTATATTTGTTATATTGAAAGAGGTGTCACTTGAAAGCTTACAATATGCAGTTGATGCAAAAACATATTGTGAGCTTGCATGCTCTAGATGCGGGATTCCTGCGACACAGATAAGCATTAGGTCATTAGGTTGTATCGTGACCTTATTCAGAACAGGGAAAAAGCAACCAAATTAAGCAACGACAGCTGTGAGTTGGACAGTGTCTGCAAACCGCATTGTGAAAATTGAGAGCAATTGAATACAAAATACCCTTAAGAGGGCCAGGCTAATTAATTAGCCCTTTTTAACATCAGAAATATCGATGACATTTTTCAGTGAAATGTGGAGCGCTCTAGCAGTGCAATTATTATTATTATTATATTCTAAAGCAAACAAAAGTCAAAACGTCTCGCTTCTCAAACGACCCTTAGGGCGGCACTCGTCACCATTTTTGTGGTCCGCAGCCAATGGTAGGATTTGTGAACTTTATATCGGGAAATAAATAACACCGTTTAATAAACACAAAGTGGTGCTCATTTGAGAAAGCATGGAGGGATGATGGGCTAAGCGAACCCAGTCTAATGATACACACTCCTACCACACCTAATGTGATGAGAGGCACATCATCTCAGACATCTCATCACATCCGGTGGCACTGATTATCTTTCAAACTCGTCCATTGCAATGCCATTCTTCGACTTTTAACTAACACCGCCCAACGTGTACAAGCATTGATAGTGACAGACGCATCTGTGCCCTGAAGAGTTAAAACTTATCAACGTCTACACGACACCAATATGTCAGTAATGCTGCAAGAAAAATCTCATGAAAGCACGTACCAGATAGTTAGTTTCTGCCTCACTTAATTGAACACCGAAGCTCTAACGATGCCTCCCTGTGATGCGTCTAATGCACAACAAACCAGTTTTACGTGACTTTACAGTGGGCATGACTCCAACAATATGCGTTACGTAAGGTCGTGCATTTGTATGGACCTTGCACACGAGCCCAATGTTGTGCCTAGAACACCGAGACGGCCAGACTCACAATTCTTAATTATGAACGGCCGAAGTGAGAGACTTGATAACTCGCACAAATGTGCTTGTCCTGAAATTGTGCTCTTGGTCATGCTGATAAGAGATTAAACGCATTTGTGCATCGGTGATGGCACACAAGCACATATAAGACTCAATGTATTTTCTGCCACAGATTGTTATGCGAGAGTCAAACTAGCACTTTAATTCTCAAAGCTACAATATAGCCACATTCAGCACAAAACCAAATTCAATACATATCTATACAGCCATTCGTGTCTGAGATGAAACTATCAACTCAATACACTTGCGCTTAATAATAATAATTGCATATATAGAGCGCTTTTCACCTGAGGGTCACAAAGCGCTGCACAGAGCTGCGGTGAGAACTGTAACATGTGTGGAATGCTATGGTTAGAAAACAAAACATGATGAGCAGCTTCCAATATAGCATCTCAGCAGTGTGGCTCAGCACTGGCTTCTGAGCCACCCGATGGACAATGTAGGTGCTTTCCTGAGAATTGCGTTTGGAACTGAAACTATTTGAATGGAATGAAAACACCCCAAATGTTGTGAAGACAAGAGGCTTCTTGTACTGGCACAAGAAACATGTCACCAATAATCTTAGCAATAAGAGACCTCTGAACAAAGTTCAAAATAGAATCTAAAATCATATTTACAACATTACAAAATTTATTCGGAACACATTTGCAACTGTAAATGACGATTTTAGACAACCATATATAACATTAACATGTGACGTCATGACATAAAAAACTGTTGATGAGGCCTCATAGGATCGATGCTTTCTTTGGCTCGGTGTCCATAAACGATGCTGTTAATATTCATTTGATCTCCTAAATGTCTCTTACAGCATCCAACCAATCATGAACTTGCTTTCAAGTATCTTTCCTTTTTTTTGTTGCCACTCTCTTACTAGTCTTGACCACTGGGATCATTCCTCATGGTGACGCATTCTGCCCCATCCATTTTATTTTCATGACACTTAATATTATGGTCAACGTTCGCCAATTTTTGTAATAGATTCGAGATGGAAATATTTTGTAAAGCTCAGCGGGTATCAACATACGACCAATATGTTACAGGAATTGAACACAAACCACATCCATGTACATGTCCTCTAATAATAACAATAAAAATATTTGCAATTCTAGAGCGCTTTTCACCCAAGGGTCACAAAGCACTGCACAGAGCTGTGGAGAGAACGGCATGTCAACAACATAAGAGTAGATCTCATCTCATTGTCTGAAACCGCTTAATCCTATATTGGGTCACGGTGAGCCGGAGCCTATCCCGGCAGACACAGGGCGTAAGGCAGGAATACACCCGACGACGGGACGCCAGT
>JAZEWT010000005.1:19911233-19929123 GCA_036362905.1 Mordacia mordax
CACCGTGACCCTATATAGGATTAAGCGGTTTCAGATAATGAGATGAGATGAGATCATCAGGGGGATCCGGGACACGCGGCAGTGACGTCTGCAGGAATAATCCTCAACGAGACGTCCGAAGAACGTGTTACACGCTTGGAACAAGATCACCCGCGGTTATTTAAACGGGTGTTAAATAACAACTGCACTTTTCGAGAGCGCTTTTTCACCCGAGGGTCACGAAGCGCTGCGCGATTGATTAGTCACGTACACGAGAATACGCAAGTATTGTGTTCGTGACTAATCAATTGTGGAACTATTGTGGGAATGTCGATGATTTGCCATTCTTATGTCGTTGTTGTCGACTCGCCGTTCTCTTCACAGCTGTGTGCAGCGCTTTGTGACCCTCGGGTGAAAAGCGCTCTGAAAATTATTATTATTATTATTGCCCGAAACGTCTGCGTGCGTGGCGACGTCACGTCCGCCCGGCCTTCCCTATCAAAACCGAGGCGTGCGGAGACTCGACCGGACCCGTGACGCCACCGCGCACGCGCTCGGCCGCGTGCGCGATGACGTCGTCGCGCAGGATCATCGGAGCGTAGGGCCACAATGGCGGAATGCGACGCCCAGGGCGATTGGTAAAAGATCGGGCGGGCGGCGCGCGCGGGATTTTCGTGACTTTGCGGAGAACTCGGCGCGATGGTCGCCCGCCCCCAGACGCGCGACAAACTCGCCGGGGCAAGCAAACTTTAAAGTTATAATTACCAAGTGACTCCTCCGATCACTTCCACCGCTACATTTTCCACATCGCTTAGGAATGCCTCGAGTCGGTGGTCTCGTCGCCATTGGTCAGGCTGTGGCATGTGACTGTCACGGGCCAATGGCGAGCCGTCTCTTGTGCGTCTGCTTGGCGCTCTCAGCCAATGGGCGCGATTGTTTCTTTCCGCCTACTTAAGCGAACTATGAAATGTAATTAGATTTAATTGTAAATAAGCGTATTTAATGACGGGGGCGAAGATAACCGCAAATAGCCGTTACCAATGTTTTTTCGCCTCTTAGTCATCGTTTAAATGCAATTGAACATGGTAATTGAATCGTTTGAGATTATGCGTGGATATTACGACTCACCAATTGCGGCCTATGCAACGCTACCGACGGAGGCGAGGCGATTCCGGCTGCGAGATTAGGCGAGAGCGGGGGTAACCCGGGGAAACGTCGCCTTGAACTTGCGTTGGCACAGAGTGGTTTGCGATGTCTTTAGCGTCTTATGATCATCTCGACAGATCATCATCATTACCGTCTTGGCATCCGGTTTTTGTGAACGCCGTATAAAAGTGAAAATTTCACTTGCGTCCTCGAAGTCATTTCCACGTCATCCCGTCGTAGCAGTAACGTAAACAGCCTTTCAGTATTTAATTATGGCCTTGTTCTAAAAACATTCTCCCCGTGGGTCAAAACAAAAAAGTATTATTTTTGTGGTGACTGTGCAGTTGTTTATGCGGGCGACAAGCAGATTTTTGTGAAATCTCTGAAGCGCGTCGTCTGCTGTAAAGTTGACGTTAAGAGATTGTGACTTCTAGAGTAGATCACTGCTGCTGCACATCACGACACAGCGCTCGATCGTTAAGTACAGTTTGTTACGTGCGCCCACCTTGCCTCGGTTTTCAATCATTTCCCACTGCAGTGCTTGTTAGTAAAAGTTTTGGACAGTGAGCTTTGTTGCTGTAAAACACGGATGCATCGTTGGTTTGCGCCATTTGTGCGATAAGCGGTTGAAAACAACGTTAACGAGGTGGAAAAACGTATAGCTCTGCGACGAAATTTAATATCGCTCCACGTAAGACATCTACATTATCACCACGGAGTCGGTACCATCAATGAGCTGGAGAAGGATCTGCATTAACCCCCCCCCTCCGAAACCTTACACCTAAGCAGGCTTCAGTTTCCAGAATGGTTCAAGCACATTAAAACAGTTGTATCATCTTCTGTTACTTAAAGGACTGTAGAATCTAAAGGAGTTTTACGCGTCTCCATACAAAACAACCATATTAACTGTCCTGACTGAAATGCCTCCGCTGCGCTGAGATGTTTAATTTGCTTACAACTCCCTGTTGCACAACTGCTGGAAAGCGCTCCATAGCTCAACGGGTCCTTGCAGCTTAAATAAGTACTGACTGACAACCGAAGCACTGAAACATGGACATATTGATATTTTAAGTTTGCCCACAGATTATCGTTTCTTGTGCTGGTGTATGCCATTATCGTGAGTTGTGATTTACTTCAGTGTGGCTGCACCTTTGGTCTTATATGCTTGGTGATTATATGCATGGTTGTGCGGTATGCGTGTTTGTGAATGTTAATTCAGTATTCTTTCGGTGTCAGCAAGTAGTAGAAACTTGTGTGAACATAATTGTCTAATTTAGAACTTAATATTTTTATTGCGGTTAATGGTGGGTTGTGGTGGTGAATGTTGTGTTTGATGTTTTTTCTGGTTATGTATGTAAAGTTACTCTGGTAACTCACACAAATATAAGCAGGAGCTATTCTAATAGCTCATTGATACAGGTGTATAATAAGTTGCCCCGACCAAATTAGTGGGGGTTTTTTTTAGAAAGCACTTTGTGCAGTTATTGCAGTGCAGTCTTGTAGAGGTATAAATGGATGCTTCACTGATTGAAAACGCATGTTGTTCTGTAGGTTAACGGAGCTGGAGGAGTTACTTTCAGGTGGAGCAGGGATAGATGTGGAGACGTTGAAAAGTCTCCTGCATGGACACCCGGTGCCTACTCATCTTCGTGCCCGTATCTGGCAGGTATGCATCTACTCGTTGCAATACAGCTATAATAATAATCATTGCATTTATAGAGCGCCTTTCACCTGAGGGTCACGTAGCGCTGCACGGAGCTCCATCAACTCACATAAGACACGTTCACTGCCACACACATCTGCAAATTATCATAATCCACCATATGCACACACTTTTCAATGTCCTATACTACACTTTTAAATGACCTCCATATTCAAGTGATCAGTGAGGGTATTGTATAGGTTTTATACAATAATAATAATTGCATTTCTAGAGCAATTTCACCCGAGGGTCACACAGCGCTGCACAGAGCTGCGGAGAGAACGGCACATCAACAACAACGACATCAGAACGGCAAATCAGCAACAATAACTTTTTTGGGTGTTTTTTTTTTACAATTCTGAGCTGTGGAGAAAACGGCATGTCATCAACAACATCAGGACAGTTCAACAATAAAACAACTTGCTTTATATAATGGGTCAGCGTCAGCAAAATTTCTATAACTAATGTTTCGCACTATGAACAATTGTATAGATCGTTGCGGTTCTGGGTTATAATGATTTATCACTTGGTCTCCTCTTTGTGATATGTCTACAGGCATGCCTGGGTGTGCGTGGGACAGCAGATGCACTAGCCTCGTGGGATGGGGTATGTGATCTCCCTGAGCAGGAGACCCTTCATGCCGACTGCGAGAGGCTTATTGGTACGAACCTAACCATTCGCGGCAACTTTCTCAAATATGGCCTCCCCAATTCCCAACTCCTGTGCAAGAGTAGTGAGTGTAACTTGATGTGATTGTGTTTCGCCAGTGCAACGTGGTGTGGGTTGGTGTGTGCACCCAGCTTCCCTGCCTGATGTCGAGGACAAGGGCTCGCTTCTAAGCCTGGCGGAGGATGTGCTCACGTTCTGCGTGAAGTCACGCGGTGTGCGGTACGAGGAAGGATCCAGTCTCGTGCATCTGCTCGGGCCACTGCTCGCACTCAACATGACGCGCGCGCACACCTACGGCTGCCTGTACGCCCTGCACACAAAGTACACACCCAGGTACGCTGGAAACTGCTCACACACACACGCTCGGGTGAGCCTGCCGTGCGTCTATATTCTGGAGTTAAATGAAGAAGCCCGCAGCACACTGTGCCTGCTAAAGGCTTAAGACATGAAATGTACAACACACAGCCTGACATGAAAAAACCCACCTTGTCAGATGAGGGCCTTTTAAGATATTGTCACAGTCACTTCTGTAGTTACTTTAATAGCATTTATTGTCTGCCCTATAAAAAATACTTGTTGTACGCTAATAAAATGGTAATGTTTGAAGATTAGAATTGGAATAATCTAAATCAAACAAAAAATACCCTTTGAATACTAATGGATATTTTTTTGTAGTCACTGGTGATGAGACCGGGACCGTCAGGTCAATATATTAATCCTAATTATTTTTACAGCACATTTCACTCAAAAGCGAAAGGCACTTTATGGCGTAATCATGGGTTCAAGTTTTATTATGGGTTTCTGGCTGCTGGCATTCTAACTGAGGATCTCAATGGTGCCAGCACAGAGCACTAGCATTGTATTCACTCTCCAAAATATCTGATCATGTTACAATAATCTGCTTCTGATTAATGGATGGGCCAGTGTACACTGACCACGAACGTGGTGTGTGATGTCCAGGGACGGCGTACAGGCCGTGCATGCACTGCGCTTGCTGCTGCAGTACCACGAGCCGCGGCTGTGCTCTTTTCTGGAAACCAAGAAGCTTTCACCCGATGCCTTCGCACGCACCTGGGTGCGTGCGTGCCCGTGCATCACATAAGCACACACAGACCACATGCTGAAGCGTGCAAACATGTAAGCACACATCTCAGTAACCAAAAAACAACTCACACTTCAACATGACACATGTCGTTCATAAACACTGATATATTTATTACACATTAACCTTAAAAGAGCTTGTGTGCGTCCATGTGTGTTGTTTTGTTGGGCTTAGTATATATTTAATGTATTAGTGTCTGAAGTAATTAGATACATTCTTCAATCTGTGTATTTCTGTTTGTGTCCTATTCCTATTTTTCATGATGTGTGTCATGTGCACGTGCATTGATGCAGCTGGACAGCTTGTTTGCAAGCGTCTTAACGGTTCCCGTTGCTGTAACGATGTGGGACATGATCCTGCAGCTGAACGACCCCTTTCTCGTGTTCTTCCTCATTCTCGTCATTCTCGTCAATGCCAAGTACGTGCAGCACGCACTGTTTACAGCACGATCGTGCAAGATAGAACACTCGACCGAATGAATGTACATTGCACAGGAATAATAATACCCTGGACTCATTTCACTCCAGTAAGTCTCTGGAGACTTGCTGGAAAGAATTGAAAAGCACACCTTTCTAGTGAATGTTAGCAAAACTTTACAGTAATCACGAACATTACACTAACTAGGACTCTGGCATCGATGACAGTAGCAGAACTCTTTAATCGTGGACGTTTGTCTATATTATTTCCACGTGACATGGTAATTCCAGGCATACAATACCAAATGCATATATGCGGCTCCATCACCATGGTCGAGGTTTTCAAATCTCATATTCTCATTCCATTGAGTAGGATTATTGCACTCTGCATACAGTGCAAAAGTATATATGTTATATAGTATGTTGGTTACAATAAAGCACTTGTGTGCTTGATAGAAACCTTAATTATTTTAATAATTATTTTGTCCACTATATTGTGTGAACTGTTGAATTGTGACTGTTTTTGCCCATAATAAATAATTCACTTTATTTCACATCTTTACCCATAACCTGTTCCTATTGTAGAGTTGTGTTAATCCCTACTCGACTCTAATCACAGTATGAAGAATCCCCAATCTGTGTGGCATTCCCTGAACACCACCGTTGTGCAATATCTCTTAGTTGTATATAAACGAATTATGACCTATTGGTGTAGATTTTTTTAAAAACTCAACACATTTGTCAATGTAATGTATGTATAGATACTGAGATACCTTTAAAACCTTCAGTTCTCTGGCAGTTAAATGTTTTTTATTGAAATTGCGGTTATATTATTTTTTAAATCCTAAATTTGAAATTGCACAATTCATATATGAGTGTTGGCTTTCACAGTATTGTGGGTGGTCGTCCCACGATGTTCTGTGTGTTGGTGTGATGATGTTATAATGTGTGTTGATTTACACTTTACTCTGACTACGGTTATCGGATTAGGTGAGAGTGCGACCATGTCCACGAGTGGTAATTAGGATTTGACCTTTGCATACACATCCCTTAGGTCAACTCGGACTAAGAAATGCATTTTGGCAAGATTACATGAAACAAAAGATTGAAAATTACCCTCAATTTTCGATAAACATTTCTGGAGATTTCTTCACTTAAGGTGTTATTTGCAACCTGGTGATGTGTGATCATGTGCTCACATTAGTATTGCAGAAGGAGACAGAGAAATTGTCTTGAACATACTAGCTATTATATCGTTTTTGTTATTCATTAATGTGGTTTTTGCTAGCAGCACTTGCCTTACTTCATCAGTTATTAAAGCTGTGAGAGGGGTATTTATATACATTATGTTAACGCTATGGGTATTTTTTGCCAGTATACATATATAAGATTACAACAGCTTTTACCGTATCTGGCGATTATGCAGGTGTTAAGATCTTAACACCTGCATAACACCTGCATAATTGCCAGATACGGTAAAACCTGTTGTAATCTTACATTATTATGTGTTTATAGTTTAAACGTCATTGTGAATATTATATAAAACTGTAGTGCAATGCATGGGTACCTTCACTTAGTGTCCATACTAGTGACAATTGCTTTTTTGTAACTTGATTAGGCAACCCACCAAGTCAACAGCATATTCTTTTGGCACCTGTTTATTTTGTTGATTATAGGATGAAATAGATCAGCTGATGTAGTCGGCACTAATGTGCCAAGACTGAATAGATGTGGTGTTAATCCACCGTACTTTTTTTGTATTACAGCTCTGATATCAGCAAAATAACGAGGAGTTATTTTTGTTGCAGGGAGAGTGTTCTAGCTCTTCAGGATGGAAGCCGAGAAGACATTTTAGGTGAGCTTGCATGTATATTGTTTTTGCAAACCCACTTATAGCTGTGGTGTTTAATTCAATATTATGCAGCGGCAGCATCTGAGGTTTCGTGAGGCTTGACGCAGTTTAATGCAGAATCATATTCTGAAGACTCACTGGCTTCAGTTCTAGATGTTCTTCGTTGAATGATTGCCTTGCTAATAAGAGTTCACCCTTTTGCTATGGATGGAAAAGTGTAGTCTTATTCATGGGATTCACGGGATAGACATAATTTTGGTGGTGTAGTGAAGGCTCATGACTCAACATAGATCACAGACCCAGATATTATTATTTAGAATTTTTTATTACACTGTTTGCCAAAGAAAGCCTCAGTCTTATGACTTTTTTTTCTAGGAGGAGCCTGCCAAATTTTGTAGTGGGGGTGATGATTACTCTTCTTCCAATTGAATTCTCTTCCAGATTTATTTTCAAATGTAGTGAATTTAGACTAAGATTTTGGTACGCAGTGGCCTCCTCTTGCAAACTTTTTCACAGAATGCTTAATGCCAACTGTGAAACAGATGGTGTGCAGTGTTGTTATCGTTAGTGCACCGGTTGTATAACTAGTGCTGCCGCTGGATTGGAAACCTCTGCAACAAGCATATAACACATTCTTGCTAGACCATGTCACGTAGGTAGAGATTCTAAAACAGGTGTTATGTGTGAGTGATATATAGTTTTACGGTCAGATGATTGAGGCAATGCAGGCGAATATGAGCAAATCATGTTTATAGAGTTACAAACACCTTAATATAATGATGTAGGTTTTCACGGCTCGATGCATGATGATTGCTTCGAAAAGCTGCTCTCTCCGGACAGCCGCGTCAATCGTCCCCTTTCCCTCCATCATGATGTTTCACCTCACATGTTAGAGATAGAGGTGAGAGATGATGCCTCCAACGTGTGAGGCGAAACATCGCGGTGGAGAGGGAACGATCGACGCGGCTGCCCCGAGAGAGCAGCTTTTCGAAGCAATCATCAAACCCCTTCATAGTTAAACATGTTGCTCTTGTGCACATGTGTGTGCATTACTTGCCCCTAAGCTACTGTTTATAAATGCTTCCCATGTGTCGAATATCCTAAAATAGCTAGCTGGGCTGACTAGTTTTTGAATTTCACTCAATTTAATGAAAAGCAATCTAATTCCAAAGGCATGATGTCTAATTTATAATATCACCCAGTAATATCTGTTTTGCCTCCTTTCGACAAACATAAAATCAGTACAAATGTTTAAGTTCATGTTAATGACATCCTCACATGACTGACTGCTGTTGCAGTAAGTAATGAAACCCATGTCCATGTGCTTTGCTGTGTTTTCGTTTTAATACAGTGTTCATCCCAGGCTCTTGTCTCCATACCTCCTTTTGCCTATGCCTCCTATGCCATCCCTGTATCTTCTACTCCTTCATGCTTTGTGGATCAATGATGTTTGTGCACTGTTCCTACACATCTCCATGTCTCCCTACAGCGCTCCTCCAAAAGGCTCCGTGTGGCTTGCAGGAGGATGACATTGAGGACTTCTGTTCCCTGGCACAGTACTACGTCTCTCGCACACCTGTCTCCTTCCGCAAGGTGTGTGCATCGGGTATGGTGCTTGCGGTGTGTGTGTGTTTGTGGAGTGCACCTCTTGCACATTTGAATAAAGTGGCACTTGATTTATTGACTGCCTGAATACACCTCTGGTCAGTATTTGAAGTCTTCACCTTCCAATGGTAAGCTAAACAATCTGCCCACAGTCAAGCATTCCAACCTTAGTGTCATGCGGGTACTCAGCGCAGTCCACAGAATACATCGCCACAATTTTTTGGAGCGTGTCTTGCAGATAGGAAAAAAACAGTGACCATATAAATCCTCTCAAGCACGATACAGACAAGCCAGATGCCTGCTTAGTGTGCTCTTGCCTTGTGTGTCTCACAAACCCGGTCTCTTAAAAGGCTGTATTACAGGCATACGTTACCACTTCTGTCACGCAGTGCTCTTAGTGTGCTGATGTTCATGGTGTTTGGCAGTATTTTTACGGTATTGCACAGGGGTGTGTAGCTATTTTCAAGTCGAGGCCACGTTTGTAATCTCCTAGCATCTCGGAATTCGCGAGATCATTGTTGCATCTGCCAACAAAGTGTGGTATCCTGTGCACGGTGAACAACCTAGCAGTGTTGTTCACTGGAATGTTCATCTTCCCCTGGTGCTCGCAGGCCAGTTAAACAATTACCGCAGACCGGACACGGCAACTTGAGCCCATAGGCCCAAGGTTAAACGCTCCTGGATTCGCCTGCAAATGAAAGTTGTGTTGCTTGTGTGTTGTGCGGTGTGCAGGAGTTCCAGGCTGTGTTTGGGGGATCGCTGGTTGCGGTGAGGGCTGCAGTAGGAGGAGGAGGAGGAACCTCACAGACCCTGTGCCTCCCAGTGAGCGCCTCCGAAATCCTCAATTCCAGCGCGCACACAAATGGGGTAATGTGCAGCACATCAAGAATACTAGACACTGCGCACTGCTATATTCACCACTGGGGTCCTATATGCAAGCTAGCTTGAGGAAAACCGCCCAAAACTGTTGTCAACTCACTGGCTTGTGGTGCAAAAATGTGTATCGCAACTATCAATAAGCTAATGTCATAAGCTCATCTCTGCAGTACCACACCAGGGGACTCTGACACAGGGGACCCTTACACAGGGACCGTTACACAGGGGATCCTTACACACACACCACTTTGGGCTTTGCATATCACACGATGCACAATCACAGTACCAACTGCTACAAGAAAATTCAGGATATATGTAAATCTTTTGTATCATCATCCTGCATTCGCTCACAATAACTAATGTTTTTGTATATTTAATCAAGAGCAGATTGACTAGATGCCGCAACAATCCAAGGGCACGTGCATGCTCCTAATCCATTTTGTTTTATTTTTACAACATTGGTCACATGCAGCTGCGTCGCGAATCTATGCGATGTGATACGTTAGCGCATCGTATCGGTATCGCACGTGGGTGACCGACACAACCTGTGACATAACGGCTTGAGCAGTGCGGTGAGATGGTGTGCAGTGTGTGTATTGCATGGTGGTGTTCTATGCCATGTATAAGTGTGGTCAGTGTCCTGTATGGCGTTGCTATTTTGGTGTGTCGTTGCAGGAGGGTGTACGGTTCTTTGTGGTTGACTGCCGTCCTGCTGAGCAGTATAATGCCGCACACTTGTCCACCGCTTTCCACCTCGACCCGCACTTGGTGGGTAAATCAGATCGCACAGTGGATGCATGCAAGTGGCTTTGTGTTGTGCATCGTCCGGACATGTCACTGGTGTAGTGATAATTTAATCTGGCAAGGTGGCGCTGTGGAATATGACATTGTTCATTATCATAGAGTTTTATGACGGCTCGACTTTGTAGAAATTCAACATTGGTCGTCTGATGGAGAAACGTAATGATGTAGGTTTTCACGGCTCGATGCAGGATGATTGCTTCGAAAAGCTGCTCTCTCGGGACAGCCGCGTCGATGGCTCTCCTCTCCTCGCGACGTTTCGCCTCACACGTTGGAGGCCTCACACGTTGAGGCGAAACGTCGCGAGGAGAGAGAGCCATCGACGCGGCTGTCCCGAGAGAGCAGCTCTTCGAAGCAATCATGATGGAGAAACGTCTCCTTATAATGGGAATATATTTTTTGTTCACTGGTTCTACACTGCCAATGGCTATTTGCTTATTGGTAGAAGGACCCTGAAAACTTTATAGAGATTCAGTTCACAGTATATAACTGGTCTAACAGCATGTAACAGTGGTATTATGTTGTAACATCAGTTGGAGAGTGTGTAAAGGTCTTCTCATATTTCTACAGTGGGGGTCTTTCCATAGTGTAACCACATCACACAACATAGTACTGATTTAATCGTGCCTGGACTGATGATGGGCCGAGTCAACTATTGAACAAGGTTTTGACTTCTCAAACTTAAGGATCAAGGGCTCGAATAGCTGCCACTACAATCTGGATTATATTCCTGTCTAATGGTTATTGATAATTAGTATTAGCGTAATGCTAGCCTATAGTGTTTTAGTTTGTCTGAATGCACAGCCATTGGTATTGATATAGGTATTTTCAGCTTGATGTATTAGAATTGCTTTTAGAAGTGTTCTTTTGGAATAGCTGTGGCAAGCATTTCTCCTCTGTCCTTCCTGATGTTTAACCTTCCATGTTTGAGACATCGTCTGGCTCTGAAAAGTTGGCTCCAATGTGAGAGGGTAAAGGTTGAAATGGAGAGAGGAAAAACACCACAGCTGTCTATTGAATGAAAGTCTTGCACAGCCCTTGTCAATCCACCACCGGATGAGGCCCTTCCCATGCCCTAGAGGTTATTCGACCACGTTTCACGGTGTTCTTCAGTGTGAGTTGGTGCCTGGGGAGCACACATGTGGAAACAGCACAATAACAACAAGGATTATTTATGCAGTGTTTGGCTGGTAGTGTAGCCTGTTTTATGCATGTTGGTCACCCAACATGTTGAGTCCAGGTTCTGCTCAGCTTGTGAGATCTGATGAGATAGGACGCGTTGTGCTCACTGGGTAGCGACCGTGTTGGTTGCAACGCAAGTTAGTCTGCGTTGCGACCGTACGCGACGTCCGTTAACGCTACCCCGTCGGCATGTCACGGTACGCGATGCGGCGGTGCAGATGCTGCAGAACCCGTCGGAGTTCGCCGTATCCGTGCGGGCGCTGCTGGAGGCGCAGGCGGTCGCCATGGCGACGGGCTCGGTCGCCGGGGGTGAGCACCTGTGCTTCATGGGCTCCGGTAATCGTGGAGACGATGATGAGATGTACCTACACATGGTGCTTGCTCACTTCCTGCAGGTGAGTCCACGAGCATTTGTAGGTGTTGCATGTGGAGTGTGTGATTCAGGGTGTTCTGTGTTGTCAGCGGGTGTTTAGAGTGTTGTGCAGTGTCTTCTAATTTGAGTTGTGCCTCGTGTTATTTATCAAAGTAAAGGTGTAATGATTGTGAGCGTCAAAGAATCGCCACGGTTCAGGGTCATGAATTAATAATTTAATTATCGTGGTATAAATAACAGCTGCAAGGTGTCATGTTGAACCCCTTACGTAAAACATAGAGAAATAAAATAATGATTCTTACAGAGATGATATGCATTTCCAGTTAATCGGTATTGAAGAATTGTTGCATCATTATACATATATATGTACGGATTGTATGGTTTGAAAAATGCGTTTTTAGTGTGGGATGTTGCATTTCATTTTAACTGTATAAGGTGGTATTTGTGCTACCTATATATGGTTGACAGCTTGTGGTTCAGTGAAGTGGGTGGGTGTTAGTTATAGAGTGTTATGTAGGGGCTTTCTATGTATGGCATGTGGCATGACAAAGTTTTATGTTTGGTGTGGAATTTGTGATTCAGCTTATAGTCTGGGGTGGAAAATGCTTTTGCATTTTCGAGTAATTGTGTTACAAACTTGTATGTGTGGGCGTATATGGGGTGTTGTGTAAAGTGGTATATATGGTTAAAGGTTGGGGTTTGGTTTTGCTTGTTTTATCGGGTGGTGGGTATAATGTCGTATGGCTTACATTGTGATTCTTTTTGTGAGTTGGTTATATGAATTAAGTGTGGAGTTGGTATATATGGCAGCTTTCTTTGAGTAATATGTGATTTGGCGTGTATGGTGTTGTATAGTGTATGTAATTTGTAGTTTGATGTTTTGTGTGGGTTTGTGTTGTGTGTTGCATGTGTGTGTGTTAGTGGTTTGTGTATTAAGCTGGTGTGTAGTCACTGTGCAGTAGTGTTGTTTATAGAGTAACGTGTAACGTGGTATCAGTGTATCAGGGCGTTTGCTTTTATTGTTGCAGAAGCACAAGGAGTATGTCAGCATATCACGTGGAGGATTCAGAGGTAAGAACGCACTGCACAATCAATATGTAGTGTCCCATACTTCAGAACGTAATGTGCACGTCAAATTACACATAGCAATAACCACCATTTACCACTAAGTGGCGGTGACGGCACCACAGTGCTTGTGCCAGGCATTGTGCACTTGGTGCCTACGTGAAATGTCGAAGGCTCGTAAGCAGGAGGTCTGGTGACATGGTTTTCCTGAATGAGATGACTGGCAGATGCACAACCTGTGCTGCCGACTGTGCCAGCTATGCCAAATTGAACATCGTGCACAATTGGGATTTTTTTTTTTAAGTTGTAAAATTTAACTCAAGTTCTGTGTAAAATGAATTGTTACCTAACCTGCAAAAGAGTAATGTTTCACATACCTCATCGGATTGATGATATCCGCTCGTTAATTGCGGGATGCTGACGGGGTGGTTTGCTGTGTGTGACGTTGCGTACACGATGTGCAGCTGTGCAGCAGTACCTGGCAGACGTGCAGGTGGATACAGATGAGAACCCCTACCAGGAGTGGATAACCAGCACGGGGCCTTCCAACCAGCATCCCTCCATGGTGCACACCTCGCTAGACTGCAGTACACCGCACGACACTACAGCACACTACAAGGTGCTACAGGTCACTACAGGTCACTACAGGGCACTGCAGAACATCATCCACTGGCTGCTTGTTTTCTCGCACGTCTGCAGTTGGTAAATACCTCCCATAGTCTCTTTCCCAACTTTAATAATAACCTTGCTCAATTCAAGAATTGTGTCTGTGCCTATCTATTCCGCTGTTGATAAGTGCCCTGTTGGTTTCTGGCTGTTCGAAAATTTGGGCCTTTGGAGCTGTGCTCGACAACTCTTAAACAAGAAATGTATTATCCATGTCACTACACTAAACTCTCCAAATAACACACTCATCACATCCACTATCAACACACATTAGGTTTTTAACGTAAGTACTATGAACCAGCAATAGTTGATTATTTACTCAGGAAGCCACACTGAGTCCAAGGAGGTTTCCATGAGAGCCCAATCCATGATCGTCTTTACAAATGGGAGAAATCCAGAGCACCCGAAGAAAACCCACAAATGCTCGAGGCAGCACTCTCCGGTGCAGAAGAGAGCGATGATGTTAGTTCACACTTTGTTGTGCTACCCTCTCTTGGCAAGCAACAGGGAAGCAGTTTCTCAACATTTGTGTGATCCACCAACTCACGGTGGTGGATTACAGGCATGTGCTTACATCGCCCAGCTTTACAAATATCTATTAATGCCAACATAACACACGATGAGGTCGTGTGGCCTATACAGCCTTTAATCTGTCCTGTAGGATCTGTGCATCTAGGCAACTCCTACTGTTTATTGAAAGGATCATTCAGTTCAAGTATTATAAGAAGTGTATATCTTATGGGGCATGGCTTATCAGTTGCCACAGATAACATAGGCCCTTCCGGCCTTGCTGAGGTTGGCTTAGAGAAGGTCATGCAGAGTTAGTTTCACCTGTTAAAGGAAGAGTTGTTATGTAGAATATTCGTTTTCACATCCCTGTTTCTTCCTTGTTTTTCTCTAGTTGTTTCGGAGTCCGTTACCACATTGTCCGCATGCGTACCTTTGCTATTATAACTCTCTTACTGACTTACTTTGTTTTGATATGCTCTTGTTTTTTTTACAAATACTATTGTAATCTGTCCTCATTCTTTTGTGTTCCATCTCCCTCCATCTCTTTGCTGTATCCTATGTGCTCATTGTCCCCATGTTCTATTCCTCATCCTCCTGCTCCTTCTTGTCAAACCAGGATGCAGGAGAGGCACCAGGGGTTTTGTCTCTGGTCACAAAGATGACGTCAGCGCTGCGCAGCAAGTCAGCCCAGGTGAGGGAGCGTGTCGTGGGGCTCATGGAGAACTCAAGCTCGCCAGGGGACAGGTGGGACATGGGGCACAGGGCACTGCGTGTGGACACTACAGGGTACAGAGGGCATGGGCTATGACAAATACAGGGAACATGGGGCACGTGGCACCAAGGCGTGAGGTTTGGGAAGTGCAGCATATGGTGGGTCCTAGGTTTGGGGAAATATGAGGGGTAGCTGGATATGGGGGACATTGAGCAGGTGGACAAGGATCGTGGGTGACTTAGTGATGGGTCATCAGAACATCAAAATGGTTACTAATGAGAGGGGCCTATTTGGCTGACCTAGCTTGTTTGAGCAAGAAACCATCACTTATTTTACATAGATGTTTTTAATCCCTTTAAGTCATTGTTATTTACGAATGTGTTGCTTTTTTGTTCCCAAAATCCTAGTGTCACAAGCCAAACCCCAAATGTGAAGATTATATCAACTTGATTAAATGCAGTAATATTTATTCCGGTGGTAATATTGCTATCTCGTGTATCTGCTATTGAATTCTTCTGCTATTCAGATATCTTTAAGGGGACCTATTGGTGATGGAAATACATTAAAAGTATGCACTTTGTTGTTGAAGTACATGCAATCGTTTGGCATTGCTAGGTGTAGTGACAATTGTATTGAAGGGTGGTGGTGTTGTGTGATGGGGTTTGATACGGTGTGGGGGGTTCTGCATCTCTGTATTGTTTGGCATAACCTTGTGTACTGTGTGTGGATAGGTGTTTGTGTCGTGACTTAGTGTAGAAACTATAAGGTGGGTGTGTGTGCATTTATTGGCATTGCGTGGATTATCTGGCAGTGTGGGATGGTGGTGTGGTAAGGCTGTGGCACAGTGGAGATGCCAATGTAGTTGTTAGTTTGTTTTTGGAGTTTTGTTATGGGATGCTCACACGTGCCCCAATGTGTGGTGTGGTGGCGGGATGCTGCATTGGGCATGTGGTATGCTGATGAGAGATGATGATCTGGGTGGAGTTTGCTGATGTGATGTGGTGGTTTTGGCTTGTTGGTGGTGGTGTGTGATGATGCAGGCCAGGGTATGGCCGGCCATACCGTGGAGTCAAGCCTGTGTTCAGCATCGCAGACGAGGAAGAGTGTGAGAGTGGTATGTGCACACAGCTTCCCCTGGTACTCGGAGAAAACATCAGGCTGGCGTTGGGTTTCTTTACAGCCCTGTATCTATTGAGTTGTGCTGTGGTAAAAATAGTCAACTAATAATCTTTGGGATCTCCCTGGTATCCAGCTTTTTTTCTTAACACTGAACTGTACGATATCCAGCTGGCTAACTCTACGAGGCTTAATGAACACGAGGAATCCTGGACATTTAATTCTGGCACTGAACATTATGCATTCATACTGATCTGTAAGAATCATGTTGTTCTATTTGTCTGCATGGGCCTCGGGCTTCCACATTATACATTCTAAGCGTGTGTTTCACGTACATGATTGCGTACGTAACATGCTCGTGACCGTGCCGCTGGTGCAGATGAGATGGAGGAGGGGGTGGCGTCCGATGATGAGCGGAGAGAGGTCGTGAGTCTACAGACCTGGCTGTCCAAGCCGGACGTCAAGCACCACTTCCCCTGCACCGAGATCCGCGACAACGGACGCACATACGCATGGTGCCGACGCTCCCCTGCTCGCTTTCACACGCACGCCACCACAGCGGCTACTGCTGTTGCCATCCCGCAAGAAGATTTCACTCTTGACGTGATAGTAATAATAATTGCATTTCTAGAGCGCTTTCCATCCAAGGGTCACACAGTGCTGCACAGAGCTGCAGAGAGAATGGTACGTCAACAAGAATGACATAACAGCAAATCAGCAACAATAAGGTTTTTTTTTTTGGGGGGGGGGGAGGGTTTGTTACAAATCCGAGCTGTTGAAGGAATGCCATGTCAACATCAGGACAGATCAACTGAAGGTCAAATAGCAATAAATTCTAGGACTTAAATAAGTGATAAAAAAATACATTTTCAACAAACAAGGAATATGGGAGGCACGGTGGCTCAGTGAGTAGCGCTGTCGCGTCACAGCAAGAAGATTCCGGGTTCGAATCTCGGCTCGGGTGCCTTTCTGTGTGGAATTTGCATGTTCTCCCTATGTCCACGTGGGTTTTCGCCGGGTACTCCGGTTTCCTCCCTATGCAATTATTATTTTTTGCTTCCTCTAAAGTGGCCAATCCTAGAACAGGATTCCACCTCCTAACCCTTAGTTATAAATCATCCCTAACGCTAGAATCACAGCCGAACCATTCAGACCACTTGCACCACTGGCGAGCGTCGCTTACCGTGTCCGCGACCACTGCCCCGTCTCCGATGTCCACAGTCACCTGCTGGTGACGGCCACACACCTGTACGGGCTGCGGGAGCTGGGCAGCCGGGGCGGTGGCGGGGCCGATAGCGCGTGCATCGCGTCGCGCCGCGCCCTGAGTTCCGTGCTCAAGATCACGTCCAAGAAGCGGCGGCCCGAGCTCATCACATTCAAGTTTGGCGTCGCCGACGGCAACAACCTCACGCTGCACGCCACCGACAGGTGATGATGCTCCGGGGGTGGCCTCGCGCCTGCGGTCGGCGCAGGTTCATGGTGGCGCCAGGCTCGGCGCGTGTTGGATAACGCGCGCCAGAGGCGCTGCGTGCAGGAGAGTACGCGCGCATAGTATAGTACGCATACAGTCGGGTTATACGGTGCGTGCAGGATAGTACACATACAGTCGGGTTATACGGTGCGTGTAGGATAGTACACATACAGTCGGGTTATACAGTGTGTGTAGGATAGTACACATACAGTCGGGTTATACAGTGCGTGCAGGATAGTAAACATACAGCTGGGTTATATTGTGCGTGTAGGATAGTACACATACAGTCGGGTTATACAGTGCGTGCAGGATAGTACACATACAGCTGGGTTATACAGTGCGTGTAGGATAGTACACATACAGTCGGGTTATACGGTGCGTGTAGGATAGTACACATAGTCGGGTTATACGGTGCGTGTAGGATAGTACACCTACAGCTGGGTTATACAGTGCGTGCAGGATAGTACACATACAGCTGGGTTATACAGTGCGTGCAGGATAGTACACACACAGCTGGGTTATACAGTGTGTGCAGGATAGTACACACACAGCTGGGTTATACAGTGTGTGCAGGATAGTACACATACAGCTGGGTTATACAGTGCATGCAAGATAGTACACAAACAACTGGGTTATACAGTGTGTGC
>JAZEWT010000005.1:19930355-19940619 GCA_036362905.1 Mordacia mordax
GTGCCAGTCCTTTTGTAGAAAGACCACTGTTGACTTCACACAAAGTGGTATCCAGTGACACGCATCGACTGGAAATACATGATGGACCGAATTGGACTTCCCGACAAAGAATTGAAATTGCAGCCTTCCCTTTTGTATTGTGCTCTAACCATAGTAGACCATAGTAGACCATGCTTCCCAGCCAAATTCAACATGCAGTTACCATAATTGAGATTAACGTAGCTTAAAAATGCACTGCGACTTTAAGATCCTGCACGTGGACCTCGTCATGCACTGCTAAGCCGTTTGGGGAAATGACAGGGAAACCTTACCCTTAGTTAAGAGCTATGAAACTAGTGAACTAGCATATTCTGAAAATTCATTAGCAAGTGCAAGGCCAATTGGGAAGGAAGTATACTGTTAGGAACGAGAGGCTGCAGAGACGCACTAATAAGCATGGCGTACGTTTGGAATGGGAGGAATCACACGCTGTGTAGGGCGGAAAAGGTTATTCTGTTCACTTTACACTCCACACAACACTTCGATTAATTTTATTCCTCATTTAACCAGGTGACAGCACAGTGATGTTCACTATCTGTTAAGCAAGCGAGGCTTGGGATTTGTTTTTGTATCAAGTCAAAGATGGAGTAAATTTGACTCCCTGGAATAACATTTTACAACAACTGGTGGCACCGAATAATTGATGGGAATCCCATTATTGCATAGTGACGGCGGCGAGTCTCCATTACCGTTTAACTCAGAAGGGATGACAAAGGCTGAGCCAACCTCCAACTCATGTTTGAACTTGCGATCACAAATTGTGCGTTCCAACCGCACTGCCACCTGGCTTAATACGTATTTATATAGGTGCACATATTTTGTTTACATTTAATTGTGGGTACTTTGCAGGTTTGGGAATTGGGCTATGAAGCCACCACACAATGCGCTTTTTAAAACTTACCGCAACGGTTCTTTCTTTAAAGTCCATTTGTGGGTTCATGCCATACCAGATGTGTCCACGCATTTACTGCTTTGCAGCATCGTCATTATTATCAGTACCCACTTAATCCTATACAGGGTCACGTGGGGCCAGAGCCTATCCCGGCAATCAGAGGGTGCAAGGCAGGGCTATACCTAGGATGTGACGCCAGTACATCGCAAGGCACTGGGGGCAATTTATTCAGCAGGCCAATTAACCTGGGCAGCAGCACGTCTAAACGGTGGGAGGAAACCAGAGTACCTGGCAGAGACACGGGGAGAACATGCAAACACCACACAGAAGGGCACCTGAGCCAGGAATCGAACCCGGACTCTTTTTGGTGTGAGGCTGCTACAGTGCTATTAGCTGCGTCACCGCCCCCCCCCCCTCGCAGCAACAGGAACTTAGTTTTGGGCTGTGCGTAATCGTTATTATAGCATGCATTTGCACTGCATACTGTGCACTACATCCACACACATGTAGGGTATGCCCTATTAATTGTATGCCTCTGATGGTTATACAGTCAATAGAGTACATGCACACAGGGATATCTACATGTGGCATGCTTTTTAGATGTTAATGGATTTAACGCATCAATTGCTTTGCAAAATAACGTAGGCAGCTGGCAATAGATTCTGTGTATCTTCCAGCAGCAACACTGGTGTCTTCGTTATCGGTATCATTGCTGCTTTCTCTCCTTTGGACTTCCTGTTCAAGTACGTCATCACACCTATGCCATTCCCTCCTTCAGTTAGCAGCCTATACATTCCCCTGCTTGGGTGTTATCGTGGTTGGAATTAAGAAGCAAATGCAATAAAACAGTTCTCTGAATGTGTAAGTGCCTTGACCCCTGTCTGTAGACTTGCTGAAAGATGGTGGAAAACGGGCCTATTGGGCAATCGTGCAAGATGCTTATTATGCTTCTTAACCGTGCAGAGCCTCACTTCAGACGCATGACTTTTCAGGAAGACCCTACAAGGCTTACAAAGTCGAGGGCGATGGATGGATGCTATGTATAGTTCCAAAGGGGTAATTTGAAGTTATGTTTTATACATTTAGCTTTTTAGATATTTGATTACGTGCCGGTTGTACGGTAAACAACCCACAAAGCTTGACGAATAAAGAGTGCACGTAGGCGATTAAACAACCCTTGGAAAGTTTAGTTTGTATTATAAATACTAAATTTACAAACGTATTCGGCAAAATTAGTGTTTGAAACACCGAGACAATTGTGACGTCCAGCCATGTTTAATACAACTCGTATGTAGAGGCCTCGCTACAGTGTATGAGGTTGTTGAATGCCAGGACCGATTTAGAAAGTACTTGTCACCGATGTTAGCCATGGTAGTAAATTACCCAGTGACAACAGACATTCATCCATGGACGCTTTGCCAAAGTGGCTTTGTGGCTCCAGTGGTCAGTGGCAGACCTGTATGGCATGCAGCCCCTTTTTTGTTAAGGATGTTAATGAGTCGATATACGATAACTACAAAATAAACAGATTTTAATAGAGGAGGAATTCGATAAGAAAAGACATGGTTTGGGTATGTGGCCAGGTGGGAAGACTACTGGAATTAAAAAAGGGTTCAGAACAATTGAAAGAAAAGGAGGGGGCGACCAAATAAGGTGCAGGGAAACGTTTTTAATGACGACGAGACCAGGCGTGTTGCTGTGGAGATGGCGATAGAGCAAAGACTGGAGAGAGTTTATTTGAAGAGCGAGCTCCACTTATTGGAACAAATACTCGGAAGAAGCGGATGTGACAGTCAAAATGGGCTGGTATATGATGGTAAGTCATACTGGTTCCCTTTCCTGTTTGACAATATTTTTTGCAAGGGGGAAATAGCAGTTGACAAGCTGCCAGACGAATACGATTCATATTGGGACATACATTTCCATTTGGCCGATGTGTATGAGAATTTCTCACACTGTATGAGAGTTGCTCTTTCGGGATAGCTGTGGTGAGCATTCCTTCTCCGAACATTCTTCCTCCTATGATAAAGGTACCACCGAGCAACTGACGCCTGACAATGCCATTAAGTCTGATAATTGATAGGCAGGGGGTAAGAAGAAGTGGGTGAATATTCTAGAACGTCCTGTATTTCTGCATAACTTCGAAATAAAATGTGATGAAATCTTATAAAGTCCTAATAATATACAAAGAGACCCTGATTATACAAGAAGCACACAAACCATCTATTTTGTTTCCTTTCACTTATTGAGCAAAACGATTCAACATTACATTTCTTTGTCGGAAGAATAGTACGTGAACCTATACCTTCAGTAACTGGTGGCACCCTCTTGAACAGAAATAAACTTCAACAAAACGTTTCCTCTAACTTGATCAGTCCTACGCATTTCTGGAGTGGTAACCAAATCACATGTCAGGACGCTTGAGCAGTTTAGTCAGGACAATTAACCTAGGCAGCAGCATGTCTATTGATCCAACAGAACTGAATAAAGTGCGGGGTCTCTCTTCATTTTCCCTCGGACTTGCACTATTGTGGACTCGACGCTTTGCTCAGCGACTGGGATCTGACGCAGACCCATCATCGCCTGGAATTCGCTGTGGCTGAGCGAACTGATAACAACGACATCTATGATTGCTTCGAAAAGCTGCTGTCTCGGGACAGCCGCGTCGATGGCTCTCTCTCCTCTCCTCGCGACGTTTCGCCTCCTCACACGTTGAGGATGCCTCCAACGTGCATCGAGCCGTGAAAACCCTCATCATTACAACGACATCTATCTCAAATTTAAACGTAATACCGGCACTCGTTCGCTCGCAGCTTTGCAGCGAGGGTGCTTCCGTTCCACAGTCCGCTCTTTATATATCTCATCTCATTGTCAGAAACCGCTGAGTCCTGTACAGGGTCGCGGTGAGCCGGAGCCTATCCCGGCAGACACAGGGCGCAAGGCGGGGATATACCCGCGATGAGACGCCAGTCCATCGCCGGGCACTGCGGGGCGATTTAGCCTGCGAGCCAATCAACCTATGTAGCAGCATGCTTTTTGGACTGTGGGAGGAAACCGGAGTGCCCGGCGAAAACCCACGCGGACACAGGGAGAGCATGCAAACTCCACACAGAAAGGCACCCAAGCCGAGATTCGAACCCGGGTCCTTCTTGCTGTGAGGCGACAGCACTACCCACTGGGCCACCGTGCCGCCCCTCTTTATATATTTTATACATTACTCATGATGTTCGGTCAGGAACTTCACTTCATTAATGTTCCTTGAACGGTAGATCATTGTTCCCTTTTACCAGAAGGTAAATCTGTCAAATGCGTACGATTTTACTATAACGCAGTAAACAAAGCCTCCGTTTCCTTCTTTGTAGTAATATTTCTTGAAATTTAGTCACAGAACGCCCCTTGGCGCCAGCTGACAGGAAGTAAGTCAGAGTCACTGGGAAGTCAAGCCCCGCACAATTTACAGAAATGACACAAACCTGCGATGTTTTGCGATGCAGCACTTTAGGTGAAAGTGAATGCTTGTAGATCTCATCTCATCTCATTGTCTGAAACCTCATCTCATTGTCTGAAACCGCTTAGTCCTATACAGGGTCACGGTGAAGCCGGAGCCTATCCCGGCAGACACAGGGCGCAAGGCAAGGATATACCGACGATGGGACGCCAGTCCATCGCCGGGCACTGCGGGGCAATTTAGCCTGCTAGCCAATTAACCTATGCAGCAGCATGCTTTTTGGACTGTGGGAGGAAACCGGAGTGCCCGGCGAAAACCCACGCGGACACGGGGAGAGCATGCAAACTCCACACAGAAAGGCACCCGAGCCGAGAGATTCGAACCCGGGACCTTCTTGCTGTGAGGCGACAGCGCTAACCACTGGGCCACCGTGCCACCCTTGTAGATCTCCGTTACTTTTTTATTTCAAAGTATAAATCTGATATAAGATTACAATAGGTTTTACCGTATCTGGCGATTATGCGGGTGTTAAGATCTTAGCACCTGTATACTGGCAAAAAAGTACCCATAGCGTATAAATCTGATGTTTGCTTTTAAATATAATTACAATTTACAACGCGCCCATATTCCTTCAATGTCGAAGAGAGAGAGATAGAACGACTCAGAGACGCGATAATTCCGCAGAGAAGAAGGGGAAAGATATCCGCGCGGTGAGCCGGCGCCAACAATTGCCAGACACTACGTCCTCTATATTATGACAGTGTCGGCAAATTTTACTCATGATGCTATACTGGAAAGGTCTCTTGGGTTTGTGTACAATTTTTATTCTTGTGTTGATCCGGGTCCCATGCTTTGTATAGAGTGCTCTTGTCAATAATATTGGCAACAATTATTTAACAAGCCTGACTTTGCTGATAAGACCCAGATATTCTATACCGTCTTAATGTTTGACTGGGCAAGCAGGCTGACAGACTGAACCACGTTTGTATCGATACACGGACACAGACGACTGCTAATATTTACCTGCAGACCAACGGTCGACAACAATTGGACCAGGGTTGTTGGCTGAAGCTACATTAACATTGTGATCTCATGTCATTACGCAATAATGCGGATTTGTTTTTCTCTAACATCCTCTGACTTCTCACAAATCCATGCGTCCTCGCAAAACATTTCGGGTGGGATGTGGCGAAGGAGCTTTCGACCCACAGCCGGAGAAGGTGTCCATCTCACTGATCAATGGGCTCACTCTCACTCCCGGGTCGATAAAGCGAGTGCTGTACTGCGCGCGGTACTTTGTGGGACGTCAACGGCCGTGGGTTTTTATTATATTTTGTACAGCCGGACACACCCGCCATAGAAATGTGGAATTTCCCACCACTGATTGGTTTATGGCCTCCAACGAAGAGAAGCATTCCTCCCACACAACAAGCAGGTAGACACTTGGCTTTTGAAATGCGAAATAATCAATTCGGTTCGGTGTTCGTGTTTATCGTCTCCAAGTCTTATGACATTTAATTAGTATCGCAGGTATCGACGATACTCACGCCACTACAGGAGGTATTGTTGATACTGATGTTTATGCGTGATATGAGCTGGAACACCACGGTCACAACACCGGATTGAATAAAGGGAATGTTTTCTTATTGAGCTCAAAGAGAAAATGTCCATCATAATGTAGCAATAAAAACATGAATCTTTTATCACGGACAGCATCACTTGGTCTCGAGCCAATGTTTCAGGAGGTAGGGGGACGCTGCCATGGTGTGCGAAGCGGCGCACTGGATATGGTTCACAATATGATCTCCCGGTGTGGCACTCGCGCCAATGAGTGCAAGTTTATAATAATAATTGCACGTCTGGAGCACTTTTCACCCGGGGGTCATAAAGCGCTGCACAGAGGTGTGGAGAGAACGGCATGTTTGCAACGACGACATAAGAACGGCAACACAACAATAGCATCGAGATCGATATCAACTGCGGAAATACCCTCACCACATTTTACACTTTTGACCAAACGGACGGGCCATATTTAGAAATCAGTCCATCAATACTCTGAGTTTATGAAATCCGTCACATCCTCCTCTGTACGTACACATCACGTGTGGTGGTGGTGGGGCAAAGTGAAGGTACTCCCACCTCTATCCCTGGCGAGGAGGAACGCTCGCCACGGCCATCCCGAAATGGGCAGCTCTTCAGAGCAATTATCACGCGTGAGCCGTGAAAACCTCCATCATCATACACTGATGACGATCACGAAATCCGAGTAGCGGCAAACGACCCCGCCTTCCAAACCCCCCTCCAAAAAGTTTACATCAACACCGCCACCACCGCCACCACCAACCACCACTAACCAACCGTCCAACCCACGCCTTCCTCCCTTGCGGAAGCGACCCACGGGGATTTCCGCAGCGTTGTCTCGTTTCGCGGCAGCCACGGCTGATAATCACGCACCACCTGCTCCGTTTCGCCATCGCGCGCAGACTCCTCTCCGCCTCGAGACGCGCGACCGCACCGCGAGATCGACCTTCAGCCAACGCAGCGAAATCCAACAGCAGCGCTCCCGTCTCCGCCAATGGCTCGAAGACATCAACTCCTCCGCGGCGCCGGCTGCTCGAGCAGCTGGAGCTGCCGCCTGCTGCTGCTCGCGTCTTGTGCGGCTGCGGCTGCCAGTGGTCTCGTGGTGCCGTCGGCGGCGACAGCGGTTGAAGTGAAGACGGCAGATGCAGGTGGGGGCCACCGAGACACGAAGCGCTTTGCGACGTCAATGTACTTTTACTTGCGGCGCGCTTCTCTCATCTCATCTCCTTGTCTGAAACCGCTTAGTCCTATACAGGGTCACGGTGAAGCCGGAGCCTATCCCGGCAGACACAGGGCGCAAGGCAAGGATATACCGACGATGGGACGCCAGTCCATCGCGCTTGCCAAGGAATTCAAATCGGTGGTCAATGAGAATTGCTCTTGGGAGCTGCTCTTTCGGGATAGCTGAAGCGAGCGTGCCTCCTCTCTCCTTCGTTAAGGAGCCGGAGAGCCCGGAGGGAACCCACGCAGAACAGGGGGAGAACATTTACAAACGCCACACGGAAAGGCACCGAGATCTGGGAATCGAACCCAGCAGCTCTCCGATGTGGCACAAATGTTACCACTGCCGCTAGTTAACTTAAGAGAGGAACTTATTTGCGCACCGCGGGTGGTGAGGCTGTGTTCTTGGCTCGTGTTTTACTTGAGTTGAACGCTATGGTGTGTACGTGTGTGTGTTTTTGGAGCGGTGGCGCAGTGCTTGGCGCACTGCGTGATCGCACCCGGCGGGCGACACGCGTTTCATTATCGGTCACGGCTGTGACTTCTCGCTTGCCATTGAAATCCGAATCAATCCCGGATTTTTTCCCTTCACCAACCGACCAGCGTGGTGAAATATTGTCAAACTAACGACGGCATTGGCAGGCCTTCATCCAGCAGCGGATTGGCACAGGGCGTTGACGTTAATTTAGAGTGGCCGAGGAGGAAGCGGGGGTCGATAAAGCTGTACCACTTCGTGGCATGGGCGGCGCGGTGGTGCTGTCAGTTGCGCTGCTGCCTCACAGCAAGAAGCACCCGGGTTCAGTTCCCGGCTCGGGTCTCTTTCTGTGTGGAGTTTGCGTGCCCTCTCCCCCCCCCCGTGCCCGCGTGGATTTTAACCGGGTACTCCGATTTCCAACCACTGTCCAAAAACACGCTGCTGTCTGGGTTAATTGGGCTGCTGAGTAAATTGTCCTCGAAAAAGTGCCTTGAGATGTACTGGCGTCACTTCCCGAGTAATCGCCTCGCCTTGCGCCCTGTGTCTACCGGGATAGGCTCCAGATTAAGCGGGTACCGATACTGAACTGAGTGGAATGTCAGCAGTGATGTCAATCCAGAGTGACTGCCCCTGCGCGGTGCAGACACAGGGCTCAAGGCAGGGCAATACCCCTGGTGCGACGCCAGTCAATCACAGGTCAACGGTTGCAATTTAGTCAGCATGCCAATGAATCGAGGACCGTTGAACGAAACCTGAGTACCCGGCGAAAACCCACACGAGCACAGATTGACCACGAAAATCCCACCCAGCGAGGCACTCCTGCGCGGTATCGAACCGGGGTTTTTCCCGCGACGTCTGCGCGCCGCCTCTCCGGGTTTTTCCGCAACACCTGGGCTTTACCTGGGCACAGTGGTCACAGTGGAGCGCGTGTGTGCGTGCTTGTGTCTGTGACTCATCGGTGGAGGAACCACGCCACCATGCTCCGCATACCATTCCTCGTCACTGGCTGCAACGGCAGCGAGTGACATCTGAACCCGTTTTCAGAAATCCCTTAGGCTGACTCAGCCGTCGCAATTCGTAGCACGTGCAGTTTGGAGGTGGTTTCCAACTGCACCATTGCACAACCTGTTTTTAAATCGAAGATATGTTTATAGCACGCCTTAAAAACAAGATTGCTTACATAAAACCCCCTCACAAAAACGCAGCGCTCTGTAATCTTCGGGTGAAAAGCGCTCTAGAAGTGCAATTATTATTATCACATTACACACACGTACATAATTGCAATGAATATTATAATTGAGAAAATTAAACAGGGGTGGGGAGTCACAATACTTCTGGACCACCCTGTACACGCAACATCTATAACGTTTAATCCATAACATTTAAGACGTACAAAGATCTGGGGTCCTTGTCTTATCAACCCGAGTGGACCTGCTCTCCCCGAGGTCCCAATTACTGCCTAAGGGCCCACAATCCTTCACTGCAGGGTGGTCCAGATGTCTTTTAACCTCCATTTCATAGCCTTTTTTGGGGACGGGGGTTTTGATCTATCATGAGCCAATACGCTTCTCACTACGAGCTGTTCTTCAACAGCGTTTGAACTCGTGTCATCTGTCTCAAATCGATTGGTAGCGATTATTTAAAACAGAAATGGATGAGAAAAGGAAAGAAAAATCGTGTTCGTGGGCAATTCCATGGGGGGTCACGGGACATGTGGACCACCATGTGATCCATTTGTGAGTCAATGACCCCCCCCCACCCCATTTATTCCATCAATTATTATTATTAATACATAAAATGTGTATATGTTGCGCGCGTTCGCCTTGTATTTCATGGGGCTTTGGCCGAACAGACTCACAGGAAGAATAAGGAAATACTAACATTAATCTGTAACTATTTTTCATAAGCATATAACAGGTGATACGAAAGCTGACACGAAAGCTGTGACGCGTGAGCAGGCATCACGGGAAAGAAAGTCAGTGCGTTTTGTTGACATTTCCACTGGGTTCCCCATGAAGGTTCGAGTCAGACGGACCAGAGTCTTGAACAGTCGAAGTTCACAGATCCTCCTCCTCACCTACATGGCTCTCAGTGGCGCTGCTCCAACACACATCCGTGACCTACTTCAGGCAGCCTCCTCAACGCGACAACTTCGATCCTCCAATATGGGCTTGCTGCATGTGCCCAGATCGCACCTCCATTCGATGTGTGACAGAGACTTCACGCGCACTGCTCCCAGACTCTCGAATGCCCTTCCTTTGGAGATTCGATCAGCTGAGTCTCTGGGCATCTTCAAATCCCTTCTCAAGACTCACTTGTTCCGTAAGGCTTTCAAGTCCTCTGGCTAGGACTGTTGATGCGGCTCACTGTTGTCGTGCTGGGATGATGGATCCTTGCCGACATACGCCTGCTCAGGAACACTCATTCCTTCGTTTGTTTAACAATTATTTTAATCGCTTATTTTATGCCTGTCTCTAAAATTATAGCCATTATTTGACTTTCAATTGAACTGACATGCCGGTCTCTCCACAGCCGTGTGCAGCGCTTTGTGATCCTCGGTTGAAAGGTGCTCTATTATTAATATCATCTTGACATCTTAATAGCTGCT
>JAZEWT010000005.1:19949524-19963186 GCA_036362905.1 Mordacia mordax
AGGATGGAACACACATTGGCAGATTATCCCTTGAATTGAGGCAGAGGAGATGTCCTGTCGTGGTTGTTCTTGATGCTCATGTTGTGCGTGTTCATCGGCTCTGTGATGCCATCGCCCGTGTGTTTCAGCCACAAAGAGGACAGGGGCCACAAGCTTCACCGACGAGTTCTTTGGTGAGTGGTCTGGAAGCCTGCGCACACACGAAGGAAAACCAGCATGCACCCACACATCCACAAGAATCTGTTCTCCATTAACACGACGAGAGCGAGAGCCACATTTACTCGCTTACTTCTATTATTGTTAAGCCGATAAGGTTAGGAAAGCCTCAGTGAGTCTCATGACTTATTTTTTAGGAGGTTCCTGCCACGTTTACGCAGCAGTAAACCAGTGAACTACACTCAGCCGTGTGCAACTACAATTGCGTACTTATAACTCACGCGGACAACACTTGTGCCTCTGGACACATTGATAATAATTTCCACTTGTAGCGGGCTGCGCAGTGTTCGCTCACTCTCAACGAGAGAGAAGAAGTCATAGGTGTCAGGAGAAAACACAGAAGAACGGGAAGGAAGTCAGGTAGTGAGCCATGAACAAATCCCCCCCTCCTCCCCACACACCGAGCTCTGCTGACCTTTATATGTCAAGGTGTTATTGGCTGATTAAATGATTATTCATGTACATGAGCAAGAGGAGATCACCCACGTGAGCACCGTTAACATAATGTGGTCGAATAAAGTAAATAAAAGTTGTGAGCGTGATGAAAAAATACGTTGAAGATGAAATTCTGCTTTTATGTTTGTGTGCAGAGTGTGCAGATAAGAATTGCTACAGCCAGTCAGAAAACTGCCCAGAGAGCAACTATGCATATATACAAAACGGTACGAACAATCGCAACCACAGAAACAATCATTACCACCACCGTTACCTTCAACCAATACATTCACAGCCACCAACACAACCACAACTATTGCTATCAACCAACACCATCACTACCACCACCAACACCACTGGCATGACTGCCGTCACCATCACAACTACCGCCACCACTACCGTGTACGTTGATGGCTACACATTGTGCACAATAATTATGTTCATTGTTTCACACATCTGTGGAGGATTAAAAAAGAAAAGCATCTGAGGCGAGTTTTTTTTTTTTAACAATAAGGTGCAGTGATGTCACGGACCTGGGTGAGTGAGCTTATGGGCCGTGTTTGGCCCTTGGGCCTTCGATTTGACAGCTGCAAGTTTCCTCGCAACATTTCTCACTGCTGTCCTCCCCTTTTCCCTTCCTCAGTGAGTGCACGTGACTTCTCCCTGGACAGCTGCTCCTACACCGTCACCTCCTTCCCTCAGGGTACGACCTCAAGTGCTTCTGATCATATTTTGGCACCCGCGGGCAAGGTGTCAACCCCGGGCGGTGCCGGCACCACCACTGTGGTGCCGGCACCGCCCGACCAAACCTTTTCCACCGGTCGCTACTGCTTGCTTTGTTTTATAAAATTTGGTCACGTGTTTTTTGAGTGGCACCCCCGTTTGAGCGAGGTACCCGGGGCAGCCGCTCTCTCCCATTCTGCCCGGCCCTGTCCCGGGGATTGTGTCCGTGTGCTTATGTTCGTATTTGCCCTCTTACACCCACGCGTTGGCGTCTGTGTTCTCGTGCAGAGTGTGAATACCCTGCGTGTCCGAGCGCTATTGACACGTGTTTCGAGAAGTTCTCATCTGCTGGCCACCACTCTGGTAAGAACCACACTCCCACCGTGATGATAACCACCCTCCCATAACCCTTTGGGGTAAACGATAAACGCATCGGATGGGCAGGCCTGGCTGCAGCGACTCTCAGTTGGAGGGGCGGCAGTATAGATGTTGTGTGGGGGTGGCCACCATAATAGGGATTTGTCCTGCTAAGCAGCATGAACTTGGGTCGAGGACCAAAGTGGGATTGGTGGTGCAGGGCTTACCCAGTTGCAGCTCTATGGATGGGGATGAAGAACTTCCCACCAATCCTCAGGGCGAGAGTAGAAAAAGCATCAAAAGGAATTTCTTTATTTTTATATCCAGTTTTTCGGCATCACGGTAAACCAGTCATCTGGTTTCTAGGTAAACAGCCCATTCGACCATTGGGTTACTTAATCAACTAAGATACTTGGGCCTGAATTTGTCTGTCAGTGGAATCCCATATTTGCTGATGACTTCTGGCAGGAATATAATGCAACATCGATAAATGTTCATGATGAAACGGCATTTAAGCTATTCTTATGATTCACCCAAATGCCTTTCTGTTACCTATACAATTTTTTGCCTTTAAAACCAAGTTTTAATCGGTATTTGTAATTTGTGTTTGGACATTATGAAAATAAGCGCTTTGAAACGCACCATTCTCCTCATTTAACACGTACACGCTGACACGCACTGCCATTTTTGTCAACCCGCGACTGGGTCACGGCCTCACCACCGCGTGGGTCATGGCGGTTACTTGGGCATACGTTGCCGCGCTGGTCACTGTGGGTTGGTGAAGGTGGAAAGGTTAGACTTGGGAGCATAGTACGGTACAATAATGGCTTTGCCTGCATTGTCCTCTGCTGGCAACATGGCCCTTCAGTAGCCTAGAGTACCTGTTTTATACATGGCGATCGCCCATCCAAGCACTACCCAGGTCCATCCTGTTTAGCTTCAACGATCTGAGGAGGTCCGTTGCTGGATGAGCACCTCCTCATCCAGTGTGACTTGGGCATGGGCCATCCATACAGCCATGTGAAATATGAGTTACATTTACGAATTAATCACTGAACGTTTTGATCAATGCTTCCCGTGGAATGTTTTCCATTTTGCTCGTTATTTTTTTCAATCCTGCGTGTTGTCTTGGTGACCATTAACGCGCAAGCACCCCCCGCATCTTATTCATGATGCAGGCCTTCTTTGGAAAAGAACACTTTTGGTCCCAACGGCCTCTCACTTACTATTGTAAACAAAGATCACCTACTGATTTCATTTTGGATTTCACAAGCGAATTCTCATGGCTTCTCTCTCCCTCCTTCCCTGCGGTGGCGCTCGGGTGTGCAGGGCTGGTGGCACTGCTGGTCATCTTCGTGCTGCTGGTAGTCGCGGCGGTCGCGTTCATTGTACGCCGAGTAAAGAAGCATTACCAGTCTAACAGACGCAACCCTTACAGCAGAGTCGATAAGTAGCTGAGCTGGCGAAAGAGCCTGGAACAAATTTTCAAATCGTTCTTTAACTTTCTGAAGGTGTTATGCTTTCTTTACTTGGTAGATTATTTGAGAACAACCTATGCAATGTAGTTCTGTGTTTTATGATCGGCATGTTTTATATTACTGTAGCAAAGTCACTGTACTTGCGAATGAATAAAAGCGAGGGTTCAATGCTGCATGCTCAATCACGTCTGCAACAGATGTTCTGCTAGTTCCTCCTCAATCTCGACTTGGTTGTAATTTTCAATTCTAAGCTTACGTACAGCAGGGATATGTTCATATGCTAAATGCCAGTGTCAAGGTTTGCTAGCCATAACGAGAGGGCTTCAGGAGAGACTTTGTATAGTTTTGCCATTCCTCCTCCATTGAATGAGTGCAGACTATTGTGGTTTATGATATGGGTCCATAGTTTGGGCTGTATGACCACAATCACACTGCTGTGGTTTGTGACTTTTATTTTACTTTATTCATAAACAATAATAAAATAGGATAACATTTAAATTTTTAAATGACCCGCTTTTACCGCACTCCAAAGTAGAAATTACATTTTTTTTACACAAAATCAATCTATCTAGTCCAAAAGCGGGTGGCCAAACACTGACAATGTGACTTACGATTGACTGAAATACAGTGAGATTTACATTTTAATTATTTTAGTCATAATACGTGTTTTTCTAATGTTTTGTAACAGGAACAACTATCAGTTATCACTCAATATCAGTATGGTTTAAAGGTTTTCATTAAAGAAATGATTATTGTAGTCTTACACGGTCAGTGTTTGGCCACCCGATTTCAGTCTGTATCCCTAGATAGATTGATTTTGTGTTTAAAAAATGTATTTAATACTTTGGAGTGCGGTAAAAGAAGGTCATTTAAAATTTACATTTTTATCCTATTTACTTTTATACTTTTTTTACTTTAGTCTTAGCCACGTAAAAATGTCAAGTCGGCTCAGTGCATGTCTGGTATCGGGAAAATATTGCCCTCATCAGACTGAAAAAAGAATAGCAATTTGAAAGGATCGTTTCTATGGTGGGCCCAGGATCGCGTTGTTGCCGATCTTCAAACTTTTTTTCACTAGATTGCATTGTCATTCGAGTTATGCATGTGAGCAGATTTTCAGCTCTCCGGCTTTATCGGAAATGCTTTAAGTTTGTGCTCAAAGATTTGAACCATTACGCACATCCCCCAATGTAAGTTAAGTAAAAGCGGGTAAAATCAGATGACACGTTGTAGACCATCAACCTTTCGACTGCAGTAGGTTGGCGTCAGAGAGAGCATCTGGTCGTACAATTCTGCTCAAATTGCCCCCACTTTTGGGGGACAACCAGCTCACCTTCAACGCCCATCCCAACACTTACACATTCGTTAACCCCTGGCCCCCCATACTGAGCACCCCCCCCCCTAAATTCCACCCATGAACCCCAATTAGCGGTGAGAGGTTGTCGATCTTCACTCCACTTTCTTTTGGATAAACATGGGGGGGGATTTTACCTTAGTTCAGGGGTTCACAAGCTTTAACACCTTAAGGCGCACTTGGCCGACCTGGGTGTGATTTCCACTGACCATAAGGTGACACTCTACCGGTTAAGATTGGCCGGCTTAATTTATATTTCTTTTACATTAGCCGCGTTTTTGGATTGTTCACCAAACCCTTCCTGTATTAATCACCGCAGATAGTCAAGGCGCTGATTGTAGCTATGTAGCTTTCTGAGTCATGATGATTCATCATCGCAGGGGAGCGGGAGGAGGCGTTATCGATCCGAGGTACGATGTCAAGATTTCCCTGTTAGGTTCAGGTGCCTCCTCACAGGCATTGTCGCTGTATTGACAATAATTTAAAAGGTGATCTCACGGAGGACCACCCGACATGCTGTAACCGTATCTCGCTTCTGCCTGTGTCCGCCACCACGCTGTGGTGAACTTGGTCTCACAGGCCAGTTATACAACAGCGGTTACTCCTCATCTGTTGAGTAATCAGAGGGAATCGGGAGCTCGAAGAACACATTTCTTGCCGAACCACTGTCAATGTTTCAAAAGTCCACAAAGCGGTTATTGACACGCGATCGGTTTAATTTATATAAAACCTTAGCATTATAAGTATGTTGAAAAAATGACGTACTGTACCCACGTATTTTTTTTTACAAATGATTGTACAATCTGTCATGGATTTAAACACTGGTTATTGGCCAAACACTGTTGAACCTACGCGTTGTTATCTTGAATTCTTCATATATATTTATAAACACATCCTTGCTCCCCCGTTAATGTTAGGTCTCTTGAAATAACGATTGTTATATTGCGTGTTTTTCCTTTGTCCTCTGCATACAGAATAGGGTACATTAGGTGTAAAGAAAATATGAAAGTTGTCTTTTTCATTGTAATGCTTTTGCACAGACACGTGTCAATGGGTTACAATTTGGATTTTTATGGCGGTGCCTAAATAATAATAATTCTAGAACGCTTTTCACCCGAGGGTCACAAAGCGCTGCACAGAGCTGCGGAGGGAACAGCACGACGACAACGGTACTCAAACGGAAAATCAGCAGCAATAACGTTTTTTTGGGGTTTTTTTAAAATATACACATCGTTGCAGAGCAACACATAAAATATGATCAGATATTCAACTATAACGTAATGTCGTTGCTGAGAGGTCCAAACGTTAATTGAATCAGATCTTTATTTTATCTATTGGTCTAGCCATTGAAAAAAATAAAATGTATCATCCCACACTCGTTCACGTCTTCTGTACATCTTCATTTGGAGAAAGTAAGTTAATGTACTGCTATCCGGAAGATATGTTTTAAAGCAGTGGTTTTATATTTAACATGCAGGCCTGGTATGTTTGAGAACGCGGGAGAATACATTTTTAAGGCAGTTGTGTCTACTTTGTTGACTTTGCTATAAAAGAATGGTTGCCCTTGTATGGTTTATACATATATTAAAATGATGTTGACTTTACTCAGCACACTTTCGCAGCCAACAATTTTTGGGCTGGGCAAGGTAACTGCTATGTTTGCCTGTGAGAATTCCCATCTCATCTCATTGTCAGAAACCGCTTAGTCCTGTAGAGGGTCGAGGTGAGCCGGAGCCTATCCCGGCAGACACAGGGCGCAAGGCAGGGATATACCCACGATGAGACGCCAGTTCATCACCGGGCACTGCGGGCAATTTAGTCTGCAAGCCAATTAACCTATGTAGCAGCATGTTTTTGGACTGTGGAAGGAAACCGCAGTGCCCTGTGAAAACCTCACGCGGACACAAGGAGAACATGCACACTCCATACAGAAAGGCACCGAGCCGAGATTCGAACCTGTGACCTTGCAGTGCGGCGACAGCGCTACCTACTTCGCCACCGTGCCGCCCCTGTTGTAAAACTGACCCAAATAAACCCTGCAGTCACGAGAGGCCCCAGACTGATTACAACGTGAAACAAATGTGTACAGTAAAAAGGATCCCCGTCGACAGCGTCTTTCCATTTCGCGGATTTCGTCTCTGCTCGCGATTTTCCCAAACAGGGTTTCCAGCAAAGAATCCCTCGTTGGTCGACGAGGTCCTTCTGTTTTCGCCTTTCTGTGTGGAGTTTGCTTGTTCTCTCCCCGTGTCCGCGTGAGTTTTCGCCGGGCACTCCGGTTTCCTCCCACAGTCAAAAAAAACACATGCTGCTGCATAGGTTAATTGGCTTGGAGACTAAATTGCCCGCAGTGCCCGGTGATGGACTGGCGTCCTATCGTGGGTATATCCCTGCCTTGCGCCCTGTGTCTGCTGGGATAGGCTTCGGCTCACCGCAACCCTGTACAGGACTAAGCGGTTTCTGACAATAGATGAGTTATACAACAGATGTAAGATAACTCTTATCGACGGTGATTTCTGGGAGTAATATCACAGATCCAGTAATCTGCGTGGGTATTCGTGATTGTATTGTTTTACCCACGGTAATAAAAGTTCACAGATAACTGGGGGTATTAGGAGTCATTTGCATTGCAATTCCCATTATCCACGAAAACATTGAGAGTATTATAGGAGGAAACCACTTTCCTGCGCATTTTTGTAAAATCGCGGATAACTGCAAGCGTAAGAAATAGGGCCACGGATAATAGGCGTTTCCGCGGACACTGCATCACACGAGTTGTGGATAATAGGGCTGCGGATGACAGGAGTTGGGCGGCGCGGTGGCCCAGTGGTTAGCGCTGACGCCTCACAGCAAGAAGGTTCCGGGTTCGAATCTCTCGGCTCGGGTGCCTTTCTGTGTGGAGTTTGCATGCTCTCTCCGTGTCCGCGTGGGTTTTCGCTGGGTACTCCGGTTTCCTCCCACAGTCCAAAAGCATGCTCCTGGATAGGTTGATTGGCTCGCAGACTAAAATTGTCCCGCAATGCCCGGCGATGGACTGGCGTCCCGTCGTCGGGTGTATTCCTGCCTTACGCCCTGTGTTTCCGGGATAGGCTCTGGCTCACCGTGACCCTATATAGGATTAAGCGGTTTCAGATAATGAGATGAGATGACAGGAGTTCTCCCGTGTTACTAAATACGGGCAAAGTGGCGGCACAGTTGTCCCAGCTCACCGCTCAAACTCCTGAGCCACTTGACCCCATGAGTAAGATAGTCAATCCACAGCCAGTCATCGACATGTTCGTCAATCGCTCAGGGAACTTATGTCGCAGTGGCGGCGTTTTGAGACTCAAGAAATGGCGTCAGTATTAAAAAGTAAATCCATTCGAAGCGAAATCTGTAACAACCACGCAAATCAGTGAGGCTTCGTGTGAATGGCGTTTTCACAGACAACAGACATACAGAGCAACAAATGTAAGCATAAAGTGTTCTAGCTGCAAGTTTGATTAATGTTTTTGTTTTATAATTTAACAACATATTTTTTTGGGGGGTGGGCTTTAATTGTAGCACAATGCGTATTATGAGGTTTTACAGGGTGTTCAATGTACGAGGATAAAGAGACTGTTTCTGTGGTGATTTCCAAGATAACTGTAACCTTTTGACCTCGCTTGAA
Source organism: Mordacia mordax (assembly GCA_036362905.1). NCBI lineage: Eukaryota > Metazoa > Chordata > Hyperoartia > Petromyzontiformes > Petromyzontidae > Mordacia > Mordacia mordax. Next base: position 19,957,734 of record JAZEWT010000005.1, read on the forward strand.
GGTGTGAGGGAATGTCAACACGTGTCAGTTTGTAACCTTCAGAGTGATTTGTGAGATGTTCTTTTGGATGAAAACAGCACATGCTAATTACAATAATTATTTCATAAAGTAGGTACGTACATGGGCGGCACGGTGGGCCAGTGGGGAGCGCTGTCGCCTCACAGCAAGAAGGCCCGGGTTCAAATCTCGGCTCGGGTGCCTCTCTGTGTGGAGTTTGCATGTTCTCCCCATGTCCGCGTGGGTTTTCGCCGGGCACTCCGGTTTCCTCCCAAATACCAAAAAACATGCTGATGCATAGGTTCATTGGCTTGCAAACTGAATTGCCCTCAGTGCCTGGTGATGGACTGGCGCCCCATCGTGCGTATATCCCTGCCTTGTATCCTGTGTCTGCCGGGGTAGGCTCCAGCTCACCGCGACCCTGTACAGTATTAAGCGGTTTTGACAATGAGATGAGATGAGGTACGTACGTGAAGGAAAATTCCTCCGTAAAACATGCAACATGTTGCCTGCAGCATTAATACCGTCAGTTTAAAAACACTGGTTTAGATGGGAGTATGGAGATTTTAACGGATAAAGTATCCATGTTTACTGTCACAACATTTAAATAAAGGCCACGCGATGTCCTTTTAAGACTGGTGGCCTGACTCATGCGCAGGCATTCCATCAGAGGGCATACAGAGCGCTTTTCTCCATAAATATTATATCTTGGTGTGCATGGCTGTACTGTGCCCTGTTTGACATGCTGTCCCGCCAGATTACTTGAAATGACAAAGGCCCGATCATCACTGGTTCAAAATCTACTTGCCTGGGCAGGGCATTTAAAAGTGAGACATGCCTGTCAATGTCTATGGCTGTGGTTAGGGTGTACTGTATTGTGTTACAACTGATAGGGATTCCCATTAACAGGGAGGAATGCTAGATTGTGAGTTGTCCAAGTGTAGTGTCCGTGGTGAGGTGCGGGGATTGGCTGGTACGGGCTGTAAGGCAGCTGTGGTGCCGCTCGCTCACTGGGGGCCCAGGGGAGAATGTATTCTTGGTTGTGTCCCATGACTACAAACGTGATATGATGAACAACCTACGGAACGCAATATGTCACAATGCTGGTGATAGACTAATTACAATTTAAATTATTTTAAGCGATGTTAAAATTAGCTATTTAATTTATTATAAGGGTATGAATTGGAGCTGACATTTGGTACGCTCAATTTGTTCATTAATCTGAGGCAGCATTAGCTACTTGGGGTCCCAAACTTTGGCTTAGTAATTAACAATAATTGCATTTATAGGGCGCTTTTCACCCTAGGGTTACAAAGCGTTGCACAGGGCTGCGGAGACACTGGCACGCCAACAACAGAACGGAAAATTAGCAACATTTTGGGGTTTTTTATACAAATCCGAGCTGTGGAGAGAACGGTATGTCAGAAACATCAAGACCGTTCAACTGAAAGTCAAATAGTAGCGATAAATTATAGGACACAAAGTCAACAGAAAATAAATAAAATAAATAATGTGTGATTATGGGCGGCACGGTGGCCCAGTGGTTAGCGCTGTCGCCTCACAGCAAGAAGGTCCCGGGTTCGAATCTCGGCTCGGCTGCCTTTCTGTGTGGAGTTTGCATGTTCTCCCCGTGTCCGCGTGGATTTTCGCCGGGCATTCCGGTATCCTCCCACAGTCAAAAAAAATGCTGCTGCATAGGTTAATTGGCTTGCAGACTAAATTGCCATCAGTGCCCGGTGATGGACTGGCGTCCCATCGTGGGTGTATCCCCGCCTTGCGCCCTGTGTCTGCCGAGATAGACTCCAGCTCACCATGACCTTGTACAGGACTAAGCGGTTTCTGACAATGAGATGGGAGATGAGATAAGAGCTCATCCATAGTAAAGACTAAGGTACGTGCTTTATCCAATTTTACAGAGCTAAAAAAACAAAAGCATAGTCCTTTGAGAATCTACTGCTGGATGAATGACTCCCTCCACGGTCAGTCCTGCATGTTTTATTTGACGATATATGACCACGCTGGTCCATGTTGGTTGGAAAGAGGGTCCAAGACCAGCTCAAATATTACTCACTATTGACAGTAGCCATGGCCGGTAATTAAACTCAGGTCACTGGGTTCCTCGTGTAGTACACTAACCACTCCATGACCATAAAACATGTTTAGTGTATGATAGGTGACACACACGCCATGCTGTGGATAACACATAACAACAAATGACAGTGTTATGATTAGAGATTTACTTCCAACGCTTGCTAAATTCTGTGACCCATGGCACCGTTTACGTTTAGACTGGACCTCTTCTATATACAGCGTTAAGGAGGAGGGCATTGAAAGTAAATTTAAATGTTTTATCGTTGTAATCCGATTACTAAAGGCGGGTACATATGAGCCCGTTAAACGTATGTGCGGATGAATTCTTGAGAAATTTTGAACAAGTCCTTAAAATTACGTGGAAAAATCTGCCTGTGAAGAAGCTGTGGAGAGGGCAGCAGTGGCTAATCTATGACATTACATCCGGCCACAACGACTGTGTGTAGAAGAGCGTCACGCCACGATTTTCCGAGTCAAATCATTTTAAATTGCAGCCGTTTGTCAATCTAATAATAATAGAAATTGCATTTATAGAGCGCTTCTCACCCGAGGGTCACTAAGCACTGCACAGAGCTACGGAGAGAATGGCACATCAACAACGACATGAGATTTTGCCATAAATGGTAAAAACCTTTTCTACGCTTTACATATGTACGCTGGCAAAAGTGCCCGTAGTGGAAACAGCTCGACCTGGGCTCATAAGCATTGACATTGCATTGTCCTGAACTGACTGCCTTTTGGCAACATCTGGGTAAGACTGACAATCAGGCTCAAAAGAAAGCCATGTCTGGTGTAGGCCAATCAGTTTGAAGGACAATGCATATGTTATCAAAGCTCCTTGTTTGCATATTTCGCCACAAGTATGTGTGGCTTTTGCAAACCATACACTTTGTGAAAGGTGTCTATTTTGGTATTTTAAGATCTAAACACCAGTATAATTGCAAGAAATGCTACAAAACCTTTTCTACTCTTTAGACATGAGAATGGATAATTAGCAACATTAACGTTTTTTTTAGTCTACTCCTGGACGAAAGGCCTTACAACACCGTGCAGTTCAATGGGGAAGTTCGACTATATTTCATCACTCTGCTCGTTATTGGTTGAAGAGAAGGTGAGTGCCCAGGACTCGTTCAGAACTCACTCACACTCATGATAGTTCTGGCCACAAATCTGACTTGGGTAATGAGGTTTATAGAGCAGAGTGCTAACCAGTGGCACAGCTCTATCCCCCAGCTAAATATATACTGGATGTATATTATTATAAATTACGTTATCGTCGTTCAATACTTTAACGTCAAGTCATTATATCTAACCTTTCCAAAACGAAAGGTAGAGGCCAGTCTGAGTGCAACAGAGCGGCATATTAAAATATGGAAGGGTCATTTTAGTGGTGGGTGTAGAGGGGGCCTTATCAAACTTTCTGGACTGTAATAGGGTTATCTATGCAACGGGCAGATGGCATTGTGACTAAAACACAGTCCGCATTACGAAGTTGAAATATAGGTTCGGAATTGATTCACCTCATCACCTCAAATAATGAAATGTTCGTTTTCCTTGCTGTTTTTAAAAATTATGTCGTCATTTTGCTGACCAGAGGTTATTCTTGCAAATTAGACTATCGAGGTTTCTTTGAGTTTTCAGCTGGTTAAACAAATTATACCGACCACACTACTGGTTTATCTATCCTGCGCAACAAACTTCGGGGCACTTTGTAGAAAGTCAATATTGGAGTATCTCCACTGCAAGGACTGACCATTGACATAAAGCAAAATTACATGACCTGCAGTCCTTTCTCACCGCTGTAAGAAGGCGTCCTCACACTGTGCCGGTCATGGGGTGTTTCATTACTTAACTATACTTCACCATGCTGGTCAGTGCTTGTTGAGGAGTTGGTGAACAGGAAGGCAGTTTGAACTGACTTTGTATACACGGAGTTAGAGTCGAGGAGGGATCTATTTAAAGAGGGATGGGTGGAAATGGTCGGGAGGATATTGTAAAAGAAAAGGGTGCAAAGTTTCGATGGAGCGGACGAGAAGTGGCGGAGGAAGATGAGGACTTTGCGGAAGGAATTTACATCGTGAGATAAGGCGCGTGAGTGAACGTGTGACAGGCGGGGGTTGAGCAATAGGGGGGGAGGACTTACAGGATCGAGAGAATGACAGAGAGGGTGGGGGGACAGCAAATCATAGTATAAGTCCTGGAGAGAACGCTTTACGGATTTGCGTGTCATCCAAGTCCTGGCGAGAGGGAGGGATGAGACTGTGCGGTTGGAGAGAAATAATACACCGGCAGCGGAATGCTACACACAGTAAGATCATCTTAGCAGGGGAAGCGTTGATAGCATATGGAGGGAGGGTAAATGTGAGCGACATTGGAGGAAGGGTTAATAATAATATTTGCATTTCTGAAGCGCCTTCACCCGAGGGTTACAACTCGCTGCACAGAGCTGTGGAGAGAACAACATCACAGTCGATCATTCGAGTAAAACAATGGTTATAAATCAATGAAGGACATACAATAGCAGATAAAATAATTGCTAAACAAATAATGGAAGGAATAAGTGTTCCTGAGCAGGCGCAGGCCAACAGCGATCCATCATGGGAGCACAACAGCAGTGAGCAGCATCAACAGTCCTAGCCAGAGGGACTTCAATGCCTTATGGGACGAGTGAGTGTTGAGACAGGATTTGAAGATGCCCAGGTACTGAGCTGACCGAATTTCCAATGGCAGGGGCGCTCTAGAGTCTTGGAGCAGTGCGCAAGAAGATTGTCACCCATGGAACGGAGATGCGATCTGGGCACATGATTAAGAGAGAATGGGGGACACGGGGAGACGGAAAGAAGGTGAGAGGAACTGTAAGGGGCGAGAGCAGCAAACGAGCGCTAAAGAGGAAGGCACTTATAATAATAATTACACTTTTAGAGCGCTTTTCACCCGGGGGTCACAACGCGCTGCACGGAGCTGTGGAGAGAATGGCTTGTCAGCAAAAAACAACGACATATGAACGGAATGTCAACAACAAGGGCGGTAACCAAGGAAGAGGGTCGGATGGACGGACTAAGGAAGGAGGGACAAGGGGAGGTGTTTTAGAAAGAGGGAGTAACTTAGATGGAGGCCATTGGAGAGCTATTTCGAGGGAGAGAGACAAAGGGAGGGACTTTGAGCGGAATACCTTGTTGGGGAAGAAGGAGGGACTGAGACTGGGGAGGCGGGGCGTTGGGGTGGGGAGAGATGCAGGGAGGCGGGCGGAGGGAGGGACGTAGGCCGGGGGAGGACGGGGAGAGCTGATTAGGGAGTAGGGGGAGGAACTCGGAGCGAGAGGGGAGGATTGGTTGAAGAGAGGCGGAGGCAGCACGCAGAGCGGC